>CAJHNH020001780.1:0-205000 GCA_905116865.2 Candidula unifasciata | reverse complement strand
CACATCGTCCTTCCACAGACCTAACTTTCGTCTTTCTGGTGACACAAGAAGTGTCTCTCTATAAGACCAGAGCACATCGTCCTTGCACAGACCCGTTATTCGTCTTTCTGGTGACACAAGAAGTGTCTCTCTATAAGCCCAGAGTACATCGTCCTTCCACAGACCCAACGTTTGTCTTTCTGGTGGCACTACTTTTCCCCAATCCATGAGTGTTCCCTGTTTGTCATGTTAATCGCATTTCGAAAACATCACAATATCACACATATGAGAGAAAGCGTTGTTATATTCTCTGTTTTTCTTGAGCGAAGAATTGGTGCTGATATAAGAGGAAGCTCCATCAACGGGGCTTGTTTTGTCTAGGGTGCCGGTACTCGCCACAAAGTGTATGTTACAATGATGCTGATTTACAAGGATGCCTTAAAAATGATCTGGTACTGAAAACCGTTGCGTACCATCAGAAAAAGAACTCTAGTCATACTCATCATCATCAAACATCATTATCATACGCCAAATTCGCGTATTCGTTGGAAGCCCACCTTATCTTTGAAAGACTACATCATCCATTGAGTTCCTATTATTTAAAAAAAAAATATAAGTCTTAGCATCATGTGAGTCTCACCATCATATGAGTCTTAGCAACATATGAGTTTCTGCAACATATGAGTCTCTGCAACATATGAGTCTCTGCAACATATGAGTCTGCATCATGTGAGCCTCTGCAACATATGAGTCTCTGCAACATATGAGTCTCTGCAACATATGAGTCTCTGCAACATATGAGTCTCTGCAACATATGAGTCTCTGCATCATGTGATTCTTAGAATCATAGTTCATCATAGGAATCTCAGCATTATGTGTCTAACCTTCATGTACCGGATAAGCCAGTGGTGTAAAATGAAACTAAAAAGGTCCTTTACTTACATAGTGTACCTTGTAGTTGCTGTCCGGGGTGGGCTGTGATGTAGATTAAACAAAAAAATTGAAACAGTAAGCTTAGTACAACCAAAATACAGAAATGGGATCTGGAAAAATCACACCGGATCTACAATTAATTAACGAAGAACCAAGACAAAATGACAGTCAGACATAATCAAGTCAATTAAAAGCCCACATGACAACTGATATCCGACAGTCGTTTCTGTTACTATTTTTTTTTATTTTTATAAAGCCCGCCACGACTACTGTCGCTGCTTTCTGAAGAGGTTATTCCTTCAATTACTGGTAACAGGATCCATGCCTGTCACCGCGGTAATATTTCTCTCATCGTTGTCATCGATTGGCTTGTCGGCTGGCGTCGGCGATCATTGTTCTTCTTGCCATCTTGGGGTCTCCAGCTGCATGTATGGGTTCGCATGCTGTGTTCTTTGCAATGACAAAAAGCTTTGAAGAACACTATCGTTGTCTTTTCAGTCTTCTTCCATAAATGTTTTCAGTTATCGCAACGTTTTTCTGGTTTTCTTTCCACACAATGTTGCTACACTTTTGGACTGCCTTTCTGATGTTTACAATATAAACCTTTCTGATGTTTGAATTAAGCTGTGTTGACACGATTTGAGGATTTAAAATTCCTTTGGGTGTATATAGTCTTTTCCAAAAGTAATGCACTCAAACTTTGAGCAAATATATTGGAAACTCCCGTACGGGTCCAAACTTCTTCTTCTTCGCATTTACCGGCTGTAAACTCTGGTGGAATGTTCTGGTTGTTGGTCCACTTTCTTACTGCAGTCCTGTTCCAGAACTTGAGTGTTGCGTGTGCATCCGTTTTACAGATCTGACTAATTTTTATGCACACTGTTGGTTCCTTGCCTCTCAGGCACATACACTTTGACTTTGAAGGAAGCTCCCAATTAGTCGACTCTTAAGACATGCTTTTGGGTAGGCAGTGGGTCTCTTCTTGTTTTCCCCATAGCAGGACCACGGAACCCACACGGGGGAGAGGGGTGGGATCCAAACTAATGTTTGCGTAGTGTCTTAGATCTCCCATGTCCTTATGATTTCGTAATTTACAGTTGAATAGGTGCTGCTGTTTTCTTACAGTGGTGAATTTCTTGTATCTCCATCGGACTAATAATCTGTGTAATTGACACAAAACGTGGAATCTTTTATGAGCCAGTCAGCAAGCATTCTGGCTGTACACTTCACTGTTCAGCGCGCGTTACTTTTATCGCACGGATTACTCCCAAAAGTGTGCAATTTCATGTGTCGCCTCTAGCTATTTACTGTAAACATACTAACTGTACGCTTTGAATGTCTTGTCTTTACCCCCCCCCCCCCCCCCCCATTTTTTCCGTGTACCGCAAATAGGTTAGTTGCGTATCCTTTATAGGACGTTGCAAAACCAACCCCAACAGCCTCTGGCTGTTGCGTGGTTTTTCTAGGCAAATTTACGTCCAGTAGTTGACCATTGCTTTTTTGAACGGTCAGCTTTCTTGATACCACTGTCGAAACGAACCCGGCATCCCGGCATTACGAAGCGTTCGCTTTGTCTTAGCCACAGAGCCGACTGTACCACAAATAAGGCAAAATAAAAACGGTATATCTGTCCGCCGATCCATTTCGTGGTATGCCGCAGTGAGCCGGGATCCACTGCAGAACGATTTGATTGTTTTCTTAGTTTGTTTAGCTGGCAGGTCAGTTCTCGCTCCATGTTGTCTAGTGGATCCCTCTGTTGAGAGATTACTGCAGGGAAACGTCATGTGCCTCCGAGAAAGTTTCAACAAACTTTAGAGCAGAGCAGCAAACAATTATTGATGCAATCAAAGTGCTTGAGGGAAAAAAATATTTTAACACACACACACACACAAATGTTTTTCAGTGTGTCTGTCAGTCCTGCAAGCGACTCAAAGAGATCTAGAAAACAAATCAAATCGTTCTCCAGTAAATCCAGGCTCATTGCATTCCAGGAGATGAGTCGGCCTACACCCATAGGATCAAAAATTTAACAAAGAAGAAACAACACACCAATTCATTGTCTTTACCAAAAATCAAAACACGTATCAAGGGCGAGCATAAGGAATTTAAAAAGAACAAATCAATAGTAAAAATCTACCCCATCAGCAGACTCAAAAGAAAGCAACATACAACTATTCTCGGTCTACGAACAGGAACGGCACGCTCAACCATCACATGCATAAAATAAAGACTCTACAGTCCCCACAGTGTCCCTGTCAGACAGGACCACAAACACCCGAGCACATTCTGCAGACCTGCCCACTCTGCCTACAACTTGGAAAAAAAAACTGATCTCATGAAAGTTTGCAGAGCAAGCAGTTGGGGAACCATGTAATAACTGCTGCTGACATGCGAATTCATAGAGGCAACCCACCTGATAGCTTGATCTGAGCATACGAAACCAAACGCAAAGACGAAGAAATGTCATACTTTATAACTTTACATTATAACTTTTTTACTATAAGGACATGCCCGACTCTCTAGCGTAGTTGGCTAAACCAGATTGCGCGGAGACCGGGTGACGAACTCCTTGTGGTCCGGGTTCAGTCCCTGGGGTTGGCAGGAAAGCCACATTTTCTCCCAGATTTACGGTATTTACAATGGAATCAAGGCCGAAAGGTTGCGATATCCATAATACCGAGCCTAAGGGTTAACAACTCATGGCTTCTGTATACTAAAACAAACAAACTATAAGGAAATGTAACACCTGACTTCCAAAAATGGTTATTGCGTTACAGATTTTTAGAGTTGGGCACGATTTGTGGAATAGACTGTAACGTTCTAGTTAAGTCGAAAGGATCGACTTCATTGCACCAGGTTTTATCTCACATGGCTCGGTCTGTTCTCGCAGAACGGGTAGCTGGCTGCAGAGAGCGTCACACAAAGCATGAACTCTGTAGCTCCATTGACGATCTCGAGAGATCTCCGTAAAATTGCACACATGAACGGAACGACACCGCCGTGAAACCAACAAGCGCGATTCTGAGCGCGAGGCAAACGGCTTGACCACTTCGCCAAGGAGAGCGCGCTATTTTGGAGGAAATAAGGGTTCTTTATTAATATTTTACCCCAGATGACGTCACAGGACAGTCCAACATTTTAGAGGGTGGTAAGACTGGGTTTCCCAGCTTTACGATGCTTTTAACGACCCCAAGTGCCCGGCTCTCTAGCGAAGTTGGTTAAACCGGACTTTCGCGGCGGCCGGGTGACGAACTCCTTGTGGTCCGGGTTCACTCCCGGGGGTAGGCAGAAAAGCCACATTTCTCCCAAATTAACGGTACCTATAATGGAATCTTCTTCTTCTTCTTCTTTGTGTTCACCAGCCGAACACTCTGGCGTAAAGTTCTGGTTGTTCGTCCACTACTGAACTGCAGTCATGCTCCAGAACCTGAGTGTTGCATGTGCATCAGTTTTACAGATCTGATTCAATTGAATGCAGACTGCTGGTTCCTTGCCTCTCAGGCAGATGCACTCCGACTTCAAAGGAAGCTCCCCAGTTAGTCGACTCTTACGACATGCTTTTGGGGAGGCAGTGGGTCTATTCTTGTTTTCCCCACAATAGGGCCCCGGAACCCACACGGGGGATAATGGAATCAAGGCCGAAGGGTTGCGATATCCATAGTACCGAGCCAAAGGGTTTACAACTCATGGTTTCTGAATACGTAAAAAAAAAAAAAAAAAACGACCCCAACATGTCTAGAACTGGCTCTAATACCAACCCTCCTACGTCCCACAAGAGACTTCAGCCTAGGCCCCACGACTGCATGCCGCCTATCTACCACCCCCTGAAATATTAGACTTGTGGATTTTCCCTGTTTGGGATAGGATATTATAAAGCACTGAAATAAGAAAAGACCGACTGTCCCTGTAACATAAATGTGGTGAAAGGCGACTGTTCAGGGGTTTTGCTGAAATCGCATGTTTTGGACGCAAAAAATGCAAATATCGCAGCCTAGATGTAAACCGCATCCAAACATTACAGCCGCACTTTAATATTTACCCATAAGTGGTCCGTTCTACTTCTGTCTCAAGCCTCAGTCCGAAGAATCTCGGCGCAGCGCACGAATCCCATAGCACCGTCGAGGATTATGAAATACTTTCGGTAGATTTTTAACCCCAGATTTTGTTTTTGAGAACCCCGGTATGCAAAAGCCTGCTGTTGGCGACGACATATAGGGTGGACGCTTATTTCCCTACCTCTATGACTTAAATCATTTCTTCTAAAGAGAAACATCGGTGCAAGTCAAAGCGGGGCTCTCAACAGTCCCTACCGACGGTCTTGATCAAACTTTACGGGTCGCTGAGTAAATTACAAACGACAGTGAAGTTCATACTAGAGACAACATTGCAGATATAGATAATCTATTTATATTATATTATATTATATTATATTATATTATATTATATTATATTATATTATATTATATTATATTATATTATATTATATTATATTATATTATATTATATTATATTATATTTCAAGCGAACGAAAGAAGAAGAACTTCTTTTGAAGATAAGAATGATCATTGTCTCTTGTATGATGTTTGTGATAAGTGGTCTTTGTTCTTTAGCCTGTCTCAAAGCATTGACATTACTCATTTTAGCCGTCCAAGGAATTGTACACATTTTGTAAAGCCACAGCGCTGAAGCCTCATGGGAAATTTGGGCTTGTTTACTAATTGTGTCCGGATTCACGGCGATATGCTAAAACCGATTTTGTGTATCGATACAAGAATTCAGTTCTGAGCTGTATTGACAGGAATTTTTTGCATGAGATATTCTTTGTTTGACACAAAACAGGTTTTACTTATAATAACTTTTTGTTTGTTGCCATATGTTGCTTAAGGTTGTGAACGCACTGTTACAATCTCGACGTACCGCTGATCAATATCGGCTAAAGGCTGTTTAGTAGCATACCGATTTGCGGTAATTTTAACAGTGTGAGCGTCGCACTGTAAAAAAACAACAATGAAACACAACTAAAAATTGTCATAAATTGTCAGTGAAGCTGGACAACCAAACAATACTTATTGGTTAGAGAAGTCATGCGGTGGGGGATTGGGGGGGGGGGGTAAGCAACCCTGATAGCTTGACAGGCGCGTCGACACAAAGAAAACATAAGTTGGAGGTTCAGCTGCCATATATTTTTTCTGTGAACCTGGAGATGCATAAGCCTTGATTAAGTATAATAGTAATAATAGGCTGAATAGAAAATAAATATAATATATTTGAAATAAAACGAAATTTGTTAACAAGATACCACTCACGATTGTCACCCTGTCTCGTTCGGCTGCATGATTTCATAGCGGTTCCCACGGGCTGTCCTATGTTGTAGGGGTGTTATGAGATGTCTTCCTTCGCTGTCTGTACACATCGTTATGAAAGTGACTTGGGTTCGTTCGACGAGGTCGACACACCGTCTCCCATACGAAACAACTTTTTTTTCGCACCTCTCTCTTCTAAGAGTAACTTTTTTTTCTGGAATGTGTTGGTGTGATTAGGTCTTAGGCACCGAAGGCGGCTGTTTGCAATTAAGAAGTACTGCAGACGGAAGCGCCGAAGGCGCGACGGTTCGTAAGTATCGAATCATTCATGTTTTTATATTTTTACGCTCGTTGGCGGTGGCTTTCGTCGGTAGTGGGGGTGCTTAAAACGTTCAAAACATGATACCTTCTTAACGTGTTGTCTGGCTAAAAAATTTTTCGTGTAACGAATACTTTTTATGTGTGCTGTTGTTCGACCTCGGTTAAAGGAGGTTTACGCAAGAAGAATGTGTTAGTGATTGCACGTGCTAACTTTACGTGGCTGTGCTATGACATAAATTTTCGCACCACCTGTACGGGAATAGTGGATCTGTGGGTGTTCCCCCCCCCTCCCCCCCCGCCCCCTTTAAATGGTTCTACGGAACCTACACGTAAAAAGCTGACCTTCCCTGTAAAGTGCTCTGACCTATTATGAACCACGCCCTTCTGTAGCTATTAATTTTTATAGTCCAAAGATGGAAGTGTATATACTCGTCATGTCTGCATAGATCGATATGACAAGCCAGCTAATATTTACTTAAACATGCGATTGCCATTAGTTCACAGACACCTACATTGTTAGCAATCCTTTTAGTGTATGTACTACATGTAAAATACTATTTTTGCTTGTCTCAATCTGTCTATGCTGCTACTTTTGCTGCAAACATTTCCTGACTTTTTTTGGGTGGATTTCATTTTATTTTTGCGGCATCCGTGGCTTAGGCGTTACGAGTCTGACTCGTAATTCCGAGGTACCGCGATCGAAACCCGCTGCTTGCTGCGTGGATTTTTATCATGGTATGGGGCGTCGCAGGTCGATCCGGCCTAAAATTGGTACCAGGGTGTATGTCATGAGGAAGTAAAGACGGCCGGCGTAATGCTTACCACATTACCCACCCAGTCCCGATTGGTCTGTTAAAATATGGGTGCTCTTTCAATATGCCTGAAGTACCTTTAGGCGTGAAAAGGGATCTTTACTTACTTTATCTTAAATTGTGTCTGTTGCATTCTTTCTCAGACCGTTTATTTTTACCTAACCATGAAATTGCTTTCACGAAACTATGGAGACCTTCTTCTTCTTCGCCTTCACCGGCTGTAAATTCCGGGGGGGAGGTTCTGATTTGTTCGTACTCTTCTAGAACCTAGCCCTGTTTCAGAAACTGAGTGTTGCGTGCACATCCGTTTCACAGGTTTGACTCATTTGCATCTGGAATTTTGGTTCCTTGCCTATCTGACTTCAAAGGAAGCTCCCACTTAGTCTACTCTTACGACATGCTTTCGGGCAGGCATTGGGTCTACGCTTGTTTTCCCCACAATGGGAACCCGGAACCCCCACGGGGAGAGCTATGGAATTGATTGTCTGATTCTATGTGGCCTTTTTTTTTTTTTTAAACAAAACATTGGAATTATTTAACTTTTCATGGAACTACGGAAATAACCATCCGTTTCTCTGTGGTTCCTGGAAATAATCGTCTTTCTTAATTTGCCATGGAAAGTAGTTTTCTACTAAACGCAGTATCAATGCTATATGTTTTGTTTACAGTCGGGGGGAAAAAGGGGGGGGGGGGGAAGCGGAGCGGAAAACTTGCTTTCTTTGTAACTTTCTCAAAATTGAAGGCATAATCCTTGCTGTTCCTGTTTCCGCATTAAATGCCACAAGACCCCAATTAAGTGACGAACAGCGTCTGGGGTTAACCAAGTGGAAACACGCTACTCTTGCAATTCCGCTGAAGGGGAAGTCTATTTGTGGGGGTGGGGGGGGGGATACGCCGGGGTCGTTAGATGGTCAGTGTTTAAAGCTGACCTACCTTTCAGAGTAAGGAGCAGTCTTGCAGATTTTCTGCCTTGCTTAACTTTAATTGATAAGCTTTCGTGGTGTAGCGACTAGACGCTCGCCTTCAGATCCGGAGGTCGTGGGTTTAATTGCGAACAGAGCCGAATTAAACATAAAAGTGACTTTGGCTCGTTGAGGTCCTCAAATGGGTACCCAGGTAAAGTTCAGGGCGCTGGTGTGATGGATGACAGATCACCATCCCACGAATGTACCGTTTCGTGAGACCTAGGCTCAGTGTGTGGGGTAGGGGCCAGTTGTGTATGGAGTCGTTAAAACCGCTCACATCCTGTAACATAGAGCACGCATGGTCGTCAGTAAGACCGTCAAGACATTACAACGTCGCACCAACCTAACGTCCATGCCACTTAAACTTCCGCGTCTTGGAGGTTACCACGCGTGAATGAACTTCCAATCACAGTGTCCTGGCCCGACTTCGTCAATATATAAGAATGTCGCTGGGCCGAGCTGGGCCTAAGTTCGTTATTTGTTCCAAAAATATATAAGTAAAAAAAATGTAAAGTAAAGTTCCCTTTTCACGCCTTTCGGCGTATCGGGCATATGGGCAGAGCGTCCCATATTTTTACAGATCATCAGCACTCTGTGGGTAATGTGGTCAGCATTACGCCGGCTGTCTTTACTTTCCCAGGACAGCCCATCCTGGTACCCATTTTAGGCTGGGTCGACCTGCGACGTCCCATACCACGACAAAAATCCTCGCAGCCTGCAGTGGGTTTCGATCGCGGTATGCTGGCTTACGAGTCGGACTCGCAACGCCTTAGCCACGGACGCCGCTCCAAAAATATATGCTTGGCCCTAAATGCCCAGTAGCCTGAAGGCATGGAAAAAGGTTCTTTTTAATGTGATTGTTGTTCTGCATTGCTTGACATGATTGATGCTCTGCATTGGGTAAACAGACTTTGTCTCAGACACTCAACAAATAGTGACCGTAGAAGAAGGCACAGGAGAAACAGAAGGAGAATGTGGCTAACTTAAAGCAAGAATCATCATCATCATCAAGTGCCTTGCCAACTGGCGTTAGCGTTCATGCGTCGGCACAGATCTCGGTCTTTGGTGTTCTAGAACAATTGTACTGATAATATTACCCCATGCCAGACTCTTAAGCCATCCACCTTCATTTCTCTTGGTCTGCCTCTGCCTCTTCCATCAGTGATCTTTCCAGTGGTCACAATATTTTCCAGTGCTCCTTTTCTTATTCCGTGAATGGTAATGAAGATGGAATGAATGAGAAAAAGAAGAGGGAGGAGACAACATATTAGGAAGAGGAGGCGACGGATTAAGAGGAGCAACTGATGAGAAGAAGATGAAGAAGATGAGGAGTTAAACTCTGTTACACCGGGGTCCAATTATCTCTGTAAATCCTAAGGACCTGAAACCCGTGCTTCAATATTTTCAAATAAAAACACCGCAATTAAAGAACGTTGAGCCAGAATAAGCAATAGGTGCCTTCTGTTTTGATCTAATAATTCTCTAAAACACCGACCTAGTGTAAGCAATAGGTGCTTTCTGTGTTGATCTAATAATTCTCTTAAACACTGACCTAGAGTAAGCAATAGGTGCTTTCTGTGTTGATCTAATAATTCTCTAAAACACCGACCTAGTGTAAGAAGAACTCCACATTCACAGGAGGGGTCCACCGGCCATAAGATCCTTTGTCAAAATTTTGTTTTGGCCCATTACTTCCCTAAACAATCTCAGAAGGTGGGCCGACCTAAGTCATGAAGCCATGCCCCAAACGTCCCCTGCTACATTTGCATTTCATCGGACTCATAGTGACAAGACGATATGGTGACTTTGCCACAGATGTTGTGAGATTTGGTGCTTTCTTGTTGCTGAGGTAGCTGTTGACTAATTTCACGACCAGAGTGACAAGCTAATGGTTGGTTCATGGCACAATTGTTAGACTTTGGCGTTTGGCAGAGAGACACCGGCAGACATTTATCGGACACTTTAGCTTTTAAGGGATAAGAAGCTCTTTTCTTCTAGTGACTGGGTCCAGTCTACCGAGGCCCATCCCCCACAACGCTCCATCGCGTTCAGAGCAGCTCGGAGCTCTTTCAGCAGATTCGCCTAGTTGTTTTAGTCATTTTTTAGGCTTGTTTCCCCTCAAGCCCAGCAGCATTAGCACATTGTACGTGGACGTGGAGATAAGACCTCTTTCGCCTACCTCGACGGCGAAGATTTTTACTGCGTACGCTTCGTCTCTTCTCTATTGCAGTAAAAAAAATAGTTGCCTGCTATTTTGATCTAATAATTCTCTAAAACACCGACATCGAGTAAGCAATAGTTGCCTTCTGTGTTGATCCAATAATTCTCTAAAACACCGACATAGAGTAAGCAATAGGTGCCTGATATTTTGATCTAATAATTCTCTAAAAACACCGACTTAGAAAAAGCAGTAGGTGCTTACTTTTCGGTCTGATAATTCTCCAAAACGCTGACCTGGAGTGAGCAGTAGTTGCCTGCTATTTTGATCTAAAAATTCTCTAAAATGCACCTTTAAATCCAAACCCATCGATCTCGATCCGCACCCACCACGCTTCCTCTCTGGCGGGCTCTGATTTTCTCATGGTTATTTTGGAAGCGGAATTGCCCCCCAAGCAAGTGTACTCATTGATTTCATGTCGGCCTCCGCGGCTTCTCTTCCCAGCTATTCCCCCTGCTGGATGTCGACATTTTGTCATGTCTTGGTTTCAGGTACGGCTTTCATGGAAATCTTTAGCGTGTTGTTGAGTCGTTCTTGTTTTTGTGAAAATCTTCGGACTGTGCTTTTACGGGCTTCCGTAGTTCTGTGTTATGCGGTTGTTGCCAGTTTTCGGGTACCTCTGTTCTGGTGGTCGTGAAAATATATTTTCATTAATGAATTTTCAAATAGGCTACTATTTATAACAACGAAATTATATTAATGTGTTTTTCATTTAGCCTCTGTTCATAGCAACGACTTTTATGTAAATGAATTGCCTTGTACACACATTTTTGTCACAAACCAATGTTATTTTTAACGAGCTGTGAAATCGGACTACGAGGAACATGCGTTCATTAGTTCAACTTCACTATAACAGTTGTAATATAAACATGTTTCCATTAATTACTTTTCACACGGGCGTAAGTTCATAACACGTTCCTATAAACATTATTTGTTCATATCCTTAAATGAACGTTGCAGAACCAATCCGCCAGCATTTTTTTTACTGTTTGGTTTTCTGGAAATGTGAGTAAACAAATTAAGAAGAGTTTGGAGGCAACTGGGATGTGGTTCTTAGAAAGAATGTTGCGAATACCTTGGACTGCCAGAATAACTAACAATGATTGCCTGGAAATGGCTAATGAAAGTAGAACATTAAATACAACAATGAGGAGACAAAGAAAGTTCTTTGGTCATGTGATGAGAAAAGGAGCACTGGAAAATATCGTGACAACTGGAAAGATCACTGGTAAAAGAGGCAGAGGCAGACCAAGAGAAATGAAGGGGGATGGATGATAAGACAGTGGCATGGAGGAATATCATCAGTTGAATTGATCCAGAACACCAAAGAACGAGATCTGTGACGACGCATTCACGCCTACTCCAGATGCCAGGGCATTTGGTGATAGTGATACGTTTGCCGTTGCTTATTGCACGGCCGGCTGTCCATACTATTGTCGAAATCGACGCTAAGCTCCCTGCTGCCAAATTGTTCACACCTGGAATCGGACTGGGTACCTTGGAATTACGAAGCGCATTCGCAATGCCTATAATGCTTGTTGCTTTGATGAAAAAGCAAAATAATCATCACATGTAACCAGTATTCCCGAATTGAAAGCTTTAGATTATAATTGTGACTAAGTTATGTGCGCCATATAAATTGGCTTTTTTATTGCTTGCCTCCGAGAAGCCCTGAAGAGTACTCTTGCAGTGTTGGTGCGATCAAAAGAAACAGACCCAAAATACTGTCCCAAGCGGCAACGGAGTCGTCTACCGGCGAGCCAGTAAGTAACCTGGTCGCCAAATAGCAGCGCTAAAGCTACTGATGCCGACTCATATAAACACTTGTATAAACGAGTTAACATAAAACCACTGCTCATATAAACGAATCCTATAGAGCCATTTGCCATATAAACTTATTTTCACAGAACCGATGCTCATATAATCGAGATATCATAGAATCGCTAGTCGTGTAAAAGAGTTAACATAGAATCCCAACTCTGATACACGGTCTGACCAAACACTTACTTAGAATTGTTATAGAGTAGCTAGATACTCAAATAATCGAGTTATCATAGAACCATGGTCGGCTCTCTGGCTAAGTCGATGCGAACGCTTCGTAAAGCCGGCGTGCCGGATTCGATCCCAGCTGCGGACCATGCGCCTTGCGTTGGTTTCAACAGTGGTATCAGAGGGCCGACCGTCCACAAAGCAATGGCAAACTACTGGACGTAACGTAAATTTGCCTAGAAAAACCACACAGCAGCCAGGGGCTGCTGGGGTTAGTTCTGCAACGTCCTGTAAAGGATGCGTAACTAAAAAGAAACCAACTAGATGTGCTAGCACTGACAGTCCATCATCAAAATTAGATTATTCATCTTGATATGCCGACATTTTCATGCGCATTACGGCGCAAAACACACACCATTTTGAACGTAAACTGCCATCCGCCATTCTTAGTGCTAGTTCACATCACAAAACCGCTGCGGGCACAGAAAAAAACAAAATACAACATCCTTTATGAAATCCACAACTCAAGGGGCCACGCAAAGCGCTCACCTCAGTCTGTGACGGAACTTTTGGGCTTAGAGTAGAATTTAAAAATTACATCGGCACACCGTGACCAGAAGAAAATAACTCTTTAAGGCTTCCACGGTCAGCCCGACTATCCACCATTTTGGACCAGAAGCGCAATTATCAGAAATAGGTTTTTGTATAATGGAACAATGGCTATGGCACGAAAACGGCCTTTTCTTAATTTTTTTTTTTTTTAATTTATGTATTATTACGGCGTCTGTGGCTTAGGCGTTGTGAACGCGCTTCGTAATGCCGGGGTGCCGGGTTCGATCCCTGCTGCGGACGGTTTGTCTTTGCGATGGTTTTGACCGTGGTACCGAGAGCCGACCATCTAGGCAGTAATGGCAAACTACTAGACGTAAATTTGCCTAGAAAAACCACAACAGCCAGAAAGTGCTGGGGTTGGTTCTGCAACATCCTGTAAAGGATACGCTACTATTTTTTTTTAAATTATTATTATGTACATTTTCTTTTTAAATTTAACCGAGATCTTCGAGTGCCCGTGATATATAAGAGAGTGTTTGGAAATAATCTTATATCTATACAATAAACGGGCTTTCACCACGTAAAATCCTAAACATCGGCCATAAACAGTTTATCACTACAGTTATAAACCGGCTTCACTTAACCACCTTGAATGCGGACTTATCTACTAATACCCCTTTTATTGCTATGGATTTAGCTCTCTTGACATGAGGATAATTTATCCAGAATTATACAGCATCCCAGTGTGTCCCCGTGTTTTATTTATTCGACTTTTTGACCTGCACATCAGCACTGACACCGCGGTGATATCGTCGGCAAGTTTATGCATTGATCTCAAATTATTCTGTGTGTTGTTTAAGTTTGTTTTTTTAAACAAATGTGGCTGGATATTCGTAAGTTTTGCTAATTTATCAGTCCCCAGGGGTCATTTTTCAAATGGATCGTTCGTGTATAGCATAACTATCGTTTCTGTTTCTTCTTCTTCGAATTCTTTTTTCCCCCTCTGCCTTTCTTGTTCTTGTTCTTGTTCTTGTTCTTCTTCTTGTTCTTCGTGTTCTTCTTCTTCTTCTTGTTCTTCTTCTTCTTCTTCTTCTTCTTCTTCTTCTTCTTCTTCTTCTTCTGCTTCTTCTTCTTTTCTTCTTCTTCTTCTGCCTTTTATTATTATTATTATTATTATTAAAACTATTGTTATTTTTCTTGTTCTTATTCTGCTGCTGCTGTCCTTTTTTTCTGCTGCTCCTCCTCCTACTGCTACAACAACAACAGCAACTACTACATCTAGTAGTAGTAGTAGTAGTAGTAGTAGTAGTAGTAGTAGTAGTAGTAGTAGTAGTAGTAGTAGTTGTAGGAGTAGTAGTAGTAGTATTATAGTAGTAGTGTAGTAGTAGTGTAGTAGTAGTGTAGTAGTAGTAGTAGTAGAAGAAGTAGTATCGCTACTATTGTTACTGCTGCAATTTAAAGTAATAATACTGCTGCCGCTGCTCCTACTACTAATACTACTATTACTAGTACCTCTTCCTTGATGCCATATTGGCATATATCCCGCTTCGTTCTTAATTCCCCCATTGTTCCATCTCCTTTCTTCTCTCTCTCTCTCTCTCTCTCTCTCTCTCTCTCTCTCTCTCTCTCTCTGGCTGCATCTCTCTATCTCGCACTTTCTGTCTGTCTGTCTCTCCTCTCTCTCTCTCTCTCTCTCTCTCTCTCTCTCTCTCTCTCTCTCTCATTCTCTTTTAAATTCCTCTCCCTCTCTCTTTCATTTTCTTTCTTCTCTCTACCTTCTCTGTCTTTATTTCTCTTTCCTTATCTCAGCCCACTCTTATTTCCTTGCTCTTTCATGTTATTCCTTCTCCCAGTTTATTCATCTTTCCCAGAGCTGGTTGTGCAGCTTCCTAACCACGGAAAGGCAGAGCTGTCAGTTTTCTGCCACTGCCTATTATTCCCTTATGTCTTAACTCAGGGGTTCTCAGTCTTACTAATGCCGCAACCCTAGATACAGTTCCTTGGGTTGTGGAGACCCCCCCCCCCCCCCACCCCTCCTCTCTCCGACCATGTTTTTTTTTTGGTTGCTACTTTATAACTTTAGTGAATATGTGTTTTCAGATGCTGCTACTGCCAATTATTCCCACATGTTTTAGCTCAGGGGTTCTCAGATTTCCTGATTCCGCGACCCTTTAATACAGTTCCTCGTGTTGTGATGACCCCCTTTCCCCAACCATATACTTATTTTTGTTGCTACTTCATAACTTGGGAGTCGCCGTGGCGGAGCGGCTAGACGCGTGCCGCGGATAGGAAGGTCGTGGGTTCGCTCACTGGCGGAGCCGGACTTTTCTTAAAAAAATGACCTTGGCTCCCAGGTCGACCCAGCCATGAGTGGGTACCGGGTGCAATCCCGGGAAGTAGAGGCGGCCGGCGTGATGCTGACCAAATCACCCATCTTTTGCCGTTGGTCTATAAAAATATAGGTCTAGCCCTATATGCCCTATACGCCTAAGGTGTGGAAAAGGGTCCTTTACTTTTTTTTATCAACTTACTTTATAACTTTAGTTAATGTGTTTTCGGATGCTGCTACTGCCGCTGCTGTATCTACTGCTACTAGTACCTCTACATTCCTTGATGCCATATTCACATATCTCTTCTCTTTTTTTTTTCTCTAAAATTTGTATTTCACCTATTGATACTAATGACACGCCTATGTTTAAATAATATCACTATAAATTGAATATGCGAGACTGCAGTTAACAGACTAGATAATCGTCATCATCAGCAAACTGTAAAGCGAAGGACCCTATGTGTTTTCCGATGGTCTTAGGCGACTCCGGTGAAACGGTCGTTCGACCCCCCAAAGAAGTCGCGACCCACAAGTTGAGAATCGCTGTATTTGCTGACAAGTTTGAGAAAAGCTCGCTAACAAACGTCTTCCTTGCCTTAACCTTTCCTTGTCCACATTCGCATGTCCCAAGGTACCAATTATGGCTCAAAATGTTCCCGTAATCAATCACAATTACATACTCCAAAAAACCCTAGAACAATTGTTGAAAATAGCTATGCATGTGTTTCTTATTCTGCATCGACACTTAAAACAGCTGTTGGCACGTCGTGTTGTGGTTTACGGCAGCAGTGCGATATCCACACTTTTTGGCTCCACACATCTGAATTCTGTAAATGAATTGCTTTTATAACATTAGAAGGAGGGGTGCATGAGCAGGGCTGCCGAAGTTGGTACTTTTTAAAGTACATTTTTGGGTGCTTTCCTAATATCCTTCCTTAAACAGGAAAAATTCACAGGTTACACAGTCTAATATTTCAGGGGATGGTAGATAGGCGGCATGCAGTCGGGGGACCTAGGCTGCATGCAGTCGTGTGACCTAGGCTGCATGCAGTCGTGGGACGTAGGTGGGTTGCGGTTAGGGCCAATGCTAGATGTTTTGGGGTCGTTAAAAGCATCAGAAAGCTGGGAAACCCAGTCTTACCACCCTCTAAAATCTTGGACTGTCCTGAGAAGTGGGGGTAGGATATTACGAAAAAAACTTCTTTTAGTTCTATTTGAGCATTGCAGAGCAGAACTCTACTTTTGGTAACACGCCCGACGTTTTTTGGGGTACTCTTTTTGTGTATACATTTTGCATCAGTATTAAAAATGTTTGCATTGTACGCTGGGTTCAGTAAGTTTTACTGAAGGAAGACTGACTTTCAGTTGGTCATGAAATGTCCAGGCCTTGTTAATAAAGAACATTATAAATACATACATAAAAGAATGGAGGGAACTGACTGTGCAAGATAAATCACATATGCGAAAAAACAACATCGAAAATTTGGTTTACAATCTCAGAAAAACAATTTTCAGGTAAACATCGCTTTCCATTAGCATCAACATTTAAGCCTAATCGTTTGGCATAACTTCATTCTTCTGCAGTTATAGGTTTTTTTTTCCCCTTTGAAATTCTGCTTTACAATAATATTAAAAATGTAGAAATAGTTTGAGATGTCTTAGCGGTTTTATTTTTTTTTTTTTTTTTTTTTTTTTTTATATTTAATATTATTATTTTTTAAATACCAATTTGCTACCTGTTGGTGTGTTTTTTATTACCGTTTCCAAAATAATCTGGTTTTATTCCCAAAACAATTTCGTCAGCCCTTGAGGCTGTTCTCATTTTGCCTCAAGAATAGGCACAAATCTTGCAGAGAATGGTTATGACATGCGTGCTTCAGTTCAGAAGTTGTGAGCACGAATCTGTTTACCTCGCCATGCCGGTGAGCAGGGAAATTAAAATGCAAACATACTGGCTGGTTCTGCACCTCTTGGCGTGAACTGAGGTGCAGTAGGAGACAATAAATACGCGGTTTTTGGGGGCACCCGAGCAAGGGGAAGAATACATGAACAGATTATCGCGTCTAAATGATTGACATTTTGCAGATGGGAGTTACAAGAGGATGTGGTAGACGTTTGATGCGTTTTGTGGAAAAGGGTCCTTCACTTTTTAGCTTGGTGATGATTATCTAATCTTTCAGTCGCAGGCCCGCACATTCTGCTATAGTGATATTATTATTATTATTATTATTATTAGATGGGCTCATAGTTAGTATTTCAATGAATAGTGCTCCATGTTATCTCGCTGTGTTGGGGAAACGAGCAGGCAGATAGGCTGGCCGGTTCTACACCACTTGGCGGTGAATTGATGAATGACAAGCTAGATGTTGTAAAAGCCCTTTGGGAGTGAATAAACGGTGCAGAGGCACAAATAGATCATAAGAGTCTGAGTAGAATAGCGCTGCGAGGAGGGACCAGGGATCTGGCCGACGCTCAACACTCAAGGGAATGGCAAGGTGGATGTACAATCAGACGGTTACTGGTACCATCCAAATTGGAACTTTTCGCTTGCTGTTGAAGATAAGGACGGAGCGCTTGTGGAAGTGTCCTTAGTGTTGTGACGGCGATTCTTAATTCAACATTCAGCACCCAGTGCTTAGTACCGTCACCACTGTTATTCTTAATACTTAAAAAAAAAAAAATCACAGTGACTCCCAGGTCGTTCCAGCCTTGAGTGGGTACCACGTGCAGTCCCGGGAAGTAAAGGCGGCCGGCGTGATACTGACCACATCACCCATTTTGTGCCGATTGGTCTATAAAAATATAGGTCTAGCCCTGTATACCCTATACGCCTAAAGGCGTGGAAAAGGGACCTTTACTTTTGTTTTTTAACTTACTATTAACGAAGTACAGCCTTTGCATTAAAAATACACTGCAGCGATATGGCTTTGTATAATAATGTCATATGTATTCATTCCCATTTGCGACTTCACTAATTTGCCGAAATAGTTTATTCTTTCTAATTGTTTTTTTCCCCACCCACTACTCCAACTTTGTTGCCTGTTTTTTTTTTTTTTTTTTGCTGTCTTTGTGGTATTTTCTCCGCATTGCATAGTCTGCAGCTGTTGCTTCTTGGTTATAGTTATGTGCAGGTTCTTTTACGGCTTGTTTATCGACCTTATTTATTCCAAACGGTAGAATATGGTGGTAGGGGACATGGAGTGGACTGGCGTATATGTTCATTCATAAAGATATATGACTAACCATATCAGGATAGGACGGTGGTTATTTGTGGTATCAGCTTGGAAATCTGCAAATTCTTAGGGAGGAGCGACGGGTACAACGTATATGAGCGCTTTGTTGTCATTTGAAATCACTAACGTAGAGCTGTAGGATAAAACTAAAAAAGGTCCACGGGACCAAGAGGTGAAGAAAAGACGCTGGTTTTGGATAGGACACGTGTTAAGAAAAAAAACCAGAACAATGAAAGCAGAATGTCCTTGCACTGGAACCCACAGGGGCATAAATGTAAAAGAAGACCAAAAACACACTTTTTTTTTAACGTATCCAGAAACCATGAGTTGTAAACCCTTTGGCTGGGTACTATGGATATCGCAACCCTTCGGCCTTGATTCCATTATAGGTACCGTTAATCTGGGAGAAATGTGGCTTTTCTGCCTACCCCCCGGGAGTGAACCCGGACCACAAGGAGTTCGTCACCGGCCGCCGCGAAAGTCAGGTTTAAACAACTACGCTAGAGAGCCGGGCAAAAAAACACACATAGAGTAGGGAGCTAGAGAGTGATGTTAAAAAGATGGGGAGAGCTGCATAGGATAGCGAAGGATAGAACGACTTGGCATGAGGTGGTTGAGGTCCTATGCGTCATCACAACTTTGAAAAAGTGACACTTTGGGCATAGAAGTTCAAATCAGGCAAGACATTTACTGAAGGATCCGGTGGCTTTTTGGCGGGCTTTTTTTAGAGCGACATCCGGCAAAAGGCCTGTTTCATGTTGGGGATTATAATCATGATGATGAGGAAGAGAAGGATAATGTTGATGAACAGTCATACCCTCTTGTATAAAATATGTGTTTGCTATATTTGCGTTTTCGTTTGTGGCATTTTGGCGTTTTTGTTTGTGAAAGTCGCTCTCTGGTTATGTCACATTTCCTCTGGCCGTTCTAATTAACAAGTACAAATGAATCATCGACTTCAGTCTTGACAGCCAGCAAGTGATTTGCTAGCCACTTTCCACCGTATTCGTCATTGAAGGATCACGCTGCCATGTCTTTTATTCTACGCTAATCAAATCATTAGTGGCATCACGCCCAAGTTGTTAAGCCGTTTGCCTCGAGTTTTTACGGTTGTAGGATCGATTGTGGTCCTTGTTCTTCAGTTCGCAGATACAGAATCGTATGGGTCGTCGCTGGATTTCAAGAACCTGATGTGATGTCCCTTCTCGTCACTTAGACCACTTTTGTTTCACATAACTCATTTTTGAAGCCCGAATCTGGCTTTTTGTGAGCTGTTGTCATTGCCCTTGATTCACACGCGTAGATCTGTACTGACACATGGGTAGAGTTCTCCTTCTCGAGTTCATCGGTTCTCATTATGCCTAGTGGCACATGAGGCTTCAGAGAGGACTTTCCATGCTTTCCTGTCCTGTGCAATCTTCAGTGCAGTTTTCCATGTCAAAGATGCCGCACTCAGGGCACTTTTCATGGTTCGTCTCCATGTTGTTTTTGGGCGCCCCTGTTTTCTCTTTCCCTCTGGTGTCCATGTGAGAGCTGTTTTGGCAGGTATATCAGAAGTCATTCTCATAACGTGGCCAAGCCATTTCCATCTTCTCTTGGTAATCATACTGTCTAAAGTTTCTTGGTTTGTCACTTGAAGTAGTTTAGTGTTTGAGATTGTATCTGGCCAGAAAATTTTGATAATTATACGTAGACATGTGTGGTGGAAGGTGGACAGCTTGTGTGCATCCTTTTTGGTCATTCTCCAGCATTCCGCTCCATAAAGAAGAACTGGCAAAATGATGCTCTTGTAGAGTCGGAGTTTTGTTTCTCTGCAGTAATTGTTGGATTTCCAGATTTGCCTCATCCTTCCAAAAGCAGCTCTAGCTTTGTTCAGGCGTAACTGTATGTCTTCCTGTGTCCCTCCCAGTAGGGACACAACACTGCCAAGATATGTGAAATGTTCTACATTTTCAAGTGATTGGTTACTTATGGTCACTGGTTGTTGGTTTGGACTGTTTGTCATGATCTTAGTTTTCTTTGTATTTATTCTTAGTACCACCATTTCTGCTGTGCAGTGTAGTCTGTTACTTTTCTCTTGGATATGTTCATGTTTATGTGATAGGAGTGCTATATCATCTGCAAAATCAAGGACCTCAAGCATTGAGGTGAATGGAGTCCATCGTATGCCTCTTAATATCCTGTCTACTGTGTTCTTTAGTATCCAGTCAATCACAAGGTTGAAGAGGAGAGATGACATACCACATCCCTGTCTTACACCTGTCTTTACTGGGAAAGATGTATTGTAATTTTCTATACTGCAGGAAAAGTCTTTATAGAAGAGAGCAATTATGTTGACTATTTTTTCTGGAATTCGATAATGTCGTAAATTTTCCACAGACTGTCTCTATGGACGCTGTCAAAAGCTTTATCAGAGTCCACAAAATTAATATATATACTTCTCTGCCATTCATTGCATTGTTCTAAAAAGTTACGTATGGCGAAGATGTGATCAGTTGTTCCTCTGCCCTTTCTGAATCCTGCTTGTTCCACTCGTAGGCATTTATCTACTCCTTTTTCAAGCCGCATTATGATGATTGTACACAATATTTTACTTGGTACCGAGAGTAGAGTAATTCCCCTCCAATTATTGCACTCTGTTAAGTATCCTTTTTTTTTTGGGGGGGGGGGGGGGGGGATTTTGACTATTGTTCCTTTAGTCCAGTCATCAGACAACACTTCTTTTTCCCAAATATCCTTGAACAATGGTTCCAGAATGTTAGCAGTTGTGTTGGGATCTACTTTGATAAGTTCTGCTGGCAGTTCCTCTTTGCCTGGTGCTTTGTTGTTCTTTAAAGTGTGGATAGCTTTAAGGATTTCTTGTTTGCTTGGTGGTTTAGTAATAATGTCAATGTCCTGAGAGGCTGATTGAATATCTGGGGGATTTTCAGGATCAGGTCTGTTCAAGCGGTCGGAGAAGTGTTTAGTCCACTGCATGACTTGTTTTTGTTCTGTGGTGAGCAGTCTGCCTTGGTTATCTATGATGGGTATGCTGTGATAATTGTTTCTGTTTCCGCAAATTTGCTGGGTAATTTTGTGTAGGGTTTGTAGATCATGTGCTTTAGCAGCATTTTGGGCTGTTTCTGCAAGATTTTCCATAAATCTTCTCTTGTCAGCTCTGGCACTTTTCTTTGTCATTTTTATTTAGTTCGCTATATTCAAACATTAGTTTGTCTTTCTGACCTTCTGATTTAGTGTGATTTATGAGGCTCTTTATTCTTTTTTGCTTGGCAATATAGTCTATGGTTTGACTACTTATCCATTCATTGTAGTTGGAGTTTCTGGGTCACTTGATAGGGTTTGAAATCTATTCTTGAGTTCTACTATAAATTTAGTGGCAATGTATTTTTCTCTTAAAAGGTTAACATTGTAACATGCTGTCTGTGTTCATCTGCTGTAAACTCCGACGGAAACCTCTGATTGTTCATCCACTTTTGGACTTTAGTCTTGTTCCAGTATTTTGTTTTGCATGCACACCCGCTTTACAGATCTAGCTTGTTTGTATGTAAACTTTTGGTTCCTTGCCTCTCAGGCAGATGCACTCCGACTTCGAAGGAAATCGCTCATTAGTCGACTCTTACGAAATACTTTTTTAGGGAGGCAGTGGGACTGTTCTTGTTTTCCTCCACAGTCGAACTTGTGAACCCACACGAGGAATAGGTAGAGTGGTAGACATTCATTTTCTTCCTCTGCTTTAGACAACTTTATTCATTATTGTGCCTTGCGTTGGTTTCGACAGTGGTATAAAGAAAGCCGACCGTACAAAAAGCAATGGCAAACTACTGGACGTAAATTTGCCTAGAAAAACCACACAACATCCAGGGCTGTTGGGGTTGGCTCTGCAACGTCCTGTAAAGGATACGCAACTAACCAATTCATTATTGTGCTATGGGTCGTATCTTTTCTCGGTTATGTGAACCCACACGGGGAGTGGGTAGAGTGGTAGACATTCATTTTCTTCCTCTGCTTCAGACTACTGTACTCCTTATTGTGCTATGGGTCAGATCTTTTCTCGGTTATGTGAACCCACACGGGGAGTGGGTAGAGTGGTAGACATTAATTGTCTTCCTATGCTTCAGACTACTGTACTCCTTATTGTGCTATGGGTCGTATCTTTTCTCGGTTATGTGAACCCACACGGGGAATGGGTAGAGTGGTAGACATCAATTGTCTTCCTATGCTTCAGACTACTGTACTCCTTATTGTGCTATGGGTCGTATCTTTTCTCGGTTATGTGAACCCACACGGGGAATGGGTAGAGTGGTAGACATTAATTGTCTTCCTATGCTTCAGACAACTACACTCCTTATTGTGCTATGGGTCGTATCTTTTCTCGGTTATGTGAACCCACACGGGGAATGGGTAGAGTGGTAGACATTCATTTTCTTCCTCTGCTTCAGACAACTACACTCCTTATTGTGCTATGGGTCAGATCTTTTCTCGGTTATGTGAATAACACAATGAGATATGCTTGTGGTCGTTAAGCCTTCCTACCTCATCGTTCAAGAACCACTGTGCTATTGAGTATTGACCCTTAAAGGCCATTTCTGCCATGTTTTTCTTACCCGTGGCAGCCTGATCATTATTTCCACGAGACGTGAGTGTAACGGGGATCACATCACGCATACAGCTCTTTGCTGCCAGCATTGATTCAGAACAGCGGGAAGGAACGGTTTTTTTCTCCCAAGTACCTTTGCCTCACGATAGACCATTGATATGTGGGGAGGACTAGATTGTCTGTCAATATAATCCATGCTTGCGTGACGAAAGTGGCGTTATGTCAAAGACTTGTTTATTGATAGTGATGAATGTTTAAGGAATATTGGGCGTTATTCCTTTCACAGTTGATATCTCCCATGTAGAAAAGGAGTATAGTTGGCTGTGTTCACCATCGTTCTTCGCCTGGATAATAGACGGTTGATATCTCTCAAATAGAGTAGGGGCATAGTTGGCTGTGTTCACCATCGTTCTTCGCCTGGATAATAGACGGTTGATATCTCTCAAGTAGAGTAGTGGCATAGTTGGCTGTGTTCACCATCATTCCTCGCCTGGGTAATAGACGGTTGATGTCTCTCAGGTCGAATAAGGGCATAATTGGCTGTGTTCATCATCATTCCTCGCCTGAATAATAGACGGTTGAAGTCTCTCACGTAGAATAGGGGCATAGTTGGCTGTGTTCACCATCATTCCTCGAATGGATAAGAGACGGTTGCTATCTCTTAGGTAGAATAGGGGTATAGTTTGCTGTGCTCACCATCATTCCATGCCTGGATAATAGACGTCTTTCGCCTTTTCGACTTGCTTGTTAGAGGGCAGTGGATGTGTTCTCCTTTTCTTCCTCTTCACAAATGGTGCGCCAGAATTAACACCAGGACGTTAAAGGATCTGATGCTGCTTTAGCAGTTTGTGAATTAGTAGCAATATCAGCAGTAGTCTTTAGCAGCAACAGCAGTACAAATAGCTGTAGCACTATGTGAATTAGTAGCAATATCAGCAGTAGTCTTTAGCAGCAACAGCAGAACAAATAGCTGTAGCACTATGTGAATTAGTAGCAATATCAGCAGTAGTCTTTAGCAGCAACAGCAGAACAAATAGCTGTAGCACTGTGTGAATTAGTAGCAATATAAACAATAGTCTTTAGCAGCAACAGCTGTCTCATCAGCATCAATAGCAACAGCTCCGAAACGTCAGTGGCTTTGTTGCCGGTTAGTTCATGTCAGACGTGGTGTTCCGTGAACGCCCATCTATCCGCCACGTTCGATTTTCTGCTGGAGACTAAGTGGGCGTATTAAAGATAACCGGAGTTAATAGAGAATCCGTGAATCGATATATGAATTTAACATCCTACAGTAATCATTGTAGAGGGGCAAACTGTTCTCTCTCTCTCTCTCTCTCTCTCTCTCTCTCTCTTCTCTCTCTCTCTCTGACTGTGTCGATCTCTCTCTCTCTCTCTCTCTCTCTCTCTCTCTCTCTCTCTCTCTCTCTCTCTCTCTCTCTCTCTCCCTCTCGCTAGTAGAAAACAATATTTTCAAGAAAAGGTTTCTTGATAACCAAATGACCATGTTATTCTCGCACTGTACTCAACCTTTTCATTTAAGGAAGTCACTGAAGCGTGGGAATGCAACAGTATATACATGTTTATAGTTTGTGATGTGTGTCGATAAGTTCCTCTCTGTTTCAATGCCCTGTAATCTAACAAGTCAGACATCAGTGTTGTCAGTTCTACTATTATTCTAGTATCTGTTGGTTGTTTTTCAATATATTCTGTCTGTCTGTCTGTCTCCATCCGTCTCTCTATTTCTGTCTGTATGTGTGTTTTATACATGTATGTGTATATATATATATATATATATATATATATATATATATATATATATATATATATATATATATATATATATATATACAGTGGATCCTCGCTTAAAGAGCATAATTCATTCCAGAATCATACTCGTTAAGCGAAACACTCGTTATGCGAAGCAATTTTTTTCATATAATATAATGCAAAAAAAAAAAAACGATAATGCGTTCCATGTCGAAAAAAAAATACTCACAAAATTCTGTGTGTAAGTTATACTATAACATTTATTCAAAGAAAAGTATATACATTTTTAAGGAGAGTGAATCATCTTCATCTTTTCTTCAAACGCGGAACGACCCCACATGGAATGCGAATTCGATTTGTAGAAAAAAAAAAGTCGAAATAATTATGATACATAGCTAATTTTTTTTTTTTTTTTTTTACTAGAAAGATGTCCAGAGACATTTGTTTTTGTCGAAGCTTCAAAATTTGGCGAAAATGCGACACTTCATTATCATTTAATTTGCAGCGCGCATAGCCACTTCCTTATTATGGTGATGCTTCTCAATGTGAGAAGCAACAGTTTCCCATGCTTTTAGCAATTTTTTTTTTTCGCCAGAAGATTGTTGCTTTTCTGTTACCTTCTCCTCCTGCTCCTCCTCTGACAAACTTTCCTCCAAAACGTCTTGCTGTGAAACACAATGCAACTCCATAAGCTCTTCGGTGATCAGCTCTTGGCTGTGCTCTTCCACAAACTCTTCGAAATCACTGTTATTCACCTACAATCCCATGATAGGGGCCAAAGACACAATCTCGTTGACTACAGGTTTTACGGGTACTGTCTCCAACCCCCCAAAGTCACAAATAGACAACGCTCTCCGGCCAAAGCTTCTTCCAAGAAGAAGTTAGGGTTCTCTTCGTAACCCCTTCCTCCGCCTTGTCGATCATCTTGAGGCAGGCAACGATGTGGAAGTGATTTTTCCAAAACTCTTTGAGAGTGAGATTTATCCCGTCAGTCACCTGAAAACAATGCTCGAAGAGTGCTTTAGTGTAGAGCTTCTTAAAGTTGG
This sequence comes from Candidula unifasciata, assembly GCA_905116865.2. NCBI lineage: Eukaryota > Metazoa > Mollusca > Gastropoda > Stylommatophora > Geomitridae > Candidula > Candidula unifasciata. The sequence goes on along the minus strand of CAJHNH020001780.1, from coordinate 178,956 downwards.
AAATAACTTGCTGGTCCATTGGCTGGAGTAACGGAATGGTGTTGGGAGGCAGAAACTGGATCTTGATGAACTTAAATTCTTCAGAGAGGTCATCTTGTAGGCCTGGAGGATTCATGTACATATATCACAATGTAACACAAGTTTGAGAAACTGTGATCACAAGCGACAATGCTACTGGAACGAGTGCTAAACACTGTTGTAACATGCGCAAAAATCTGGGACTTCCCCTCTCCTCGCCACTCGTTATACGAAACGTCGCTCGTTAAGCGAGTCATTCTTTTACAATTTGTTTTGCTTGTTATGCGAATTACTCGTTATGAGAGGTGCTCGTTAAGCGAGGTTCTACTATATATATATATATATATATATATATATATATATATATATATATATATATATATATATCGAGAGAGAGATAGAGAGAGAGTTAAGTGCGTTCGAAAACTAATACATGAGAAAAATGAACATAAAATGGAGTGAAGAAGCAAGAGAAGTATTTGGGCAGTCACTATTACCAAGAGTCATAAGTCAGAGAAAATGGCACCAAGAGTCATGTCAGAGGAAATGGCACCAAGAGTCATGTCAGAGGAAATGGCACCAAGAGTCATGTCAGAGAAAATGGCACCAAGAGTCATGTCAGAGAAAATGGCACCAAGAGCCATGTCAGAGAAAATGGCACCAAAAGCCATGTCAGAGGAAATGGCACCAAGAGCCATGTCAGAAAAAATGGCACCAAGAGTCATGTCAGAGGAAATGGCACCAAGAGTCATGTCAGAGGAAATGGCACAAAGAGTCATGTCAGAGGAAATGGCACCAAGAGTCATATCAGAGGAAATGGCACCAAGAGTCATGTCAGAGGAAATGGCACCAATAGTCATGTCAAAGGAAATGGCACCAAGAGTCATGTCAGAGGAAATGGCACCAAGAGTCATGTCAGAGAAAATGGCACCAAGAGCCATGTCAGAGGAAATGGCACCAAGAGTCATGTTAGAGGAAATGGCACCAAGAGTCATATCAAAGGAAATGGCACCAAAAGTCATGTCAGAGGAAATGGCACTATACTGGACATATCCTAAGAATAAACGAGTAGCCAATCACCACACAGGCAGTGCAATAGGAACTAAGAGTATTAGAGAGGCGAGGACACCCTAAAGAAGCCCTAACACTAACGTTGATTTCCACATGTGGGTTCCAGGGCTGCATTGTGGGGGGTAAACAAGAATAGACACATTGCCTCACCAACAAGTATGTCGTAGGAGTCGACTAACTGGGGACTTTCTTCGAAGTTGAAGTACATCTGCCCGTATGGCAAGGAACGACAAACTACACACAAATAAGCCAGTAAAACAGATGTACACGCAAAACTCAGGCCCTGGTATAAAGCCCCAACGTTCAAATGGACGAAATACCAGGACTTTCCGCCCGAGCTTGCAGACTGTGAACGAAGAAGAAGAAGAAGAAGAAGACGAAAAAGAAGAAGAAGAAGAACGTTGTTAAGAGAGGCCAAAGGTGCTGGATTGGATTTCATTTATGACAGCGAATTGTTTAACAAGATAGATCCTAATGCAGGAATAGACTCCAAGCTGTCAATGTGACATGTATATATATGGAATCACATAAATATGTGTGTTTCTGTGAGTGTGTGCTTGGCTCTCTTTGTCTGTGTATGTGTGTCTGTATGTGCGTGTGTGTGTGTGTGTCTGACTTTATTTGTCTGTGTGTTTGTTTTTATGTCCTTCTCTGCATATATTTTTATGTTAAGCATGTCTGCACGTATGCTTTTTTTTTGTGTCTGTCGAATTCAGTATTTTTCTTCTTCTTCTTCTTCTTCTTCTTCTTCTTCTTCTTCTTCTTCTTCTTCTTCTTCTTCTTCTTCTTCTTCTTCTTCTTCTTCTTCTTCTTCTTCTTCTTCTTCTTCTTCTTCTTCTTTTGTTTTCAGACAGCTTATGCCGGGGGACCAGTAGCTTTGATTAATAATAGTTTTATTAATCTGTCTGTGTAACAACCAGATGTGTTTGGTTGAGGTAGGCAAGGAAAGATTGTTTCTCTGTCAAGAGCTTACAGTTTACATTGTTAAAGTACGTGTTCACACTGTTCAGGCACAATGTTGAACAGACAACTCTCCATTTTTCCTACACCGAAACAACGTTAACATATGTTGGTGAAGCTTGTTCTGTCATGTTCTGAATGTGAATATAGTACACTGTCCTTCCCTAGAGAGGCGACGAAACGAGTCTTGGGGAGACAATTTTTGTGTGGGCATCCAGCCATCTTTCTTGGATACTAGTTGTTATTGATGTCTTTGTCACCTGGTGGGTTGTTACAGTTCGATTACACCATGTCACTGCATCTTTTGACTGATCTGTCTGATATTTCAACCTCGGTGACTGTCCACTGTAGGAGTGACAGTTGTACTGAAGAACCTGTGTGAGTCAGCTGTTTCTTCTTCTTCTTCTTCTTCTTTTTCTTCTTCTTCTTCTTCTTCTTCTTCTTCTTCTTCTTCTTCTTCTTCTTCTTCTTCTTCTTCTTCTTCTTCTTCTTCTTCTTCTTCTTCTTCTTCTTCTTCTTCTCTGCTCACCGGCTGTAAGCTCCGGAGAAAATCCCGGTCGTTTGTCTATCTGGACTTTGACTTTGTGCCAAGTCCTTAGTTTTGCGTATACATCGAGTTTACAAACTGCGGGCCTTTCGGGTTGGCTACTGCCGGTAGAACCACCTTGACATCAGTCAGAAATACCACTCCGGGACGTTTGTTGAACTTGTGTTTATACGGGATAGAACATGCCACCAGAAGTGCATCTGCCTCGGATCTGTAGCTAGAGGAGAATGTACCCATGGATTTAGTTTGTTTGAATGTAAAAACCATTTGGGCATTCTGTGAATATTCCTCCTGCCATGTCTCCCTGGCTGCTGTCTTGACTATTCCATGTGTTTAAACTCTAATCTAATTCTGGTGTGGACAGAAAGTATTATTTATTTTTCTGTTCGGACTGAGTTGAATTGGTCAAGGAACTGATATCACAGCACTCCGGACATTCCCACAATTACTCCATCCCCATCTTCAGTAGTCAGGGCAATCTTTGGCTTCATTGCAGAACTGATTATAGTTGATTTTAGAGGAAATCCCTGTTATTGTGTCGTTGACTTTTGGCAAGTAATTCTTAAGGCGCCCCCTTCCCTCCCACGCCCAGCCCACTCTCTTATTGGCTGTGGTGGTCGTCATATTTGAGTGGCGCATTTAATACTGAATGAGGTTTTATCGTTCAGCTCCTCGGAGGGGATTTTTTCTTCTGTAAACAGTAGACTCGCTGCTGCTTAAGGATGTCGTAAAAGGTGGCTGATTCTTTGCTAAAATCGGAAGGCTCATCGCAATCTAGCTGTCAACCAAAATCCCGCGTACCAACCCCAGCTTCCGCGTACCAACCCCAGCTTCCTCGTACCAACCCCAGCTTCCTCGTACCAACCCCAGCTTCCGCGTACCAACTCCAGCTTCCGCGTACCAACCCCAGCTTCCGCGTACCAACCCCAGCTTCCGCGTACTAACCCCAGCTTCCGCGTACGAACCCCAGCTTCCGCGTACCAAGTGACTGCGTTTAAATTTCCGGTCACTGCGTATGACCAAAGTCGCTGACATAAGATTCCCTGTTGTCAGACCTTGTTGTTTTATACCTAGCTGTCATGTCTCGTTTCCTTGTTCTGGCATGAGAGAAAGCTGTTCAACTAAGCGGATAATTTTAAAATTATGGGAATCTTTGTTGAAGCAGTCGACAATTTCGAGTATAAAATTTTCTTCACTATTTATAATAATGCTGAGCGGCTAACATACTTTGCACAAAGAAATCAGACCACACTTATTGCCGAAACTGCTCGCGGTAGGTTGAAGGTGGTCTTATTTTATAAATGGATGGTTAGACTTGCACGCGTATGCCTCAGACTGATTTTTCAAGGTCAGCACTTTATAACGGGACAAAGAGAACACCACACAAGTAGGGTTACTTTATAATCCACCAAACTATCCGGGAAGTGTAACCGGTCAGCAAGTGCTCAGTGAAGTCGGATGTGTCGACCGAAAGTCTCAAACGTGGCAGTTTTGATGTAAACAGCCACAACGCAGTGACGTCACTCGGACGGACAAAAAAAAGAAACCCCAGTTTCTAATGATGTTGTTACATCATTAATGTATACTGATTGCATATGTATGTGTTTTATCATACTGGGTATCGTGAAAGATATAAGATCAAACGAAAAGTAGACCTGCAAGCTTCACAGTTTAACAAACACAAACGGAGAGTAGACCTGCAAGCTTCACAGTTTAACAAACACAAACGGAGAGTAGACTTGTAAGCTTCACAGTATAACAAACACAAACGGAAAGTAGACCTGCAAGCTTCACAGTAAAACAAACACAAACGGACAGTAGACCTGTAAGCTTCACAGTATAACAAACACAAACGGAGAGTAGACCTGCAAGCTTCACAGTATAACAAACACAAACGGAGAGTAGACCTGTAAGCTTCACAGTAAAACAAACACAAACGGACAGTAGACCTGCAAGCTTCACAGTATAACAAACACAAACGGAAAGTAGACCTGCAAGCTTCACAGTATAACAAACACAAACGGAAAGTAGACCTGCAAGCTTCACAGTATAACAAACACAAACGGAAAGTAGACATGCAAGCTTCACAGTATAACAAACACAAACGGAAAGTAGACCTGCGAGCTTCACAGTATTACAAACACAAACGGAAAGTAGACCTGCGAGCTTCACAGTATTACAAACACAAACGGGAAGTAGACCTGCGAGCTTCACAGTATAACAAACACAAACGGAAAGTAGACCTGCAAGCTTCACAGTGTAACAAACACAAACGGAAAGTAGACCTGCGAGCTTCACAGTATAACAAACACAAACGGAAAGTAGACCTGCAAGCTTCACATTATAACAAACACAAACGGAAAGTAGACCTGCAAGCTTCACAGTATTACAAACACAAACGGAAAGTGAACGTTGAAGCTAAATATCCTTTATCAGCACATTAAATAAATAAACAAAACTACATTTACAGACACGAATACACCAAACTACTTAACTGACGTATTCCCGATGTCAGTCGCGTTGTTATACGACTTAAGAATGCGTATTCATACTGTGTAGTATGTTTGGATAGCAGTGTTTAGCAGCTGTATTGCTGTCTGTACAGATGCAGTTGTCGGCTCTGTGGCTAAGTCGATGCGAACGCTTTGTAATGCCGGGATGCCGGGTTCGATCCCAGCTGCGGGCAATGCGCCTTGCGTTGGTTTCGACAGCGGTATCAAGAAAGCCGACCGTCCAGTAGCAATGGCAAACTACTGGACGTATATTTGCCTAGAAAAACCACACAACAGCCAGGGGCTGCTGGGGTTGGTTCTGAAACGTCCTGTAAAGGATACGTAACTAACCTAAATAGATGCAGTTATGCAGGTTTTTTTTTTTCACAATAGTTATAATGACGTAAATATATTATCATGGTTTGTAAATACAGCTTACGAACCGGTAAATTCATGCCATAATTGCGTCTGTTAGGTGTTTATATCCAGTGCTACCATCTGCGAACATCAAACCCTTCCATACAATGAGGAAAACATATAGTATAATTGTATATGTTTGATTACTGATTTAGGAATCGACATCATAGCACACTGGGCAAACCCATAGATGCTCCATCTCCGGCAGCAAAGGACGTAAGTTGTAGACACTATCTGTTCCTGTAACAAACTGATTATACACACGCCGATCTCTTCCTTTCAACCGCCCCTCCTTGCCGGATCCACACTTAATTCCTTGTTAAACACCTTCTTGCCCGTGTTATTTTATCTAATCTCCTGTCTTCTGCCAACAGTGCATATATAGTTAAAAAATATCTCCCTTCTCCGATATGAGTCTTCCCCTATCTTTCGCTTTGTAGCCAGAAATGTCACTCTTTTATTCCCTCGCTTCTATATGTTTTATCGTCATTTAATGAAATTTTTTTTTTCCTGCACTGTTTCATTACGTTTTATTCCCATAAATAGCAGCGTATGGACTTATCCAGTACTGTCAACCTCTTTTGGGCAGAGGGTACACATTTTAATTTTTATTTAATAAAATGTATGTCGTCTCAGCGTGGAAGAGACTGGCGCCTAAGTATCTAATATTCCCGAAGATAGCAGTAGATCTATCCCAATGCAGGCAAAAATCTATTGTTTAAACAGCAGTTTTTTTTTTCTTTCTTTTAAGTGAAAAGTCGGATAGAATACCTCAGAACGTGATATTCTGTAAGACAGCAATAGATCAGCATATCCACTGCAGACCAGTGACGAGGCGTTATTAGTTTGCATTGTAAGCGTTATCAGGTAACGATTACACTGGAGGGGGTATCACAATGTAATGTCCTCCTCCTTGCTTCGCTGTTCAGCGTATGAGTGCGCCGCTAACATTGTAGTACTAATAACTGGTAGTTTTCACACGGCATGCAGCTAGCGTCTTTTTTTTTCGCTATGTTTGAGAACGAACGAACGAGCGAACTTTTTTTTCAAAGGGTTACAAATTGGGCACGCAGGCCTGTCTTTCATTCATTGAGACGTTAACCGAGGGGCGTATTTGTAATAAATAGTAGTCAACAGTAGTAATGAATAGTAAGATCGTTTTTCTTTGGCTGTGGAAAAGTGTGAGCGCTGATTACAGTCGTTACATGCACGGCCTCATTATTACTGCAGAGAAGCTGCATTATGGAGACTGCACATAATTTAATTTATTTTCAGTGAAGGGTGCGACACGTTTTTTTCTTTAAACTAATGATGTGTTTGTATATCCTAAGGCCTAAGCTAATGTAACTTATGTATTCACATCCGTGTATATATTTGCTTTTTTTTTTTTTATCTCTATTAGTTGTAAGAACAATGTTTTCTTTCGACTAACTTAATTGTGTGGTATCTGGATGCGGTGAGGAAACTATACGCGGATTAAATAAATCTTTACCACAACTTGTATACGTGGTTTACAACAGTCACCAACTATATGGAGTCAATTACTAGGGATTATATTTCTAGTTTGGTCAGAGTTACCGTTTGCTAGGGTAGACTTTCCACCATGGACAGAACGCCTTTTGGCCGTCTGGCCCGGATGTACAAGGCCTTCTCGAAGAACTACAAGGACTTGGATAAACTGGATGAGTCCACAGACGTTAAGGACGTCAGCGATACAGCGCCTATCTACCACTCCGATCAGGAGCTTGTGGATAAGGATTGGGATTGTAAGTATATGTGTGTTAAAAGTAGACCAGGCTCTATATTATGTCAGTGATTGGCATCGCTTTGAAGTGTGTCTGTTTATAAGTATATGTGTGTTAAAAGTAGATCAGGCTCTATATTATGTCAGTGATTGGCATCGCTTTAAAGGGTTTCTGTTTATAAGTATGTGTGTGTTAAAAGTAGACCAGGCTCTATATTATATGAGCAATTGGCATCGCTTTAAAGTGTGACTCTCTTCAAGTATATGTGTGTTAAAAGTAGACCAGGCTCTATAGTATGTCAGCAACTGGCATCGCTTTAAAGTGTGTCTGTTTATAAGTATATGTGTGTTAAAGGTAGACCAGGCTCTATAGTATGTCAGCAACTGGCATCGCTTTAAAGTGTGTCTGTTTATAAGTATATGTGTGTTAAAGGTAGACCAGGCTCTATATTATGTGAGCAACTGGCATCGCTTTGAAGTGTGTCTGTTTATAAGTATATGTGTGTTAAAAGTAGACCATGCTGTATATTATGTCAGTAATTGGCATCGCTTTAAAGTGTGTCTGTTTATAAGTATATGTGTGTTAAAGGTAGACCAGGCTCTATATTATGTGAGCAACTGGCATCGCTTTGAAGTGTGTCTGTTTATAAGTATATGTGTGTTAAAAGTAGACCATGCTGTATATTATGTCAGTAATTGGCATCGCTTTAAAGTGTGTCTGTTTATAAGTATATGTGTGTTAAAAAAAAGACCATGCTCGATGTTATTTCAGAAATTAGCATCGCTTTGAAGTGTGTCTGTTTAAAAAAAAATCAATAGACCATGCATATTTGCAAAATGTGTATGTTTGTAAACAAAAACAAAACAAAAAAAACTTAATGGACAATGCAGTATATGTGTGCAAACTTTACTAGACAATAAATATGTATGTCTGAACGTTATTTGCCTCTGCAATCTGCCTGTAAACTTTGCCAGGCTGTATGTATCTGTACTTGACTTGCAGTGTTTATGTATAGAGTTTACTAGACTCTGCAGTGTGTTTGTATAAACTCTACTCGACTCTACAGGATGTATATATAAACTTTACTATAGTCTGCAGTCTGCGTAGACTTTACCAGTGTATGCAATGTATGTGTTTAAACTTTGCTAGGCTCTGCAGTGTGTATGTCTAATATTTACATACTAGACTCAGCTGTGTGTGTGTATCTTACCTTGACAAGACTCAGCAGTGTGTATATCTTACCTTTACTATACTCAGCAGTGTGTTTATCTTACCTTTACTAGACTCAGCAGTTTGTGTATCTTACCTTTACTAGACTCAGCAGTGTGTGTATCTTACCTTTACTAGACTGCAGTGTGTATATCTTACCTTTACTAGACTCTGCAGTGTGTATATCTTACCTTTACTAGACTCAGCAGTGTGTGTATCTTACCTTACTAGCTTCTGCAATATGTGTATCTTACCTTTACTAGACTCAGCTGTGTGTGTATCTTACCTTGACAAGGCTCAGCAGTGTGTATATCGTACCTTGACAAGACTCAGCAAACTGGGTTATTTATACGATGATCTCTCCATTTACACACCACCGTTTGTAGGTCAACTTCATTGATAAGTTGGTTGGACTTGTCTACTGTGGTCGAGGTTATGGCTGTCGCAGTCTGTTGTGTTCTTCCATATTCGTTTTTATTTCCGAGAAAGAGACGGCCTATGACATAGGTTTTGTCACTCTCTAGGGTGGTTATGTGTTAGATCAAGAATCTAAATGTTTTAGAAGGGTTAAAAGCTCTGGTATGGTGAAATATACAGCACGCGGTATCAGCGCGAGTGCGGAATATCCCGTGACCTTATGTGAAAGTCGGATCGCTCGTGGCCGACCTATCAGTATTGAGTTAGTATGTAGGTCGTCCAATCAGAAGCGAGGTAGGGTGTAGCGGTGTGTAAATGGGGAGACCAGCGTAAATTTACCGCAAACTGTATATCTAAACTTTAATAGACGCTGCTAGATGTATGTATAAATTTACTAGACACAACAATGTACACATACAAGGTCCGACAATTACGTATTGAGACCTATTTTGTTATGGCCAGAACAAAATTGCTATCTATGAAACAAAGCATGGAATCCAAACAGGCAACCTTCATCTATGATCTAGCTACTTTTCATCGCCACCCGATGAGCAAACAACAAACAAGCCGCCATTTTGTTAACCTAGTCAGGGGTGCATTGTTGCGTAATCAGCACGGAGCAAAAAGCTAACATTAAATTCTGTTTGAATTTCAGAAAGAGCGGCATTGCGAGAGTACAATTTATGCAACAATTTAATAGGTACAATTATTTATCTCATGCACATATTTTTAGATAGTATTCACGATTCAAAAGTGGTATGGAAATGATTAATAATGCAACTAGACCTGGACACCCTATTTCTGTTCGTAATAAGGAACTCATTGCAAATGTCAGAGAACTGATACAAGAAGATTGTTGTTTGACTGTGAGGGTGATGGCAGATGGATTTCGTAAAATATTAGTGAGATTTATGCAGTAAAAAAATTGCTTTTCTGTTAGTACCACGTACTTTGTCTGATGACCAAAAACATCAGCGTGTTGAGTACGCAAAAGACATCACCAAAACTTGTCACAGAAATAAAGATTCCCTAATTTTGATTGTTGCAGAGGATGAAACCTGGATTTTCTGCTATGATCTCACAACTAAACGCCAAAGTGCGTTTTAAAAAAAAAAAGCTTTTTATGAATTAAGAAGCAAAGGATGTTTTTGTTTTCAAGAGCTGTATCTACATATACAGTTAAATATCTTGGTACAGCTCACGTTTCCAATTCCAGGCTCCGCATACTTACACACTACCTTACTTTTCATTCATTCTTAGGCTTGTCAACTTTCTTAAAGTTTAAAGGGGTGTCCCAGTTTACTGTTTTTCGAAACGCTTTCTCCGTTCTCTTCATCGACCTGCAATATCGCGTGTTGTGTATTCTCTGTGTCAGCGCTTTTAATGCTACCAAAAGATGCAGAACTGGCCCTATCACAAACCTGCTTCAAGAGTACAACCTAGGTCCGACGGATTCTTTTTCTCGGAATAAAAACGCAAATAGAAGGCAATGCAGAAAGTTTTTTGAGCAAACAGTAAACAGTAAACCAGAACACCCCTGTAACCTTGAGCAAAGGTCACGAGCCTGACCAAGGACCAATCATAGGTGACCTATTGTGTAAATGGGCGGAGCCTGAGCCTGGAACCGTGAGTTGTTCCAAAATCTTAAATAATGGTGTGACATGTGCATTTAATTATAGATTAAGTTAAAGGAGGTGGGGCGTCAGGATCTTGCCATATATTTTAGGACTGGGGGGAGGGGTTACCTAAAACACACATCAGCCACTGGGTCACCCATTGGCTTGCCTGTAGACGACTGAAGTCAGACTCCTTTGTTCGCATCAACACTGTAGGAGTCTTTTTCAGAGCTCTAGGTGGCGTGCAGTGCTAAGCCATTTGATATGGCTCAGATAACCTAGTCACAATTATAACCAAAACTTCCCCTTTCGGGGATGCTGGTTAAACGTCACGACCTCCCCCCCCCCCCCCCCCCCTCACATAGCCACCTGAAAATGTCTGTAAACCACTGGGTTCGAGAGTGACGTCTGCGGAAAACCGACTGTCTTAACGGATTCCCGCCATGTTTTTGCCTCGAGAAGACCCGTCAAGAAAATGAGCAAATTATGTTTGAGAAACCTTGACAAAGAACTAAGCACACGATGATTGTATACTAGAACCGACAGCAGGCTTGTTTCATCTGCCAACTTTGCTTTGTCATATACGTTTTGATTAGCTGTAAGGGCCTGATTCTGCTTTGCCCAGCTATGTAATGTTGTGTTACCGGACATCTCAAAGTGGTGGTGGTTGTGTTTTGGATGCGTTATGAGTACTGGACAGCTGAAATGTGTTTGGCATTTAGAAATGCTTACGCTGAGTGGAAGACATAGATTGTGTTTGCGTGGGGGGGGGGGGTGGTGCACAAAACAGGAAAGGGGGGGGGGGAGATTCTTAATACCTTTTGCATATATAGGGATATGCTAATTATAACGTGCGGTAAAACGGAGTTATCTCTCTCTCTCTCTATCTTTCGCTTTTTCTTTCTCTTTTTCTGTCTCTTGTTCACACACACACACACACACACACACACACACATACATATATATATATATATATGTGTGTGTGTGTGTGTGTGAGTAAAGTAAAGTAAAGATCCCTTCTCACGCCTTTAGGCTATCGGGCATGTGGGTAGAAAACCCATATTTTTACAGACCAATCGGCACTCGGTGGTTAATGTGGTCAGCATTACGCCGGCCGTCTTTGCTTTGGGTCGACCTGGGAGTCAAAGTCATTTTTGACAAAAGTCCGGCTCCGCCAGGGAGCGTACCCACGATCTTCCGATCCACACGAGAGCGCCTAGCCGCTACGCCAAAAAAAAAAAAAAAAATACTTTCAGCGAACATCTTCATTAAAAGACAACCAGGAGGACAGTTTATAAAATAGAATCCACTGTTTGAGTAATACATACTATAGAAACAGCTATATGGAAACTGTAACTAGTACTAGAGAATTTGTCAATTATTACATTTAAAAAAATGATATATTGCAAGTAGAGACATCAAACCGTAGCAGGAAATGGTGGCCAGCAGTTTTATTTTCCTACAATGTAATGAGGGGTGGGATGAATTAAAAAAAAATAGAAAGTTGTTAACGATATACAGGGGGGGGGGGGGGGGGGGCAAGGGGGGGAAATGGGGAAAACAGGGGGGGGGGGGGGGGGGGCAGAGTTGAAGGGCGAGAGGAATAACAGGACAACAACGAGTAAGAGAAACAGATAACCAGGTATGAAAAGACAGAAACACATAGAACAGAGGGATTTTGATGAAATAGGCAGCTACAGACAAAATTAATGATAAAGATAGCCAGTCAACATACACAGAGAGAAAGAGAGATAAAGACACAGATATTCAGTGAGCATACAAAGAGAGACGGAGAGATAAGAGCTGGAGAACTATTTGTTACCGGAAGCGCGGAGAATTATGGTTTCTGCTGATATCCGGTTCCATATGGAATAATCGAGTATTGTTTAATTAAGCATTCGCGGAGCCGATTGATTATCTGAAATGTTGTCTTCTCGTTAAGCGGCATCGATTCCATAGGGCCAGGACAAACCCACCCTTTGGCCGGGCCTGTGTATTCCTGCCATAGTTTCTGGAATAATCCAGATAAGGGTGGCTGACGTTTGTCCTGTGTGAACTTTATAGGAAAAGTGGGGTCGGGGTAGCGGGTAAACACTTCTGGATGGACCTTGTGCCGTTATGGGGGATCTGGGATGCTTACAAATGACAGTCTTTATCTTCTTTTCTCTACTCCTGGAATGCCTCGCAGCGTCGGGGCAGAAATAGATATTTGGAACTCTCTCTTTTGTTTGCTTTGTATGTAGTGCTTTTCAGTTTCTGTTATTTGCATGAATTATCTTCTGTGTGGGAGTCGCCGTGGTCTAGCAGCTAGACGATTGCCTGCGGATCGTCGTGGGTTCTGACGGGGGCCGGACGTTGGTACTTATTTTAAAACTTACCCCTGACGTCAAGACTACGTCACGGGAGACGTTCCCAATTAATTCTAGGGTGTTCAGGTTGTAGTTTCTCGCGATTTATCTACAGCCAAGTTTAGGGTTAGGGTTAGAAGACACTAGATGAACACTCACAAACAGCACCACACAACAGCACACTTGCACCCCTTGAAATAATGGACTGTCAGGTCAGCTGTGGATTTGGGGTACGTTATAAATTAAGAACCCGGACGTTTAAAAACATTTTACCTTGGCTCCCAGGTCGACCCAGCCTTGAATGGGTACCAGATGCAGTCCTGAGAAGTAAAGGCGGCTGGTGTGGTGCTGACTACATCACCCCCAAGTGCCGTGTGGTCTATAAAATGTAGGTCTAGCCCTACATACCCAGTACGCCAGGAAGGCGTTGAAAAGGGTCCTTTACTATACATCTTCTGTGTGGTCGACCACTGGATCATGACTTCACAGAACATTCACTGGCACCCACTTTTTGGGCTTGGCTTTGAAGAAAGAAGGCATGCACATATTCAAGCATTGGTATAGACTTCTTCTGTGTTCGCCTTTTAGAGAGGGCGGTTGGCACGCTGTATTGTGATCTACAGTTTCGTATTGCCAGAGTGCCGGGTTTGATCGCAGCTTTAGGCGATTTGGCAGCCCTGCCTTGGTGTCGACAGTAGTATCGATAACCGATCGTTTGGGGCAGTGGCAAACTACTGAACTTAAATTTGCCTGAAAAGCCAGAAAATGCTGAAGTTGGTTCTGCAACGTCATGTAAATTATATGCAGCTAGCTAGGAGAGGCAAAGTTGAGTTGAGTCAAGAATTAGCATCACAGCACTCGGGGCATTCCCATGCACGCTTCGTTCTTATCTTCAACAGCCAGTATAGAGTTCCCATACTGATAGTACCAGTCACAATCTGATTATATGTCCGTCTTGCCTTGCCTCTGAGTGTAGTGAGCCGGCCCGACTCTCTGGTTACACCCAGGTGCTTCATTATCCCCGGGCAATAATAAATAATCTTCTTTCTCTACTGATTCCGTTGCTTGTTCCCAAATGGCCTTGACCACATCTGTATCATTTCACCACTCAGTGGTGCAGATCCGGTCATCTGTCTGCTTGTTAATTACCAACCACGGCAGCATGGCCTGGAGAAAAGGAAGCGAAAGAAGTGTGGGAGAGAGGTGGGGAGCTAGCAGACAATTTATCCATTTCCTTCTGTCAGTATCAGTTGTAATACACATTCACTTGCCAGTCTCGAAAAGTCGGTATTGAAAGGAGGCTGCTGGGTGCCTATAACCTTAGTTTTGTCACAGTAATGAGGCTGTTGGACATAGTGATAGTGATGGGTAAATGTCAGTTGGGAGGATGTTTCTTTGACCAGCATTGCGAGTGGTTAGTGGAGAAGACAGGGGGCGTTTCCAAGGCTGAAAGGGAGTTCTTTCTGTTTTTGTTTTTTGTCGTTGTCTTTAAATGTGTTGATGCTTATTGTGAGCTTTGTACTGTGCTTGGTCAAAACTTCTTTCTTTCTTTCTTTCTTTCTTTCTTTCTTTCTTTCTTTCTTTCTTTCTTTCTTTCTTTCTTTCTTTCTTTCTTTCTTTCTTTCTTTCTTTCTTTCTTTCTTTCTTTCTTTCTTTCTTTCTTTCTTTCTTTCTTTCTTTCTTTCTTTCTTTTTTTCTTTCTTCGTCTTCTTCTCCAAGTCGACTATCCAATTGTCTTGCAGCTGTCGTGGCAGTATGCAATATTTCTTCTGGAGGAAATCATTCCTCCTATTTATCACACACACACACACAAATGGACACATACACACGTTCTCTTTTTCTCACTGTCACATCAGCCTCTCTCTATCTATGTCCGTCTCTGTCGTTACCTCTGTCTGGCTCTCTATCTATATACAATTACTTCTCTCTGTCTGTCACTACCTATCTCTGTCTATCTCTACCTCTTTCTGTCTATTGCTACCTCTCTATCTATATATCTGTCTGTCTGTCTGTTTGTCTGTCTGTATATCTGTCTGTCTGTCTGTCTGTCTGTCTGTCTGTATATATGTTTGTCCGTCTGTCTCACCTTTTACTCTGACACTTCTTCTCCCCCCCCCCCCACAACACCCCTTTTTCCCCTCTTCTGTCACTCTTTCCCGCCTCTCTTTTACATCTTTCCCTTACGTCTTTGTCGCATATACCTTCTATTTTACTATCCCCCTCCCTCCCCAGCCCAGTTTGTCGACGAGTAAAAATGTGTAGCCAGTTAATCTTCTCAAGATAAAGCGCATCCTCTTATATCTATACATAAAAGTGTTCTTCCTCGACCCGCGGCTGGAAAACAACCCTTCCTTGGCAAGAAACAACTCTTGCACCATTGGCCGTACCGTTGTAACACTACGCCGCGTCGTACCCGCTAACCCTCATCCCTTCTCCAGAATCACTAGAAGGGTCATTCATTACTTGAGAAGCCCTTCTTTCACCGCGCTGCCACCATAATAGGAACACATAATTGTTTCCTGACATAAGAAGGTCATTGGCTTTTGATAAACAGCGGCCTGAAACTGGGGTTTGAGTGGCTGGGGCCGCCATCTGTTAGTGGCGGGGATTGAACTTAGCCGGTTAACGTTCTAACGGGGACTGGGGAAGCAGAGGCTGATTGAAGGCAAATTGGCCGAAATTGGCACCTTCTTTGTATACGCTTCTGGCCGGGCGTTCAACTTCCGGGCGGGCGTATCGATTCTTGGTGAGATCGATAAGGGGAGTCTATTCATTTCTCTGTCTTATTTTTCTGTTGGGGAAAAAAATGGTGGGTCTGTATCCGATATTTTTTTTTTAAACTTAGATAAAAGGAATCAGATACGTTTTTTATCTTGTTGGGTGGACGGTAGACTATGCGTTGTGGATCTCTGAAGGTTTGACTCCCCATCTGGATGGATTTGTTTAAAATGAACCGAACTTGCAAATCGACTGAGGCTGATTGCGTACCAGGCATAGTCATTGGAAGTAAAAGCGCTCGGGTAATGTGGGTGTTGTCTTTGGAGCCACTGTAGCGCGGTGGTAAGACAGTATGAATTGTCATTCTCCCTTGCAGAAAATTTGTAATTCGATTGAGCTCCTTCCCCACCCCACCCAAGTGCTTTCTTTGTGTCGGCACCATCAGCTGGTGACACGTTTGTACTTGCAGAAATGAACTACGGCTACAGAGCTACGGTAGCTAGTGGAGAACTGACGAAGTTGAGATCTTCTTCTTCTTTTTCTTCTTCGTCGCCCTTTTCTTCTTCTTCTTCTTTTTCTTGCTCGCCGCAGTAAACTCCGGCGGAAAGTTCTGGTTGTTCATCCACCTCTGGACTTGAGTCTTGTTCCAGACGTTGAGTGTTGCATGCACATCCGTTTTACGGATCTGACCTATTTGAATGCATACTGTTTATTTCAGGCAGATGCGTTCCGACTTCGAAAGAAAACATGCTTGTTGAGGTATAATCATCATCATCATCATTCAGCAGGTCCTTTACAGAACGTCGCTCTCTTCACGGCATGTCCAAAGGTCTCCTTGTCTCTAGCCAATTCTCCAGCCCTATGTGCATACACAGCCAGTGCATCTTCAGTATCCTGCATCCACTTTTGCGAAGAGTGAGGTACTTCTTCTTCTTCTTAAAGTCCACGCCCTGTGGCGTTGGTAGTCACGTCTATCCACAACCCTCCGTCTCGTATACTTTCTGTCAACTCTGACAACTCATGCCATGATAAGATATAATACCGTGCAAAAAAAGTATACAAACATACTGCTGCGACATCTGTCAAACATTGTAATTAGCATATAGCCTAGCATCAGATATTAACACGCATATGGCTCTATGAAGTGTTTAAGAAACGCTTGAGTTAATACCGTTCAGCATCATTTACGTCGCAAATACATTGCTGTCAAATATGTTTGGAGTAAACGTATATCTCAACATCGCATATGAGAGGAATATGTTGTTATGAAATGTGTTTGGGAAGCAATGAAGTTAACATGTTTTCCAACAGCAGGTATGATATGAATATGTTGTTGTTAAATATATTGGAGAGTTACTGAAGTAAATAGATTGTTCATTGTGGGTTCAACGCGAATATGTTACTTTGAAATGTTTCCAAGAAATTGGTATATTATTTCAGTGTCAGGAATATGTTGCTATTACCAATGTGTCAGATACACCAGGATTCTTCTTCTTTATCTTTGCGTTCGGTTTCGTATGATCAATCAGACTATTAGATGGTTGCCTCTATGAACTCGCATGTCAGTAGCAGGTCCTGCTTTCTGAACTACCCCATGGAATTAAAGCTGCAATGTATGCTGATGACTTGGTACTCTGGTGTACAAATTAAAATGCGACAGTGGCCACCAGACTGCTACAAAGAGCCATAGATGCAATGGCTGATTGGGCCGACAAATGGTGTGTCAGCATCAACATAGGCAAATGCAGCACCACCCTCTTTACCCTTTCTCCTAAACAAAAATCAGGTGTCATGCACATAAATGGAGTACCCCTGAGAGAGGATAAGGAGCCCACATACCTCGGCGCAACGTTTGATGATAGATTAACATGGAGAAAACACATCAACAAGGCAGCAACCAAAGCCAGAAGGAGGGTAGCCATTCTGAGAAAACTAAGTGGAACCACATGGGGTGCTAGCGGGAAAATACTTAGAAAAGTTTACCAACAAAGTGTTCGACCACATCTTGAATACGGATCAACAGCATGGAGTTCGGCATCAAAAACCACATTGCAAGAATTAGACAAAGTGCAAAATCAAGCACTCAGAGTTACCACAGGCAGTATGAAATCAACACCTATAGCTGTGATGGAGAAAATGGGGATGACCCAAGCACTGAGTGAACGCAGAGACACCAAGATGCTTTTACAAGCAGAAAAGTTTTCTTAGTATGCCCAGTCACCCTATGAATGAAAGATTCAAAGATTTAGCTTTGGGACGACTAAAGAGAAGTAGTTTTATCCACCAGGCCAAACGGCTCGGCAGACAAACCACTGATTTACCTGCAACTGATAGATCCTTAAATGCTGTCCCAGAACGGACCCCCTGGAGAGAGGAGTATAAGTTTCCAATACACATCAGGACTGAAGTGAAAGGGGTATTTGACAAGGAAGAACAAAACAGTGTGCAGCGCAAAACAGCCACCCTCAGTCTACTTGATGATGAATACCCACAGAACCTTTGGGTCCGTGTTTACACAGATGGGTCAGCAGAAAGCGCAGTCAGAAACGGAGGTGCAGGAGTGTACATGGAGTATCCTAATAATACCAGGGATACAGCCAAATTACCAACGGGAAAGCACTGTCACAACTATGATGCAGAAGTTCAAGCCATCAAGATAGCGGTAGAGAAACTACTAAATACAGGGTATTTTTCACAACCAGTGGTATTCCTGACAGATGCAAAAGCAGTACTTCAGTCACTCCAGTCTGGAAAATTACCAAGCATACGGACACTATTATCCGAACTAGGCAACCGCTGTAAATTAGTAATGCAGTGGATACCTTCCCACTGTGGAGTTCCCGGAAACGAAAGAGCTGATAAACTAGCTAAGGAAGGTGCAACTGAAGAACAACCTGACATACCAGTCTCTTATCAACAGAAGAAGAGAATGATCAAATCAATCAGAATGCCACCGAAACTGGCACAAGATGATTACCATTTTATGGACAGACCAGAGCAAGTCATTATCCTTCGCCTTAGAACAGGGCACAATCGACTTCGCTCCCACATGTACAACAAATTTAAGATTGGCCAATCAGCCATGTGTACTTGTGGACTGGCACCCGAAACAACAGATCACATCCTTCAAGACTGTCCCAGATTCAACGCTTTCAGGCAAAACCTTTGGCCAAAAGAGACACTTGTGGAGGTCAAACTTTACGGGCCGCTTAGTGAATTACAAAAGACAGTGAAATTCATACTAGAGACGGCTTTGCAGATATAGACAATTTATTTCATGCGAACGAAAGAAGAAGAAGAAGAAGTAGCAGGTCCTTCATGGTTCCCCATAGCTTGCTCTGCACACTTTGCTCTTGAGGCCAGGTGTGTTTTTGAAGTTGTAAGTAGACTGAGCAGGTCTGCAGAATGTGTTCAGGTGTTCGTGGTCCTGTTTGACAGGCACACTGCTGACTGTACCATCTTTATTTTGTGCATGTGGTAGTTATGCCTGCAGTGTCCCGTTCGTAGGCAAAAAAATTGGTGTATGTTGCTTTCTGCTGGATTATAATAAATAAGATAGTGTACAAATATATTGTTATGAGATATGTTTTAACAAATACTGTATTTAACGTGTTTAAAAAAAACATATGACAGAATATGTTGCTAGTAAGTGTATTTGAGAAATACTGAGGTTAATATATTGTTATACAGCTTTAAGATCAAACTACGAATCTTCCGTTCTCAACGTTATTTCATTTCCGACATGTGGCAGCGAAAGTTAGAGAACTACTAAATATACGGATCATCATCATCATGTACATGCCAACTGGCATAGGCGCTCATGCGTCTCCACATATCACGATCCCTGGAACAGCTCTCTTGATGATATCCCTCAATGTCATCGTTTCAGCCCATTTAGCGTCATCTCTCTTGGTCTGTTTCTACCCTTTTCCACTGATCTTTCTAGTTGACGATATTCTTCAATGTCTCTCTTCTCATTATGTGGCCAAAGAACAGTGTTTGTCTCTTTCTTATTGTTGTAAACAGAGATCTACTTTCATTAGCTTCTTTCAAGCAGTAGTTGTTTGTTACTATGGCCGTTTTAAATTGCTATCAAAGATACGGAACGTAAGTTAAATGCATTTGAAAATAAATGTCAGAAAAATCATTAAAATAAAATGGGATGAATTAAAAAAGAGTGAGGAGATTAGAGAAATGTCTGAAAAAATACCTCTGTCGACTTCACTAAGGCATAGAAGTTGGTCATATATTGGGCACACTGTAAGATAAAATGAGCAAAGAATTGCAAAATAAGCACTAAAATGGGAAACAAACATGTGAGGGGGAAAAAAAAGATGACGTCAAAGGAAAACATTAAGAAGAACAATACTGCGATAAACTAAAAAAGCTGGGCTGAACTCGATATCAGAAATCAAGAGAGTTGCATGCGATAGAGCAGTGATTGTCAACCGTCCGAATGCCGTGACCCTTTAATACAGTTCCTCGTGTTGTGATGCCCCCAAGCATAAAATTATTTTCGTTGCTACTTCATAACTGAGTAAATATGTGTTTTCCGCTTGTTTTAGGCGACCTTTGTGAAAGGATCGTTCGATTCCCAAAGGGGTCGCGAGCCACAGGTTGAGAACCACTGCGATAGAGAGAATTTGAGAATCGAATGCGAGCCCTGTGTGCCATCTAACGGCACACGAAGCCTGATGATGGTGATGGAACCCATGGGAATACGTTGCTACAAAATATGTTTATGAAACATTAGAGTTTACGAGAATTTCAACATCAGCTTTGAGGAAAATATGTTGCTGCGAGTGTGTTTGAGAAATACTAGTGCTAGGGTAACGTTTACGAGGGTTCTTTAAATATCATTTAGCAGATCATTTGCAGAACGTCGCTCTCATCACGGTCTGCCTGAAAGAAACTCGGTCTGTCGCCAGCTCTCCCGCCTCATGTACTTTCATACTCAAGGAGTCACTTATATCCTGAGCCCATCTTCGTCATGGTCGGCCCCTGCCCCTCCTTTCTGGTACCATGCCTTTTGCTATTATTTGTTTTCCAGTCCGCCATGGTGCTTGATATGACCAAAATATTTCAGTTTCCGAGAGAAGACGCTGTTTATTAAGCAGTCTTCCTTGATGTTCAGTTTTCTGATAATCTGTCTATAGCATTTCAGCTCAAAGGCCCATATTTTCTTTTTTTTAAGGACTGGGAGGTAGTCCGTGACTGACATGCGTATGTTGCTACAGGGAAGATGCATGCTCTTAAAAATTTAATGCTAATTTCCTTGCTGGTGCTTAACCATATACTTTTAATGTCGTTTAATTTGTGCATTGCTGTGGCCATCCTGCTTTTGATTTATGGCAAACAGTCTTCGGTTCTATTTTTATAGAGCCTAGATACTCAAAATTTGGGATATTTTCAATTTCCTCATCATTTATTGTTCTTTTCGGGTAACAGACAGTTTTATCTGAGGACACTATTTTCATTTTCTTTAAATTCAAGAATATGCAAGTGAAGGGTTCCAATTCTGATGGTACCAGTAACTATCTGATTGCGTATCCGTCTCATCCTTCTTCTTAGTGTTGAGCGTCGGATTGGATCCCCTGGTAACTCCTCGCAGCGCCATTCTCCTTAGACCGTGGTGATCTATCTGCTCCTCCGTACTGTACACTCGCTCCTACTCGCTCCCAAGGGGCTTTGAGACCAGGATAACATTTCCCCAATACTTACTAGTTCTTCTAGAGGCGGGCTTTGACTGGAAACCTTAAAAGTGTTCACGACTGGGTTAGACTGGCAGTAGACACGCCGCTTTGAAGCTTTCTGCTCGATTCATATCATACATTTTTTTTAACTGACCCGCATGCGTCATCATATTAAACCATCATGCGTCGATGAATTTCTTCTATACGTTTCACCTCTTCACTGATCAAGGAACGGATATCAGAATACTATTCTTTTGATGCATGTCAAAATTGTGGCGGGACGTTTTAAAAATGTCATTATGACGTCATCATGCCTGTCTGCACCATTGTATCAAGTGCTTAACACTCTTGACATCCTAAAGAAACAAATTGACTGGTTACTGACAGTGGTATAGTTATTGTAAATTATGTTACACTCTTAAGTTTTTTTATTTAAAACCCCTCATTGTTGGTTTGGGAGTCGCCGTGGCCGAACGGCTAGACGCTCGCTGCGGATCGGAAGGTCGTGGGTTCGCTCCCTGGCGGCGCCGGACTTTTTGAAAAATGACCTTGGCTCCCAGGTCGACCCAGATTGAGTGGGTACCGGGTGCAGTCCTGGGAAAGTAAAGGCGGCCGGCGTGATGCTGACCACATCACCCTCCTGTGCCGATTGGTCTGTAACAATATAAGTCTAGCCCTATATGCCCTTTACGTAAAGAGGTGAAAAAGGGTCCTTTACTTTCCTTTTTTTTTTTTTACATTGTCGGTTTCAATTGCTTAGGCGTTGCGAACCCGGTTTTTAATGCCGGGTGCCGGGTTCGGAAAGTTCTATGTGTTCGTCCACCTCCAGACGTTAGTCTTGTTTCAGAACCTGAGTGTTGCGTGCAAATCCGTTTTACGGATCTGTCTTTTTTTTATGCTTTCTCCTTGCCTCTCTGGTAGATGTTCTTCAGCTGTGAAGGATGCCCCAGATTAGTCGACTCCTATGACATGCTTGATAAAGAGCCAGTGGGCCTGTTCTTGTTCTCCCCACGGAACCCACATATGGATGAAGTGTATTTGAGAAATGAGTTGGCCTATAGTTCAGCATTAGATGCATCGCGAATATGTTGCTGTAACATATGTTTAAGAAACACTAAATATGTTGCTATAACATATTTTTCAGAAACATTACAAATATTGCTGTTTCAGAAACACTAAATATGTTGCTATAACATATGTTTCAGAAACACTAAATATGTTGCTATAACGTATTTTTCAGAAACATTACAAATGTTGCTATAACATGTGTTTCAGAAACACTAAATATGTTGCTATAGCATATGTTTTAGAAACACTAAATATGTTGCCATAACATATGTTTCAGAAACACTAAATATGTTGCCATAACATATGTTTCAGAAACACTAAATATGTTGCTATAACATATGTTTCAGAAACACTAAATATGTTGGTATAACATATGTTTCAGAAACACTAAATATGTTGCTATAACATATGTTTCAGAAACACTAAATATGTTGGTATAACATATGTTTCAGAAACACTAAATATGTTGCTTTAACACATGTTTCAGAAACACTAAATATGTTGCTATAACATATGTTTTAGAAACACTAAATATATTCCTATAACATATGTTTAAGAAACACTAAGTAAAGTGAAGATCCCTTTTCACATCTTTAGGCGCATCGGGCATTTATGAACAGCACCTATATTTTTTACAGACCAATCGGCACTAGGTGGGTAATGTGGTAAGCATTACACCGGTCGACTTTACATGACATACATCCTGGTACTGATTTTAGGCTGGGTCGACCTGCGACGCTCCATGCTACGATAAAAATCCACGCAGCCAGCAGTGGGTTTTGATCGCGGTACTATGGATTTACGAGTCGGACTCGCAACGCCTAAGCCACGAACGCCCAGAAACACTAGTTAACCTATAGGTGTAGTAAGCAGAAATTACCATTTATTGATTGGACGTCTTGAAGCGGGGTGGGTTACGGCTTTTGAGTACCAACCGTTCCCATTTTCTAAAGTTGTTGTTTGAAGTGTTTGACAGACCTGGCCAATGATGACACCGTTTTGGTCGTGTCTGGTTGGTCATGAGTCGAAATACACTTGCTTTCGCAGCGAGGCGCCAGTATGATCTGCTTGTTTGTCCACTTCTGCACTTTCCTCTTCTTTCAGAACTTGAGTTTTGTGTGCACGTCCATGTTATAGATCTGGCTTATTTTGACTCACATCGCTGCTTCCTTGCCTCTCAGGCAAATGCACTCCGATTTCGAAGGAAACAGCCCTAATAAGTCGAAACGTTTTAACGAGCTTTTTAGGGAGCAATAAGTCTGTTTCCCTCTGTAAAAGTGGAACCCTGAAAGTCACACAGGTAGATGGGGAATTGAACCCTAGACATTGGACTAGAGACTGAGTTGCCGCGGTTTCTCGTTTTTAATGTGTATACCAGAATTACACAGAACAAAACCCACTGCTATAAAACATGTTTAAGAAACTTATTTAACCTACATTTTAGCATGTCATTCATACAGTCTTCTTCGTTCTTCTTATGTCGTCTCGCTGATAGCCTGCTTGTAGCCTTTTTGCGTAGGTTTACACAGCCGCGTTAGCGCAGTCGATAGGCGACTTGCTTTTAAATCTAGCATCGACTCGCTTCAGCCCACGGCTGGTGTTCGAAACTGGGCGGTTCCCGGGGTTCACTCAGCTTCTGGGTAATGGGTACCCAGAGTTACCACTCTGGGGTAAACGGAGAACGTCGCTGTAGCTACAGAGTTGCATGTTGACGGTGGTACGGGCAGAAGTTTCTTATCAGCTGTCCGTACTGGTGGCAGAGCACTTATGGTATATAACCGTGTGCAGTGACGCTGGTTCACATCTCCAGACTTTACCTTTTTACACAGCCCTAGATCCGTTACGGTGATCAGTTTTTTCCATTTAGTGGCCCTCGGAATAAATTTAAGGGATCGACGATATCACCCCCTCACTCCGCCCCCCCCCCCCCCCACCTTTTCCCCGCCCACGGCTTCTACAACTATCACAGACTCTCCTGAACTCTAACTTTGCCTTGTCAAATCTCATTCTATTAGAAAACTAACTGACCCCTGGCATGCCTCCGATTATAAGTGGGGTCCCCCGGAATAAATTTAAGGGATCGACGATATCACCCCCTCACTCCGCCCCCCCCCCCACCTTTTCCCCGCCCACGGCTTCTACAACTATCACAGACTCTCCTGAACTCTAACTTTGCCTTGTCAAATCTCATTCTATTAGAAAACTAACTGACCCCTGGCATGCCTCCGATTATAAGTGGGGTTCCCCGGTAGTAACCTATTGAGAACCGTTGCATTTGAGAAACGTTGATGGCTGTGGTGGTATATCCTATATGAGATACAACATTAACCATCTGCCTTGTGGAATTAGCTCTCATCCAGATGACATTAATTACTAACATCTGCCGCTTGCATTCAGAATTGGTCAATGATAAACATCAACCATGTACTAGCTCTAGTTTCTGCGTCAAATGAAGGAGCCGGGCTTTGTGCTAGCGCAGCGGTTCTCATCTTGTGGGTGGCGACCCCCTCGCCCCCCCCCCCTTTTTTTTTGGGGGGGGGGTCGGTCTTATAACACTAGTCGCGAAACACAAATTCATGGACGTTATGAAGTAGCAACGAAAATAGATGTATGGTTAGGGTTCGCCACAACATGAAGAACTGTATTCAAGGGCTGCAGCATTTAAAAGGTTGAGAGCTATTGTTTTAGCGGTATGTAGTAGTAGTAGTACATTTTACCCCACCAGGACATCACACAAGCGATAAATACCCGATGACACAAAGTGCCACCATATGGATGAGGATCACCCGTGGAGAGGTCCCGGAAATGAGCGTTCAGCCATTAGACCATATTTATGGCTGGGCTATATTGCGGCCCCTGGCAAGAGCCAGGGTAGGGCTTCAAAATAACGAAAAATTGCATCTCACAAGGGGATGACTAGATAAGGTATGCAGTACTGGATACATCCTTATAGGCATCATTTTTTTAAATCAGTCATTGCTACTGTAATAGACACTTTTGCTCAGTACCGGCACCCTATTCCCCCCTCCCCCTTTTTTGTGTTTGAATAAAAGCCCTGGGAGTAACACAATCAACCCCAGTATATCAGGCTGTTCTGTGGTTTTACTGGGCAATTTAGTCGTTTGTCCTTGCTCTGTGAACTGTACGATACTCATACTATTATCAAAATCATGGCCATCTTTAGCTATAAATAGGCCAACTGGGTCAACGGGGATTCCCGTTCTTGTGCAAGAATTGAGTCCCTCTGTGTCAACAGTTTTTATTTAGGAGATGTATACACAAATTAAACTACAGTTTCATTAATTTTCTACATATTTTATAGAACTATACGTCATTTTTAAGGTAAATAAGTGTGCCGAATAAATATAACAATAAAGGCTCTTACAGACGAACAAAAATGCTTTTGCTACAGTCAACATGATCATAAACATCAATAACGTTTAGATGAAAACTAAAAGTTGTTCCAGCAAAAGTAAAGAAATATCAGTGCTAACTCTTTGATTCTGAGAGTGTATTCTTGCATAAGAGGAGTGGGGGGGGGGGGGTGACATTTATACTTTATCAAATTTAGCGCATACAAATACTGCTATGAAAGATACACATATCATACTTAACATAAATATAAATAATTGATGGTTATTATTATTATTAGTAGACTACTACAACATATAATTATACTGTTATTTAATAATTAGTAAACAAGTACAATCAGTATGAAATTGATATGTGCAATACTTTTTTCACCCAGATTAGTTTTCTTAACAGTACTTATAGCACTACTAAATATGTATCCTTAAGGTACAAACAGCACAAACAAATTTGTCCACTTTCATCTTGTTGGATGAAATCCATTCCTTACCATTGCGAATTTTTTGGTAACAAATATGCATAGGAAGTGGATAAACAACCAGACGTTTCTGCAAGAGTTTACAGCCAGTGTTCGCGAAGCAAAGCAAAAGCCAGTTTACAAAAATTAACACAGACCGTTATTTTGCAAATATGCAAAATAAGTCGATGAACTACCAGAAGTTTCCGCAAGAGTTTACAGCCAGTGTTCGCGAAGCAAAGCAAAAGCCAGTTTACAAAAATTAACAGATGCAAAAGAAGTCGATGAACTACCAGAAGTTTTTGCAAGAGTTTACAGCCAGTGTTCGTGAAGCAAAGCAAAAGCCAGTTTACAAAAATTAACAGACCGTAGAACTGCAAACATGCAAAAGAAGTCGATGAACTACCAGAAGTGTTCGCAAGAGTTTACAGCCAGTGTTCGCGAAGCAAAGCAAAAGCCAGTTTACAAAAACTAACAGACCGTAGAACTGCAAACATGCAAAAGAAGTCGATGAACTACCAGAAGTTTTCGCAAGAGTTTACAGCTAGTGTGAGCGAAGCAAAAGCCAGTTTACAAAAATTAACAGACCGTAGAACTGCAAACATGCAAAAGAAGTCGATGAACTACCAGAAGTTTTCGCAAGAGTTTACAGCCAGTGTTCGCGAAGCATAAGTCAAATGGTTAAGGATTAATATTATTAGTGTACTGCTACAACATATAATTATACTGTTAGTCAACAATTAGTTAAGAGGCAAAGAGTGACTTGCTGTGAGAGGTTAGTTAGTAAATTAAATATTATTTTCATCCACTTACCTAGAGCTCCGAAATATCTTGACACAATTTATCCACAGTGTGGTTGCACCATTTATGTATAGTCAATATGGAAGCAATAGTTTTCTTCAAACACAAGATAGTTTGCACCTGACAACTGTCGATATTCTCCAGATATGGCTTCTAAATTAACTGTTTAAAGTATTTTCCCTAAAAGTAAGTTTTCCACATTCAAAGTAGAAAAAGAATAAACAGCCAGTTCCCAAAAATCCAAACTACTGACTAGAAACAGTGACACACACATCGCAACACGACCGTCTCCCGTGAATTTAAACTCAAATTGCTGTAATCTAACAGCAAAGTTTGAAAATCTTGTATATCTACTTCAGAATATCCACTTGTAGATATGTAATACGAATTCATTCAGAACACAGAACTTTGCAAGCACATTAAAATGTCACACAATGCAAGACATGGAAAGGGCTTACACTAACCAGTTTTCGAGGGACTCTATCAAAAAAGTCACGTGATTTAGTTAGATGGCGTAATCTAGAGTTGGCGGTGATCAAAATCAACTTAAAGTAATGTGCTCACAAATCATCTACAGCTGACTATTTGCTGGTATCGGGTTACTGCCTTCACACCCCCCCCCCCCTTTTCTTTCCCCCCCCCCCCCCTCCCCTCCCCTCCCCTTTTTTTCCTTAGCTGCGGCGGCATAGAAGAAAAATGATCTGCAACAAAGCAACTATTAAACATTGCAGGAACAAAGAGCGCAAACATACCTTCCCGTGAATATGCAAGCAAATAGAAACAACCTTTATATCTGAGGGAGAAGATAACACTAAAATGTGATATTATCATTTAAGAAACAGGACATAATTAAGTCCATATTTTCGGATCAATGATATTCTCCACAGTAAAAGCTGCGTGACAGAGATTAGAGAGCAGAATTGGCCAAGCAATGGCTGCGTTTGAGATGTTGAACTGATCCTGTTTGGTGCTGCGGGTCTTGGAATCATCATCATCATCTGTGGGTCTTGGAATCATCATCATCATCTGCGGGTCTTGGAATCATCATCATCATCTGCGGGTCTTGGAATCATCATCATCATCTGCGGGTCTTGGAATCATCATCATCATCGTCATCTGCAGGACTTGGAATTATCATCATCATCTGCGGGTCTTGGAATCATCATCATCATCTGCGGGTCTTGGAATCATCATCTACGGGTCTTGGAATCATCATCATCATCTGCGGGTCTTGGAATAATCATCATCCTTTTATGCTGTTATTTGTCACATAGGACTCAGTCTGGTCATCTTGTGAAATCTTTCCGATGTCATAAATAGGACTTTACTTGACACCGCCACGTTCAACCAGTCTCCATTGAAGTGGTGAGCTTTTGGTTATAATTGTGACTAGGTTTATGTGCGTCATAAAAAAGGGTTTAGCATTGCTCGCCACCAAGTAGCCCTGAATAGGACTCTTGCAGTGTTGATGTGATCAAGAGAGACAGACCCAAAAACTGTCCCGACGGACGACGAAGTCGTCCAGCGGCCAGCCAATGTCGCCGACGGTAATCTAGTCCAGTACCTTTGCCCTTACTTATCGGGCTTCGTTTTTGGGTTTCTTGGACGTCCAAGAGACGTATGTGGCTAAGGCTTTGCGAACGCGCTTCGTAATTCCGAAGTGCCGGGTTCGATCCCGTCTGCAGGCGATTTGGTAGCAGACTGTCTTGCATTGGTTTCGACACGGGTTTCGAGAGCTGACCGTCGAGTTAGCAATGGCAAACTACTAGACTTACATGTGCCTAGTAAACCACAACAGCCCCCAAAAATGTTGGGATTGGTTGTTGCTTGTTTGGGGATTCTCTGCTCGCATTTTCAATATGCGGAGTAGCACGTCGTCAGGTCTTGGAGTGCAAACGAAAAGACAGTTAATAAAAGGTGAAAGGCAACAGAAATCGAAATTCTTGTGGGATAATCTAAGATTATAATTAGGGCTGTACCGAATAGTGATTTTCACTATTCGGCTGAATACGAATAGCGGGACCAACTATTCGGCCGAATACGAATAGTGTCATCATCATCATCATCATCATAAATCACTTATACCGTTAAGCGGCGTGTGGGGGGGGGGGGGGGAATATTTTGCTATCCAGTGCACGCTGGCTTCCACTGGCTATTGCCATGCGCAGTGAAGGCGTAAAGACGAATAGTGTATTGTGTTTAAATATATCTTTTTTAAAAAAAAACATTCATAATGTACGCTGAACTTTTACTTCACATAAAGTAGCACAGAATAGTCATCTTCTTCTTTAGTTTTTATAAGGAGTAGAAAATTATAGAGAAGAGAAAAAGCTGGTAAGAAACAACAATTAGTTTATGTTAGCTTTACAAAATCGATCACAATAAACAAACAAAGGACGTTGCGGCGATTAGCCTTCATCAGCACATAAAGGACAACACAGTACACATACACAAATAGGCTCTAACTATGAAGTGACTACATGGGACTCTAATGTATCGAATAAAAGATACTCATCTAGTGTCCCTGGCGAAAAAACTTCGTTCAATGGAATGACGCTCAGCATATATACCTCCAACGTGCAGGTAGGGGCAAAAAAAGGGACTGGTTTGACGCCAACAGCGTACAGTGAGTGTCTAAGGAAGGAGGGAGGGGTTGGCCTATAGGGCGTAACCGGGGTTGGGTTGTGGGGATGACATTAGTCCATCCGCATGGAATAAAAGTAGTGCCTGTGCTTGCAAACAAATATCGACAGACAGACAGACAGACGGACGGACGGACGGACGGACGGACGGACGGACGGACGGACGGACGGACGGACGGACGGACGGACGGACGGACGGACGGACGGACGGACGGACGGACGGACGGACGGACGGACGGACGGACGGACGGACGGACGGACGGACGGACGGACGGACAGACAGACAGACAGACAGACAGACAGACAGACAGACAGACAGACAGACAGACAGACAGACAGACAGACAGACAGACAGACAGACAGACAGACAGACAGACAGACAGACAGACAGACAGACAGACAGACAGACAGACAGACAGACAGACAGACAGACAGAGATAGATAGATAGATATCAAATATCAGCTATCAAATAGAGACAGTAAGGATCCTTGTTATACAAAAGTAATCAGTCGAGCCCGAGAGTAAGTCTGATAACAACCAGAGTGTAAGGGAGCGATGAAGGGATAGTCAGTCTGTGGTAACTAATAACTAGGAATTAAAGAATCCTAAGTATTATAGCAAGTTCTTCTTTAGCATTCTGGGCCCTTGAGGTTTACTGCTGCAGATATCACTCGTCTCCATTCATCTCTCTGGCTGGCCTTATCTTTACAATTTGTGACACCAGTTGTTTGCAGGTCTGGCTGGACATTATCTCTCGAACTTCTATTTTGTCTGCCTCGTGATCTACGCCCATTTGTCTCTCAGGTGTATACAGTTTTTGCTTCTCTGTCATATGACATTCTTTCAATTTACCCCAACAATTTTAGCTGGTTAGCTTTCACGATGCCTGTGATCAATGGTGATTTAAACAGATTATGTGTTACGTTGTTGCTTCTCACTCTCCATTCCCCGCTGTTTGCATCTTTGATGGGTCCAGAGATTTGTCGTAACACTGTTTTCGAAAACCTGTATTAAGGCTTCATGTCTTTCATCTGCTTCAAGTTTCAGAGCCATATAAAACGACTGGTCTTATCAACGTTTTATATATTTTGATCTTGGTGTTGCGAGAGAGACACTTTAACTTTAGCAGATGTTGAAGGGCATAGTATACTTTATTTCTAGAGTGTATTTCTTCTTTCAGCATGTTGGAGCAGTTGAAGTTTGCACCCAAGTACTTATATGTTTCCGTTTCTTTGTTTTTCATATTATCGACTTGGATGTGGCCGGAGTTTATATTATTTCCATTTCTAGTTAGTATTAGTACAGAAAAGTAAAACGTTTAAAAACATTTTATGTTTTGCATCCTTCAGTCAGTCTGTGGTAACTAATAACTAGGAATGAAAGAATCCTTAGTATTATAGCAAGTTACTAAACTTGGAAATTGTCACTGACAGGTCAATTAATGCAGGAAAGCTGCATTAGCTTTCAACAAAACCAATCGTTCCATGTTGTCGGCATTAGGGTCGTGTATGCAGAAGCGGATGTGAGGTAACTACTATTCGTATTCGGCCCGACCGCAACTATTCAGCCGAATACCGAATAGTCAATAGGTCCACTATTCGGCCCCAAAGCAAATACGAAGCGAATATTCGGTACAGCCCTAATTATAATCCATTGCTACGCATTTGGACAGGTGCACTCACCCGCTGAAGCGCTTTTGTATATTCTCAAATGTATCAATTCAAGCTGGTTATTTGTTCTGCTATTTTCTGAGCTCAACGACCAGATTATAAAGTAATTTGACACCAGCTTGGCGGGCAGTAAAAATTGCATCAGTGTTAGCCCGCAGACCATAGTTTACCCGTCTCTGCTCCATATCTTCAGATATCTACATCTGCAAACATCTACATCTACCAGCATTTGCATCTCCAAACATCTGCATCTACAAACCTCCTCATCTATAAGCAGTAGGCGTGGACGTTACGTTGGCAAAGGCCGATGACAAGTGTCGGCTATCATTAGTTAATGATTGCTCACCTTGAAACCAGTAGCTGTGATAACCGCATTATCACAGATAAGTGATACGGATAAGTATTTCACCGGGTATAGTTTGTGGTCGTCATGTATACAAACAGTTGTTCACTTCGAGAAAGATTTAATTGAACATCGAAAAGATAACACAAGGAAAACCTATACTCATTAAACAAAACAAAAAGTTAAGGTCCCTTTTCCACGTCTTTAGGCGTGTAGGGCATATAGGGCAAACCTATATTTTATAGACCGATCGGCACAAGATGAGTTATGTTGCCAGCATCACGCGGGCTGCCCCTACTTCCCGGGACTGCACGCGGTACCTACTCAAGGCTGGGTCGACCTGGGAGTCAAGGTCATTTTTGAAAAAAAGGCCGGCTCGGTCAGGGAGCAAACGTACGACCTTCCAAACTGCACGAAAGCGTCTAACCGCTACGCTCGGCGACTCCCTATACTCATTAGGGAGTTAAACACAATATGCTTAAAAGACATCGAAATCAATCAGGAAATGTAAATGGAAAGAAAAATATGAAAAAGAGAGCATTTTATTGTTTGAAATTTATGTAGGAGATCAACAACAACAACAAAACTCGTGTATCTTCGAATATTTCGCGGCTGCCATGTGAAGAGGTCGCGGCTTCCCTGAGGCGCCGCGGTAAACAGTTTGGGAATCACTGGTTTGAAAGAAAGCGGAGGGGGTGAGGCGGCGGATAAGTCATATCAAGAATACAGCGAAAATCTGCATCTTCCTTTATGTTGAACAGGGTTATCTTTATAACTTAGAGAGAGAGAGAGAGAGAGAGAGAGAGAGAGAGAGAGAGAGAGAGAGAGGAAAGAGAGAGGAAAGAGAGAGACAGAGACAATAAGAGCGAGCCAGAGAGAGACTGTCGCGCGCCCACGTGGGTAAATACACTGATATAGTGAGGGTGTGGGTTTGAACCTTAACAATGCCCACCCACGTGAGAAACTGGACTATTATCTAAGCTATGTGGATCCTAGACAGTCCTGGATAGCCAAGAAAACAGCGAGTGGCTCGTTCCATGAAATGAAAGTTGCTGTACTTGTATTCACAGGAGTAGGAGAAGGGATAGATAGATATCAGGATACACCCACTGTGATATTATCTCTATACACAGTTAACCCCTGCGACTATTCTCCTCTCCTGGCATTACTTAAAAGCCTCCATCAAGTGATTTAAATATTTGTTAGCTGAAGTAAACTAATATGCACAAAGACACTTGAACCTAAGTACACAATTTACTCAACTATGTTTTAAGAAAATCAACCATGATTTATTTGAATAAATCGAAATTAAAATGAACTTGTTTAGGCTAGTAGAGTTTAGGTTATGTGAATGATGAAATCATAAAGGTATTGGAAAGTAACAACCTTTGGACAGTTCTCGGCTTGAGACCCTGCCTATCTTTTCCAGTTTGTCGTCCTCACTGCTTTCTGCAGGTCGTTACACTCGACGGTCGGCAAATAATGGATGCCTACTAGTCCCTGCCCAATGTGGGAACTGGAGAATGAAGAAACAAGCGCATATTTGTAGTATCTGCTCTAGATGTACACTAAGCATGTATATTATACTAACATCAAGCATGTTTATTTAAATAAAACATTTCATCTCTCCCTCATGCTCACATTCACTCCTGTCCAATTTGGAAGGGCTTATGTCTCACATTCCAACTGTTACATCTTCTGCCTTCCTCTACACGTCCTGTAATGATAGTCAAGTCTTCTACGTCAGGTGCCATCTCTCGTACAGACTCAAATTGACAATCAGTCAGACAGAACCAGTTCTGGAATCTATGCTTGGAACAATCGACGCGCCCAGAATGCTAACAGTAGTTCTGGGGCGAATCAAATAACAAATCTCGTGGATTTACTCTCCGGGATGAATCTCCGCATTAGCCTCCCGAGAGTTAAACACACTTCAGTGTGTTAGCTGTATGTAATACAGATTCACATTAACCACACGTGAAAAGATTGCCAAAGTTATCTTCACGCTTGTGATTTCAAAAACATGATAGTTCATTAAATTTCAATGGCAACAACAACATTTAGGTTTTACAACATTGAAACACATGTGCACGAAAAACATTCATGACACTATCAAATAGGATATAAAGCAATGTGACAGTGCCCTACGAGAATGAAGAAATGTCCGCCTAGGAGTATTACAAAGTGATGAAGACACACACTTGAGCAAAAAGACAGTTAGATCTCTATCATAAAATATAGATTTGAACCTAATTTCGATCTTACCTGGAAAAATGAAACCACGATGCCAAAAGTTCTGTCTCAAGCTTAGGTTAAGCCCAACAGATGGCATGTGCTAGACAGGATCTCATTTACCAGACCTTAAGTTCACCACTTTATAACTTTTATCAAGCTCCTCCTACATTACGCCTAAAATCATTCTCATTCACGGATATCACAGCTCCTCCCTTGTGGGTAAGTTTATTCGCTGTCAGTCAGGGCTGTACAACTATTGTTTGAATTCCCACGCTCACATTCTACAAGTTCAATTAAGCTGGTCAAAGCTAATAGGCCAAGTTACACCTCCAGTCTACTTCACCTGCCATCACAATAAAATCCGACTTTGTCAATTCTTCTGCCAACGCTTTCCGCTCACTGTGTCAATAGTGACCGTCGGACCTGCCGTCGAGTTAGGTAACCTCAGGGGGAGATAATGGCAATTAGCCCTTGTTATCTGTTCCTGAAGATCTGGCAGGGGGAATAACTATCTGACACCAACAAATGGTGTGTAAATCTCCAGTCAGTAAGTCTGCTTGGTCAGTCTTATCTCTGTACCTTAACACTTAACATCTGGGAAAAAGTTGTAGTGTTTGATATGACCAACGGTCCAGGAGAATTAAAGGTGTGATGTGGTCATCCTATTTAGATTAAGGATGTATCCAAATCCCTATATGTCTGTATACTTCAAAATACACACAAATAAAAGTAGGTTGAGGAAAGACATTCTGAAGTCACCGCGCTTATTGTCACAGAGACAGATAGAGACACATAAAGAGAAAGAGAGATACAGATAGAGAGAGAGAGCGCGCGCGCGAGAGAGAGAGAGAGAGAGAGAGAGAGAGAGAGAGAGAGAGAGAGAGAGAGGGGGGGGAGATTGTTTTACTTGATCTAGCGCTAAGCGTCGACCTAGCCCTAATGGGTACCCAGACGTGCCATATGAAGTAAAGGCGGCATAAATAATGTTGATTGCCTCACACCAGCTGCCGAGTGGTACCGATTGGTCTATACCAATATGCGTATAATACTGAATACCAAGGAAACCGCCTTGTTGCAATGGCTAGACACCCATCTGCGGATCCAAAGGTAGTGGGTTCAAATCCAGACGAAGCCAGACTTTTTTTTTCTTTTAAAAAAAAGGCCGTGGCTTTTAGATCGACTACCCGGCCTTAAACGTCTTCCCAGGTAAGTTTCTGGGAAGTAAAAGCGGTCAGCTTGATGTTGACCACATTACCCACCGAGTAGGCATTGGTCTATAACATATAGGTGAAGCACTACATGCCCATTACGCTTGAAGGCACGGACAAAAGTTCTTTACTTTTGCTATATGTCACTTTTGCCTATTATATAAAAATTGCCCCCCCCCCCCTTTTTTTTTAATCTTTTACACATACACCCTCACGCGCATGCAACTGCACACACTCAAACTACCACACACAGAGATAGAGAGACCACTTGCTTTTTTCTGCATACGCTCCTGCAAACACCAACTCAGCTCTGTCTTTATTCTGTATTTACTCTCTTCCTTCAGCGGAAATATCTACTCATCAAATATATAGACAAAACTGTTCCTTGTATTGCTGGCTGTGGAATAGCAATGACAGATAGCGCAATCCCTATAGGAGTGACGACTTGATTTCCGTCCTCATTTCCACACATGCAGAATTGCGATGCCAGGGGCGCTATGAACTGTGTGACGAGTTGAAAAACTCATTATATTAATAATAATGTCTCCCGATGCGGGCTCGAGTAGTGGGTAGACTAGTGAAACATTATATGCAAGCTGCAGAGATGCGGATTTCTAGACTAGTAGGGAGAATATCTTGCAGTAATAAAGATGTCTTGAAGCAAACTAACTCAAGAGAACTGATTGCTCACATCAGAAAAAGAATCTGTCATCTTTGGTCATGTCATGAGAAGGAGAAAACTGGAGTACATCGTGACGGTAGGAAAGTGGGAGGGGAGGAGAGGCAGAGGGAGACCTAGAGAACAGATGCTGGACAGTAGGACATCATGGCATGGAGGATCATCTGTATCAGAGTTGACTGAAAGTACACGAGATAGAAGGTTGTGGATACCACATAACTACTAACGCCACTCTCTCTCTCTCTCTCTCTCTCTCTCTCTAGGGTTAATTTGTGCGTCGTTCGTTTCATTTTAAAGGAAAGTATACGAGACAGAAGGTTGTGGCTACGACATCACTACCAACGACACACAACATGGACTTTGAGATTAAGATGCGGCATTTCTCTCTCTCTCTCTCTCTCTCTCTCTCTCTCTCTCTCTCTCTCTCTCTCTCTCTCTCTCTCTCTCTCGTTAATTTGTGTATCGTTCGTCACATTTTCATTACACAACCACCTAATAGTCTCATTAACATGTTCTTATCATTCGTCAGTCGGCTCTGTAGCTAAGTCGATGCGAACGCTTCGTAATGCCGTGGTGCTGGGTTCGATCCCAGCTGCGGGTCATGCGCCTTGCGTTGGTTTCGACAGTGGTATCAGGGGGCCGACTGTCCAGTAAGCAATGGCGTACTACTGGACGTAAATTTGCCTAGAGAAACCACACAACAGCCAGGGGCTGCTGGGGTTGGTTCTGCAATGGCCTGTAAAGGATACACAACTAACCTTATCATTCTTCAACACAACCAGGTCTTGACAGCTTCCACATTGTGCATCACTAAACTGTTGTGACACTACACTTTAGATGCTTGGGAAACTGCATGTCCCTCACGTGTGTAGAGTTAGCTGCAGTGTTCCCATACCACAACATTCAGGGGTCTCCATGACGAAGAGGTCCAGAAGTTTGCTTGCGTTCTGAAGGTCGTGGGTTCGTTTTACGGGCCGCCCCGTTTGGTTCACGGTTGCAGTTTAAACTAAGATCCCCGGCGATTGTCGCTACAGCTATGAAGTTCGTTCTTTGTGCGTCGCGTTCGGCATACGAGTAGCCATTTAGCGGAGAGAGACAATGTTATTTGGGCTAAAACCCTATGCCGCCCGTGTGGGTTGCGTGGTCCCATTGTGGTGGGGTGGGGGTGTAAGAATATATCCACTGTCTTCCAAACAAGCGTATCGTAAGATTCGACTAGTTGGTTGCTTTATTCTAAGTCGGAGTGTATCTGCCTGAGAGGCTAGAAACCAACAGTCTGCATACAGTTAAGACTGATGGTTATGGTAATTTCTATAACACTTTTAAAGTTTTCATTTGAAGCCTCCTTGTAACTTTTGAATTGGGTTTCTGTGATTTGCTTCTGTTGAATTAGCAACCGAATATTGTCTTTTTTGTGAGTCACGGGATACCAGTCTTTCTGGCTACTATCTCGTAAACACTTAGTTGTTAGTTAGTCAGTCAGTCAGTCTGTCGGTCATTTGGGTTATCATCATTGCACTCCGGACATGTCCATAGGTGCGCAGATCCTCCCCTCAGTATTAACCCCAGCGACCGGTGGCTAATGATAGCAGCTCTGTGTTGATTAAAAAACAATTGACTATGCAGATCTTAACTCCTAAGTCTATCCTGCCCCCAAAGTTCTCCACCCTTCACATTTCTCAGAGGGCATTAGTAATATCAGCAAGATCCATAAGTTGACCGTCGGTAGTGATAGCAAATCCAGCCTACCTTTCAGCTCTTTCATTCTCATATTCTCCCATGTGTCCCGGAACGAAAATAAAGGTGACTCCACGCACAATAGACTTCTGTAATGACTCGAGCCTCTGCCTTCGCACCGAACCTGCCTCAACCCTCCGTATTATACTCATTGAATCACTGAGTATTCATGCGTGTGTGTAGTTTTGTGTTTCGAGCCGTAAAAAAAAAAAAAAAACAGTTTCTATGGCGAAAAGGGGTGAGGGGGATGGATTTAGGGCTCTTTGAATCCAGCCCCCTCCCTCCCCACCCAGCCTCCGATAAAAAAAATCGTTCCACTGCTCTTTAAGTGCAGTTTGACGATCGAGAGCAAGAAAAAAGGGCAATCAATGCCAAGTCTGGAGAAAATTGGGCCTACTGCAGGATGGTCAGGTAGTGTCTGGCGAGCCACTGCCTCTCTGGTCGGGATCGATATGCTGGCCAATTACACTTTTTCTTTTATTTTAGAAACGTGAGTGCCATTACAGATTTTACGATTTCTTTATTGCGGTATCACAAATGCTTCCTGGGAAAAGGTTAGTTTCTGTGAGGGTGACATTGTCAGGAATTATGCTCGGCATACGCATGAGGCTCAGTCGATGATTATTTTCAACTCGACGATGGTATGAGCATGGTGCATACACTTCTTCTGTTCGGTTCAATAATAAATTGGAAGGTTAGAGCAGCAGTATCATTTCCTGAAGGTCACTTTTGCTGTTTTTTTCATTCGTCCTTTATACTCTGTTGGAGAATTATGCAAAATAGCTCGCGAAGCATACGATCGTTACTCGACACTTAAAAAAATAAGAAGGGGAGAGTGAAGATTAGGAGGGGACGAAGAAAAACAAGGAGGAACGTAGCAGCAGCAGGACCAACCGCCGGAAGTAGATATAGTAGACAAACTGGAAATAGAAAGAAACAAATCCATAAAAGACATTAATTTTAAAAAAAGGAGAAACGCTGTTTTCCCACGCCTGGGCTTATTATGTATATATCTTTAGTTCTGTACAGTGGAGTCTGGTTAAGTGGAAGCCACGGCGACCCAGGGAAATTGTTACATTTATCAGCAATTCTACCTATCCAGATAGTACTCATGTCAGCTAACGTTAACTAATACCATTCAGTAGCGTCGGGTAAATTCTCAGAATATCTTGGACAAAAAAGAGGAGAAATATTGACATCTTAAAAAATCTGAACATTAAGGAAGATTTTCTAATAAACAGCATCCTTTCTCGGAAGTTGAAATATTTTGGTCATATCAAGCGCCACAACGGATTGGAAAAAACTATAGCAGAGGGCATAGTACCAGAAAGGAGGCGCAGGGGCCGACCGACACGTAGATGGGCACAGGATATAAGTGACTCCTTGAGTATGAAAGTATATGAGGCAGGAGAGCTGGCGAGAGACCGAGTTTCTTTGAGGCAGACTGTGATGAGAGCGACGTTCTGCAAAGAACCTGCTTCATGATGATGAGCGTCGGGTAAAACTGTTGAAGCATTAGGAAACATCATACGAATTAGCAGTACCGAATCAAGTCATTTGGAAATATTGAAGGCCCTCTATTTTCATACTACAAACGGCACTCGGTGAGACGAGCCTCCGTGATGTAGCGGCTAGACGTGCTCTTGTCGATCAGAAAGCCGTAGGTTCTAGTCCTGTAGGAACCGGTTTTTTTTTAAGAACGGCCTTTGCTCCCAGGTCGACCTTGAGTGGGTACAAAGGTCAGTCCTGGGAAGTAAAGGCGGTCGGCGTGATGTTGACCACATTGTGCTACTTGCGCGATGGCTCACGAGTTTCGAAAGTCGCATGTTTTTTTTTTTTTTTTTAATCTACGTTTATTGTCGTGGCTTCTATTTTAGGGAAACGTAGAAAGGAACGTAGAAATACAAAAACATTTCAGTTTTGATACTCACAAACAGTCGATCGCGCCTTTAGCTCTTCCCCATGCAGTACTTCTTACTTTACACGGGTGCCTGCGGCGCCTCAGACATACTCACGACAGCACATCCTCCCACAAACATCATCTGCGGCGAGCGAACGCCGAACGAAGCCATCAGATAACATCCCCACAACAACGGACACGCTGTGGGAACGGTCACGGTATGAATTGGAGAGGAAGGAACTCTCCGCGACGGTGAAATGCGAGCAGGTTTGTGATAAGTATTCAAGGAAATTTACTTTACCTACGGTTTTCTAGTGCTCAGGTTTCGTGTGGTTTTTTTTTTTTTTTTTTTTGGCGACTAGGAAGCCCCTGCTATCTCCCCACCCCCATTCCCCCCCTGCCCCCCCCCCCCCCAAATCCGTGCCTTGTTGACGAGCCACACACGTGACTACTGGGTTACCGTGCAAACATACTAATTAAAGACCGTTTTGGTAAAACTAATGTTGGTCTCCCCAGATCCCGCCCAAATACAAACTAGCTCACTTCTGATTTGTAGATCTTGAGCCACGTGTATTGTCACAAGGTTACGGGGGTTTCCGCAATGCCTTTGATATCGCGTGCTGTATATTTCAGCACGCCAGTGCTTTTAACACTCCAAACATGTGGACACACTGGATCTAACACAATCCCTCTAGAAAGTGCTGCAACCTATGTCACAGGCGTTCTCTTTCTCAGGAGAAAAAAAACGCAAGTGCAAGACAACCCAGAAAGCAAACAACAGAGCTGCACACCCGTAACCTGCAGTAAAGAAGACCAGCCCAACAAGCTTATGAATGAAACGTGACCTACTTTGTTTGGGAAGAGTAACTTAAATCTAACCGACCGTTTTTTTTAACACCACTGGCGCACCGGGCTAATGATGCTAGACTCATATTTGTGTTGACCAATCAGGAAGCGGTGGGTGGTGTGGTCAGCACCATGTCGGCCGCCTTTCCTTCCCATGACATTGCCTGTTACGCACGTTTCAGACTGGGTTGACCTGGGAGCCAGGGTCCACTTTTTTTTTCTCCAAATCCTCCAAGTGCGAATTTGTACCGAGGTTTTTGGATTGACAGCCGAGCTTCCGGCTCCCTGGCTACTGTGCGGCCAGAACCGCCTACACCCCAGCAGCGCGATATCCACAGCGCCGAGACGCCTCCCTGTGTCAGCGTGAACTCTTGTCCTAATCAAGCTGTTTAAACTGGCCTTCGGTATTAGTCCATCATTTGTGCCACTTCACACCTCATTAAGTGTGCTATAGTCCGTTTCAAAAATGGTGTCCGACCTTACATCTCGAAAACTCCTGTAAGAATCAACACCAGTTATTTCCAATGTGTGTTTGTGTGTGTGTTTTTTTTTATTTTTATGTTTATTTCGAAAACTCCTGTAAGAATCAACACCAGTTATTTCCAATGTGTGTTTGTGTGTGTTTTTTTTTATTTTTATTTTTATTTACAATTGCACAGGTAGGTAGGCTGGTAAGTTGTACCCCACCAGGACATCACATAAGCGATAAACACCCAGTGACACAAGGTGCCACCACGCGGATGAGGATCAGTCGTGGAGAGGTCCCGAAACCCCGTTCAACCGTTAGGCCATATTTATGAACCGGCTATATTTAGGACCTCCATCAAAA
This sequence comes from Candidula unifasciata, assembly GCA_905116865.2. NCBI lineage: Eukaryota > Metazoa > Mollusca > Gastropoda > Stylommatophora > Geomitridae > Candidula > Candidula unifasciata. The sequence continues at coordinate 137,920 of CAJHNH020001780.1, read as the reverse complement.
GCCTAGACTGGAGCTTTGAAATATCGCAAAAATCGCATCCCACGTGGGAATGGGTTAGGTAATTGCACAGGTGTTAATGTTTTCTTAAAGCGGCGAATTTCTCTGATCTTTGTTGGGTAAATAATTTGTGTAAACACCACCGCGAGGTAGAATATTCAGTAATTGGCACACGCCATTTACTTCAAACCACAAGCATGGCGACTTTGCCAGGAAGGGGGGAGGGGTTAGGGTCATTTCAAATGTGTAGCGATGCCTGGTGATTATTTTTATAGACTGTCCCGCATACAATAAAATCTTGTATTCATCTAACTCACGGGAGGCTAATGCAGTAGACTGACCACAGGAGAGCGAAACGCCTAAGAACTAAGTTAACATTATATATATGGGATTATGACGGTCAAGTAAATAGAATTTTGAAAATCAGCGTCGCGGTAAAGGTCAATATATACAAATCACTGGTAGTGTCTATATTTCTATGCGGGTATGAGAGTTGGGCTCTCACTGTGGAAATGAAAAAGAGGATTCGGGCTTTTTCTTTTGGGGGGGGGGGGGGGGGGGATTTGTTAATTTGCAGGACATCAGGAGCCTCTCTTGGCAGTGGTGAAACGTCGTAAGCTAGCTTGGTTAGGGCACGTGGTGTGAGACATGATTCGATTCCAAAGAACATTCATTGAAGGAACATTGGGGGAGGGGGGATACTCGAAGAAGAGGAGGGCAAAGAAAAAATCTGGAATGACAACATAAAAAATGGACAGGACTAAGCTATCATACACTTATTGATCAAGCAAACGACAGAGAATGGTAGCGGGTTTTCTGTGTCGGTGCTTCCATCAATACACTTTCACGGGAGTTATGTTATGTTTTGACAGTATATGGTATATCCAGTTGACTGTTGAATAATAAGTGTGCTTTTAAAACATGTACAGTTTGATGTTTTGATAAATGCGCGTTACTCTATTAACTGTAAACATGCTAATTGTCTGCTTTGAATCGGTGTCTGATTTTTCACAGGTCGCAAAAAAGGCAGAATAAGAACTAGGTGTTTGTTTACAGTGCTTTATATATTCCATAGAACTTTTGGAATGGACCTAGCACTCCCTTGTCATTGAAGATTTTCAGATGGTATCAGGAAGTAGGCCTCAAATTAGCTGGCCCCACCCCTCTTTTCCCCAACCCAATATGGGATGAGAGATGAGGACTTGAGAGTTCAGTTCCCTTGCATATTTTCAGGGTGGGGGAGGAGGCGGGGCTCAGTGGACCTAAGTTTTGTTTTACACACACTCACACACAGAGTGGGCGGCATAACGGGATAGTCTAAACAAATGTTTAGAAAGGTATTTGCTTACGTAAATTGGAGAGAGGGTGGGATTTGGCCCTATTAAGATTTTTTTCGGAAAAGGGGGGGGGGGGGGAACTGTGTATGAACTCACAGGTTTCGGCGCCTATGCCTGAAATCATTAGCGCGAACTCACGTACCAGAGTCGGGGCGAGATATTTGCATATCATTGTAATCTCAGTATTCATTTGTTTGATAACAAGCCACCTGTTTTTGTTTATGTGTTTCCCCTCAAGCGTTCGCTATCTGTGTTAAAGTCTGCTATCTGAGATTTGATATTGTAAAGCGAAATCAGTAAATAGCTCCTATGTTGTTTTGGGAATGTGGTTTATCTGTTTCGTATTTTTGTTTTTAAATAAAGCTTTCTGTGAGCTGTGGCTTAGGCGCTGCGAACGCGCTTCGTAATGCCGGGGTGCTGGGTTCAATCCCAGCTGCGGAAGATTTGTCTTGCGTTGGTTTCGACAGTGGAACAAACGGCTGACCGTTCAACTAGCAGTGGCAAACTACTGGACGTAAAATGTGCCTAGAATAACTACAACAGCTAAATAAAGTTGGGGTTTGTTCTGCAACATCCAGTAACAGATATGCAACTAACTTTTAATATTTTTTAAGGTCTGCCAGTGACCAAGGCAGTAACACGACGAGACAGAGACTTTCACCTACACTTGCGTTCTTAGTTATTGACTTTAGTGATGTTCAGTGAGATGGAGATGGACTGGGTTTGGAGACTGTGGTTGGTGTTTCTGGGGCGGTCCGGTCTAACAAATGTTAGTTTCAGCGTTGTACCAAGCTACCCAGGTGTGCAAGAAAATGAACGAGCTGATAGATTGCTAGTAAGGCAACTGGGAAGGGTGGAAGGTCCGTGGACTAGACTGGTATACTGAATGCCCTACGAGGAGTAAGACGTTTTGCTAGAACCAAGTGACTCAGTCCACAACTATGTCGAGACAAACGAACGAACCATCTTTATTTTCAAAGGGGTAAGAATTGCCCACACATTCTTACATTCTGCTCTTCTGGTCGCACTTGTGGTTTTAGCAGATAATAATAATAATAATAAAATAATAATAATAATAATAATAATAATAATAATAATAATAATAATAATAATAATAGACATCAACATCTAAGTAACAGAGTGCTGTAAGTATGCCTACATTTTAAAACAATTCTTCTTCTTCTTCTTCTTTCGTTTGCCTAAAATAAGTTGTCTATATCAGCAGTTTTGTCTCTTGTATAAATTTTACTGTCTTTGTTAGTTCATTCAGTGGTCCATAGAGTTTACTTTCCACTGTTGTTCTTTCTGGCCAAAAGGTTTGCCTTAATATGTCAAATTCGGTGCAGTCCTGGAGTACATGCTCTGCGGTCTGGGGCACCTTTCTACGGGTGCACATAGCTGATACACCTATCTTGAATTTTGTGTACATGTGGTTACGTAATCGGTTGTGCCCTGTTCTGAGAATTACAAATCTTGATGGAAATCAACAATATGCTTAGACAGTATGCGAGACTGCAAGAACACCAGGTTAAAAGGGATATGGCCTGACAAGAGCACTGTGCAGGAAGCCAAGGAAGAATAAGAAACCAACACACAACTGGTGTCCTCAGCCGCTACACGCTGCGAGTCTTACTATGGAGAGAATCCAAGGATTTATGGACTGAATGGATCGACGTGCAGTGAGGATAATCTGTCAACTAACTGACTAATTAGCATTTGAAAGTGAAAGTCAGAGAACCACTCAAGACATTGAACGAAAGTTAAATACATATGAAAACAAATTCCCGAAATGAACACAAAATGGAATGAATTTAAGAGGAGTAACGATTTGAGAAAAATGTCTGGCCAGACACTGAAAACAACAGTAATAAGACAAAGAGGACATCGGCATACTTGGAAGTCCTTGAGAAGAAACACAGGCACTGAAAGGTGAAACAAGTTGGATTGAGAAAACGAGGAAATCCAAGAGAATTCCTTGAACAAACGTTGCCAAGAGAAAGAAGGCTTTCGGTGCTAGGCTGGATTATGTCCATTATTTCGAAAGGACTGCACATGATGAACAGAATAGAGGACTAGCCTGCCAGCACAAGTGATGTAAAACGGCCCGGCAACAAGGTGATGCTCATTGTGACCACGATGATAATGATGATTTTACTATGGGTCTCTTTAGAGGCCATGGTTAATTATATAAACGTTTTCCCTTGAAGGGGGATTGGAACACTAACCACAAGCCGACTAGACACGCGCTCTATCCACTGAGTTACCTTGGATTCACTACGTGTGATATGGAAACCTACTAGCTTATCGAGCAGCAAGCATATTGAGTCGGTGCAACTGTAGTTATGATTGGCACAGATTGTGTGGTGCAAGTTATCTCTTGGGGGCGGCTTCGGGATTACTTCGTTCATTTGTGTAGTTGTGTATAAGCGACAGTTATCGTTTCAGGCTATTTATTTTTAGTGTTGTGTATACTGTTTTAATTCGTATTGTTAGGAAACTTCCAGTTTTCGGAAAATTCTGAGGAACGCTAGTGGTATAATGGTTGGTGCCCTTACTGCTAAGACATTGGTACGAGATCTTCATATTCTTCCAGCTGTAAACCCCAGCGGAAAATTATGGTTGTTCGTCCAGTACTGGTCTTTAGTTTTATTGAAGAACTTGAGTGTTGTCTGCACATCTGTTTTACATATATATATATATATATATATATATATATATATATATATATATATATATATATATATATATATATATGTATATATGATTTAGCTAGTTAGTTGTGTATCCTTTATAGGACTTTGCAGAACCAACCCCAACAGCCCCTGGCTGTTGTGTGGTTTTTCTAGACAAATTTACGTCCAGTAGTTTGCCATTTCTTTCTGGACGGTCTGCCCCCTTATACCACTGTCGAAACCAACGCAAGGCGCATGGCCTGCAGCTGGGATCAAACCCGGAATTACGAAGCATTCGCATCGACTTAGCCACAGAGCCGACACACACACACATATGTATGTATGTGTGTGTATATATATATATATATATATATATATATATATATATATATATATATATATATATATATATATATATATATATAGCTCATTTCTGTGCATATGCACTCTGAATTCCATTTATAGTTCGAATTAGATCAGTGTTACTGTTTCTCTGTGACGGTATTTGTAGTTCGAATTACAACGGTTCTGCACGTTACATTTGGAACGGAAAATTGATAATCTACGGGTATGCCTGGAGTACAGTCCTAGATGTAAACTTGATGAGACCCTTAACTGTGTAAAGCCCTGACGCCCCTACCGCTTTAAATTGCGCAAGTTAATCTTTGAAAACTTTAAAATATATATGTTAATGAAAGGTGAAAGTTGAGTTGAGTCAAGAATTGACATCACATCACTCGGGGCATTCCCATGCGTGCTCCGTCCTCATCTTCAGCAGCCAGCGCAGAGTTCCAAAACTGATAGTACCGGTCACAATCTGGTTATATGTCCGTCTTGACTTTCCTCTGAGTGTAGTGAGCTGGCTAGACCCTTTGGTTACACCCAGGTGTCTCATTCTCTCCAGGCCATAAAAATCTTCTCTCCATACTGATTCCGTTGCTTGTTCCCAAAGGGCCTTGACCACATTTGCCTTGTCATGTATCAGTTCATCAAAAGTTCGAAGTTGATGCCTATCGCGCTGATTTTTATTCACTTTATAAAGACTACAGGTTCGAATAAATAAAAGCCTGTGATAGTTTACCTAAAATAATATTGATAAATTTGGACTGTTTGTGAGGACGCCCCCCCCCCTTTTCCCCCTAATATATGAAACGAAAATTGCATCTGTGGTGAAGGGGAGGGGGAATCAAATCACACGATTGGAAAATCTCGGTATTGCAGATGATTTGGTTTGCTAATGAAGAAAAGCAATTACGTGCCAAAGAAAAAACAGAGGATTTTAGTGCCAAGATACGTGTTTTCAACTCATGGAACTCTCAGGTGTATGGTTTTAGTGCCAGATTACGTGTTTTCAAATCACAGAACTCTGAAGTGTATTGTTTTAGTGCCAAGTTACGTGTTTTCAACTCATGGAACTTTTAAGTGTATGGTTTTAGTGCCAAGCTACGTGTTTTCAACTCATAGAACTCTCAAGTGTATGGTTTTAGTGCCAAGTTACGTGTTTTCAACTCATGGAACTTTTAAGTGTATGGTTTTAGTGCCAAGCTACGTGTTTTCAACTCATAGAACTCTCAAGTGTATGGTTTTAGTGCCAAGTTACGTGTTTTCAACTCATAATAGTGACACCTTGAGTATTAAAGCACATGAGGCGGGAGAGCTGGCGAGAGACCGATTTTTTTCAGACAGACACGGATGAGAGCGACGTTTTGCAAAGGACCTGCTATATGATGAAGACTATGAGGCTGATTTGAAAGGGGAAAAAAAGGGGGGGGGGGGATCTGGTCTTTCTTTTGAATGGCTACATGTAAATTGGCAAAACACTTATGGGGTTTGCCCTATTTGATGCAGTAGTTTTCTCTGAATTGTCGCTCAGTTTTGAAGTAATGGCGTCCATTGTTTATGAGTTTCTGTTAAATTATGGCTCCGTTAGTCAATCAGGTGCCGTCTCCGCAACGAAGGTTGGCTGTAGTGAATCTCCGACGCAGTGTCTCTAATCTTGGTAGTATACTCTGTCAGACTTGTTTTCTTCCATTACCTGATTTACTTCCCCTGACCCTTCCCCATCAATATACGTATTTGTGTACTTGTTTATACTTGCTCTCTTGCCTCTGAATGCTTGGAGAGAATGAGGCACCTGGGTGTAACCTGAGGGTCTGGTAGGCTCACCACACACTGAGGAAAGACAAGACGGACATATAACCAGATTGTAACCGGTACCATCAGTACTGGAACTCTGCGCTGGCTGCTGAAAATGAGGACGGAGCACTCATGGGAATGCCCCGAATGCTGTGATGTCAGTTCTTGATACAACTTAACTCAACTCTTGCCTCTGAATTTTTGTCCTGCAGTGTGCTTTTCAACAAGATTTATGACTTTGAATGCGGCCGAAATTTTGTAATTGCCTTCTTTTTTTTTTTTTTTTAATCTCTTTCAGTAACTCTCTTTTAATTCCCAACCTATTCAGACCCTCTGTATTTGATTGCTGTTTTTTGTTTCCATGAAATACGGCAGATTGTATACGATAGTATATCTTTATCTTCGAAGATTCAATTCAGTTTTCTAGTTCCTTGTTTATCACCCAGGTCTTTGTACCATATAGTCAGTTTTGGTATGGTTGGCGTTTAATAGTTCACATTATTCTTGTGTTGTTTATACCAGGTTGCTTCTAATTACCATGCCCCACTTTTGACATGCACCAAAGAGGAGCAGCGTTCTGTTACCCTTTTCTTGGTGTTGTTGTTGTTGTTGTTGTTTTAAATCAATGAAGCGATGAAACCTATAGAAATTCATCGGCGATTGAAGGTTAGGTGCTTTATTAATATCCTACTCCAAACATGGGAAATCAGGGGGTGTTAGATAGGCTGCGTGCAGTCATGGGACCTAGGCTGCACTCTCTCGTGGGACGTAGGTGGGACGTATGTGGGTTAGGGTTAGGGCCAGTTCTATATGTTTTGGGGTCGTTAAAAGCATCAGAAAGCCGGAAAACCCGATCTTACCCCCCTCTAAAATGTTGGACTGTCATGTGACGTTCTTGGGAGTAGGATATGAATAAAGAACCGAAGGTCCTGTATGGAAATGTATGCCTGAAAATCCAGCAGATATATGAGCGGAGTAGGCCTTTTCAGAACTGAGTGAATCTGTGACAGATTGTGTCAGACCTGGTTGTCAACAGTCGATCACAGAAGTTACTCCGTTTTCGAAACGTTTTATTGGCCATCTTTAAACTGGCATTATTCCTGTAGGGGTTCCTAGGCCCTATTACAGGGTACAAAAGAACAGACCCACCACCTACCCGAAACCATGTCGTAAGAGTAGACTAATTTGAAGCTTCCTATCTGAGAAGAGCATCTGCCTGAGAGGCAAGGTCCCAGCAATCTGCATACAAATAAGTGAGATCTGTAAAATGGATGCACACGTAACACTCAGGTTCAGAAGTGGATGAACAACCAAAACTTTCCGCCAGCTGGTGAAGAAGAAGAAGAAGAAGACGACGAAGAAGAAGAAGAAGAAGAAGAAGAAGAAGAAGAAGAAGAAGAAGAAGAAGAAGAAGAAGAAGAAGAAGAAGAAGAAGAAGAAGAAGAAGAAGAAGAAGAAGAAGAAAAAAAAGAAAAAGAAGAAGAAGAAGAAGAAGAAGAAGAAGAAGAAGAAGAAGAAAAGAAGAAGACACTGTCATTATATCGTGACTTTGTTGTCTAAACTGTGATGTCACTTTCTTAACACTCGACATCTTTAACAATTTTGACGAGTTATGCGGTTACAGGGCTATTGTAACCTCTACCACACTGTTAAGGTTTTCATTTCAAGCTCCTCTGTTTCTCTGGATGTCAATGATTTTTGCATCTTGTTGAAGATATTTCGAGACATCTATACTCTCTCTCTCTCTCTCTCTCTCTCTCTCTCTCTCTCTCTCTCACACACACACACACACACACTCTCTCTCTCTCTCTCTCTCTCTCTCCTTGTGTGGGTCTCTACCTACCTTCGCTCGCTCTCTCTAGTTCTGTTTCTGCTTCACTTCTATCATAATCTGTCATCGCAAGTCAGAAAGAGGAGAAATATGTTAGTTGTTGTAATATACTTTAAGTCTTGGGTCGGTAAACTATGGCCCGCGGGTCAAAACTGTTGTTACCGACGAGGCTGGTGTAAAATTACTATATAATCTGACCCTAGAGCGCACAAAACAGCAGAAGACTAAACATACATTCGATTGCAGAAGAGAACAAAAAATTATAAGTATGGCATTCAAAACTGTGATAACCCGAATAGCCACATCCAGACTGATCCTGCAATGAAACTCGTGTTGCTAGCATTTACGCGGAAATCTAGATGTTATGTCCATAATGCAGTGATTCCCACATTTGTCTTAGTCACGGCGCCTATTTTTTTTTTTTTCAATTAAAATGTTTCCACGGCGCCCAAACCTAAGTAAAAGTATGACTGTTTGTATGTAAGAGATCAAAACAAATAAAACTCGTTTTTCTTCGAATATTTCGTGGCGCACCTGTGAAGAGGTCGCGGCTTTCCGGGTCGCCGCGGCGCACAGTTTGAGAATCACTGCGATAATGGGTTTTTAGTATTTACGAGGAAATCTAGATGTTATGTCCATAATGCAGTGTTTCTAAAAAAGGTTGCCCATCCCTGTTTTAAAGTGTGGCTGTAAACGCTTTTAAATGATTAAAAAATGACTACAATATATGAATAATTAAAAAAAAAAAAAATTATCTTGGCCGCGGTTGCCAATCACATATAAATGTACTCTAACCGATAAACTTAAAATTAGTGGTTCCTGTCTGAAAGTACTTTACGAGTACTTTTAAATGACATTTTCCCATTATTTGCCGGGATGCATTGATTTTACTGTCATGTCTCTGGTGTTTTGTTTCTAGTTGGTTAAAACTACACTGAAGTTGTAAAAATAAAAATGAGATGAATAAATAAAAACAGACGGAAAGTTGGACACCTTATTTAAATTTAAAAAACCTGTAAAGGTTGGTGTAATGGGCTTAATGGTCTTTAAAGCCGCTAAAACAGCCGTGTGGCATTGCTTTCTTAGCAGTTCCACGCACATACCATTGTCAGACGCCGACAAGATCCTCTTTACCTTTTTGATTTCCACATCCCAGTCTCCAGTCTTAGCATTCATCGGCCAACTCCGGCGGAAAGTTTTGGTTGTTCATCCACCACTGGACTTTAGTGTCATTCCAGAACTAGAGTTTTGCGTGCACATTGGTCTTGCAGGTCTGGCTTGTTCGTATGCAGACTGTTGTTTCCTCACCTCTCAGGCACACGCACACCTCTTCCTTCTCTTCCTTCTTCTACTCCTACTCCTCATTCTTATTCTTTTTTTTTCTTCTCTCTTCTTCTTCTTCTTCTTCTTTTTCTTCTTCTCCTCCTCGTCCTGTTCCTCCTTCTTCTTCTCCTTCTTGTTCTTCTTTTTCTTCTTGTTCTTCTTTTTCTTCTTCTTCTTCTTCTTCTTCTTCTTCTTCTTCTTCTTCTTCTTCTTCTTCTTCTTCTTCTTCTTCTTCTTCTTCTTCTTCTTCTTCTTCTTCTTCTTCTTTCTTCTTCTTCTTCTTCTTCTTCTTCTTCTTCTCCTTCTTCTTTTTCTTCTTCTTCTTCTTCTCTTTTTCTTAGTCTTCTTCTCCTCCTCCGTATGTCATTTAATGTATATTATATTTTTAGGGTACATAAATTATAAGTCAAACAAAGATCAAAGAAATTCGTTGCTTTAAAGAAAACAGCAGCATCTGCGCAATTGTATATTATAGGACCGTAAGGACTGGGGGAATCTGTCCACATTCACAAATTATTATTGTCTGGTAGAGGAGTTTTCGAGATATTTGTTCAAATGTGACGGCGCGAGTTTTGAAACGCACTGTAGTTTCGCTTTTTTGTTTGATTTATTGTATTCTCCTGATACGTATAATTATTAAGTCTGGTGCTGCGAAATACTTATTTGTTGACGCTGAGGCGTATACAAGTGCGTGATGCTGTTTTCTGAGCTATGACAATGTTGAAATCGTCACGTCAGTGCGGTGTTTGTCGGTTCTGAAGGCGCTGTTTTTCCTAAATATTAACAGTGTACCGGAGTTCGATAACTCGGCTTACATCGTGTGTGCTTCGACAAATTGAGCAGGCGCCTCCGCCTAGGGTGAAATCATGTCTGAGGATAATGGAGAGGACTTTCGGATCGACGAGGATTACTTTCGGGTTCTCCCGAAAGTCCAGAATGGATTGAAATTCATCCGCTTCGGTGACTCGACACCGGCAGTTGAAGCGTCAGCCAAATCTGAGAATGCCACTGAGGGGAGTTCGATTTCCAGTGCAGGTAGTGACCAGTTCATGTGTACATTGTCTTTGTGGTTTGTATTTTGTTGTTGCTGTTGTGAATCTCCCTCTCCCCCTTGCATCATTTTATTCTATCTATGGCTTTTTTTTTTCTTCCTTTTGGAATTCTTCTTGATCTTCTTCCTCCTTCTTCTTCGCCTTCTCCCCCCCCCCCCCATCTTCGTGTTTTACTACAACAACTACTACTACTACTACTACTACTACTACTACTACTACTACTACTACTACTACTACTATACTACTACTACTACTAACGCTGCTGCTGCTGCTGCTTCTACTACTACTACTACTACTACTACTACTACTACTACTACTACTACTACTACTACTACTACCACCACCACCAGTGCTGCTGCTGCTACTACTACTACTACCACCATCACCACCACTGCTGCTGCTGCTACTACTACTACTACTACTACTACTACTACTACTACTACTACTACTACTACTACTACTACTACTACTACTACTACTACTACTACTACTACTACTACTACTACTACTACTACTACTACTACTACAACAACTACTACTACTACTACAACCTATACTACTACTACTGCTGCTGCTGCTGCTACTACTACTACTACTACTACTACTACTACTACAACCTATACTACTACTACTGCTGCTGCTACTTCTACTACTACTTCTACCACTACTACTACTACTACTACTACTAATACTACTACTACTACTACTACTGCTGCTGCTGCTGCTGCTGCTGCTCTTCTCATCATCGTCATCATTTAACACCATTGCTTGTGTTGCTTCTGCTTCTTCTACGCTCACGTTATAGTGTGTGTATTTGTTTATCTGGTGTAATCAACAAAGAACATAATGGAGTCTTGCTCAACATCAGGCAATTCTGAGAGCGGTTGAGAAATGCGAAATGCGCAGTAATTTACTTATCACAGGGAGAGAGAGAGAGAGAGAGAGAGAGAGAGAGAGAGAGAGAGAGATCATCTGTAAACTGTTTTTTTAAATTTCATCTGTGATGTGTTTTGTTTTAGTTTAGTTGCATTGATCAAAACAAGAATGACAGTTGTAGACGGGGTATTTATGTTACTGGCCTTAGCAGAATATCATAGTTCCAGGTAATATGACTGTCGCGGAATGGACCGCTTTCACTAGCTGGTTCTCAACCCGTCTATGTGACAGTGCCACTTCCCATTCTTGTTGCCTTTTCTTCTCAGACAATTCCACACAATTCTGAACAATTTCGGGCGTTCTATATTCGGACCTATCCTATTTCAAAATCTAATTTTACTGATGATAATTTTTGCGTGAGAGATATTGCGCGTGGTAATACAATAAGATGAGTCATTTCGTAGCGGTAACCGTGACAGCCTTGCACTTGCCTGGTACGCCCCGAAATAGACATACAGGGAATCCCTAAGGCTGTAGATGTAATAAGCAAGTGAAGAAGACGCCTGGCTGTAGAAACATATGTGCTAACACGAACACCCACTCGACACCACCCCCTCACCTCCAAGGTGTAATCGTTAGCCGGGTATATCATAGGACAACATTGAGCTTCACTAACAATGACCCATATATATATATATATATATATATATATATATATATATATATATATATATATATATATATATATATATATATATATATATTCATGTAGCAGGTCCTTTGCATAACGTCGCTGTCATCATGGTCTGCCTGAAAGAAACTCGGTCTCTCGCCAGCTCTCCCGCTCTCTCCTCAATGAGTCACTTATATCCTGTACCCATCTTCGTGTTGGTCGGCCCCTGCCCCTCCTTCCTGTTGCCATGCCTTCTGTTGTTATTTGTTCCAATCGGCCGTGGCGCTTGATATGACCAAAATATTTTAGCTTCCGAGACAGGATGTTGTTTACTAGCGAGTCTTCCTTGATGTTCAGATCTTGCACGATGTCAGATTTATAGATATGGAGAACAACCTGAGTTGTAAATAACAGTCATACCCAAGATACAGAAAACACAGCTTGGCAGATGGACAGACAAAACAGAACGGAGATTCCCACCAGGACCAAGAGAGGACCCACGCATGTTCACCGGCGAGGTGCTGACTGACCACGCTACCCACCTAGTTGCTGATCTGTCTATAAAATATAGGTCTAGCCCCTGCCCTTCTTGTCTGGTACTGTGCCTCCAGCTTTTTTTTTTTCCAATCCACCGCGACACTTGATACGCCCAAAGTGTTTCCGAGACAAGATGCTGTTTACAATCTTCCTTGCGAGATAGCCCACGATGTACGCCCATATATTGCTGCAGGAAATATATGCATGCTCTTAAAGGTTTGACTTTTATTTCCACAATTTGGCTAGGTCGACCTTGAAGCCAAAGTCAAATCTGTAATATATATATAGCGGCGTCCGTGGCTAAGGCGTCGCGAGTCCGACTCGTAATCCAGCGTACCGCGATGGAAACCCACTGTTGGCTGCGTGGATTTTTATCATGGTATGGGGCGTCGCAGGTCGACCCAGCCTAAAATGGGTACCAGGATGGGCTGTCCTGGGAAGGTAAAGACAGCCGGCGTAATGCTGACCACATGGTCTGTAAAAATATGGGCGCTCTTCCCATATGCCCGATACGCTAAGGCGTGGAAAGGGATCTTTACTTTACTTTTATATATATATATATATATATATATATATATATATATATATATATATATATATATATATATATATATATATATATATATATATATATATATATATATATATATATTTTTTTTTTTTTTTTATTGATCTGATTTGTATAGTGAATTGTTTTGTTCACAAGTAATGGTTCTTCCAGCGAAGTGCTAAAAACAAAAAACAACAAAAAAGGGGTTAAGCTGTTGCTTTGCGTTTAAACCTGGGTAAGCAATATTTATAATTACCAACCTGGTTGCGGGTCATATAGACACAGACTCATTATAAACATGACACCTATATTTGCTAGTGCTGTGAATTCAGCTGGTTTTTTGCAGAAATCATTTGATTGAAATGGGTGGGGTTGGGAAATATGGGTAGTTGGTGTGTTTGTAGCGCCAAGACGGATTGGACAAAAATTAAAGCAGAAGGCATGGTACCAGGAAGGAGGGACAGGGGCCGACCAACACGAAGATGGGCACAGGATATAAGTGACTTCTTGAGTATGAAAGTACACGAGGCAGGAGAGCTGGCGACACACCTTGAGTTTCTTTCAGGCAGAACGTGATAAGATCGACGATCTGGAAAGGACCTGCTACATGATGATGATGATGATGATGATGATGATGATGGTGTGTTTGTGTGTACGTATGTAGTCGGCGCACTTTTCAGGTTCATCGCCACGATTCCGTCTTCAGACAAACCAGTGCCAAAAAAAAAAGGTTACAGTACTCATTTGATTGTCGGCTCTGTGGCTAAGTCGATGGGAACGCTTCGTAATGCCGGGATGCCGGGTTCGATCCCAGCTGCAGGCCATGTGCCTTGCGTTGGTTTTGACAATGGAATCAGGAAAGCTGACCGTCCAGGAAGCAATGGCAAACTACTGGACGTAAATTTGCCTAGAAAAACCACACAACAGCCATGGGTTGTTGGAGTTGGTTCTGCAATGTCCTGTAAAGGATACGCAACTAACCTTGACTCATTTCATTGATAAACCTGCCGACCAGTGAAGAAAAGAGTGTTGCCTTACGCTGTACCTAACGTCTGGATTTGTCCGCAACACGTGCTTCACTGGCAGGATCAAAGATTTGGCGACATCCGTTTTGGGTTGTCACTATTTCGGTTTTCGCTTTTATGTGTAATATTTAGATTTTCTTTCTCCATTCTGCACATTCTTCTTCTTCTTCTTCTTCTTGTCTCTACTCCTGGAATGACTCGCGTTGTCAGGACATGAAGAGATCTCTGGAACGGGCCCTCCTATTCGCTTCGTATAAAGAACTTTTCAGTGTCTCTGATATTTCTGCGGTCCATTACCTGCGTGGTCGACCTCTGGCTCTGTTACCGTCGTATCTGTATAACATTGCTCTCTGTGGTTCCCTTTCTGATGCCAGTCTTGTTATATAGCCAAACCATTTCATTTGCTTTATATCTTTAAAGTTCAATATTGGTTCTGTGCCGACTCTCCTCCCGATATCATTCCCAAGTCGATCTTTCCTTATTACACCTAGCTGTTCTTCTGTTTATGAGCAAAAATGCCAACTTATTTTGTAATTTTACACCAGCGTCACAGGAAAGTAAAAAAAAAATGCTCCACGGGTGAGTTTTGGACCGCTGGTCATAGTTTGCCCACCCCTGGTCATAGTTTGCCCACCCCTGGTCATAGTTTGCCCACCCCTGGTCAAGGGTTTAGTTTGGGACTGGTTTGTGATGCTTGGACTAGACCAGTGTTCTTCAATTCATGGTCCACGGCCCACTGTTGGGCCACGGGAAAGTCCACATGGGCCACCACTTGTTACCCTGTAAAAAGTTAGCAAAGGTGTTTTTCTTTTCCAAGATTGCAGTCTGTTTAGCATGGATGTAAACAAATTGTAGAAATCCCAGAAGCCCAGTCTGCAACAGCAGAAGTCACCTTAGCTAAAAAATTATAATTTTGTGATAATGAGTTCCATTTTTTTGTTAACACTTTCAGTCCCAGGGAACGCATCATACGTTCATAGGTTCCTTCCTAGAAGCCTAGTGACTGCCCGAGGCACTGATTATACTTCTTTTTCTTCTTTCGTTCGCCTAAAATAGATTATCTGTATTTGCAGTGTTGTCTCTGGTATGAACTTCACTGTCTTTTGTAATTCACTCAGCGACCCGTAAAGTTTTACTTGCACCGGTATTTCTCTTGGCCAAAAGTTTTGCCTTGATATGTTGTTTTTGGTCTTGGAGGAAATGATCTGTTGTCTCAAGTGCCAGTCCACATGTGCACATAGCTGATTCGCCGATTTTAAAATTGTGGCTGCAAAGTCGAGTGTGTCCTGTTCTGAGACGTAGAATAATAACTTTCTGTGGTCTGTCCATACAATGGTAATCGTCTTGTGCCGGTTTTCTTCTGTTGATAAGAGACTGGTACGTCAGGTTGTTTTTCACTTGCACCTTTCTTAGCTTGTTTATCAGCTTTTTCATTTTCAGGAACTCCACAGTGGGATGGTATCCATTGCATAGTTACCTTACACCGGCTGCCTTGTTTAGAAAGTAGTGTTCGTATACCAGGTAGTTTTCCCAATTGGAGCGCCTGGAGCACCGCTCTTGCATCTGTCAGAAATACCACAGGTTGTGAAATCTGACGTATATTTAACAGTTTCTCTGCAGCTATTTTGACGGCTTGAACTTCTGCATCATAGTTATGTATACGATTATACATTCATCTTTACCACCCTTGGTCCTCTGGTGCTAAACCATCTGGAACTGAAAGAGTTAAATTACTGCTATCTGTATTTAAAAAATGTGTTTGGTTAACTGTCAGGTTGGGCCGCGGAATAGTTAACCCTGTTTTGGTGGGCCGCAGGTGTAAAAGGGTCAAGGAGCAAAAGTCTAGATCAGTGGTTCTCAGCCTTCCTAATGCAGCGCCCCTTTAGTACAGTTCTTCATTTTGTGGCAACCCCCAACCATACAGTTATTTTCATTACTACTTCATAACTTCAGTTAATATTTGTTTTCCTTATGGTGTTTAGCGACCCCTGTGAAAGGGTCGTTCAACCCAATATGTGTTTTCCCTATGGTCTTTGGCGACTTCTGTGAAAGGGTCGTTTGACCCAATATGTGTTTTCCCTGTGGTCTTTGGCGACCCCTGTGAAAGGGTCGTTCGACCCCAAAAGGGTTGCGACCCATAGGTTGAGAACCACTGATATCAATCATCAGACTGTTCATTTCACTAAAGATTAATCAGCACAAAACAGGCATCATCAGTCATTTTACACTTGTGGAGCTTTTGAAGAGTTCGAAGCATCTGTAGATCTGTCCAGGGTGCTTTGATGATAATCCTTACTAATCACTGTTCAGCCAGAAAGTGTTGAAACAGAGGTCATCATCATCCCATAACACTACGTGTCGTTGGGTCACCGGTTTCTGTTGACTGTCTGATCAGCTCTCTCCACCTTTGGCGATCAGTTGCGATGGACTTTATGGTTGCATGCCTGAGGCCTGTCCAGTCAGTCAGGTTCTGTAACCAGGTCTTTCTTGGTCTGCCTCTTCTCCTCTTTCGTGTCGTTGGGTCACCAGTTTCTGTTGACTGTCTGATCAGCTCTCTCCACCTTTGGCGGTCAGTTCCGATGGACTTTATGGTTGCATGCCTGAGGCCTGTCCAGTCAGTCAGGTTCTGTAACCAGGTCTTTCTTGGTCTGCCTCTTCTCCTCTTTCGTGTCGTTGGATCACCAGTTTCTGTTGACTGTCTGATCAGCTCTCTCCACCTTTGGCGGTCAGTTGCGATGGACTTTATGGTTGCATGCCTGAGGCCTGTCCAGTCAGTCAGGTTCTGTAACCAGGTCTTTCTTGGTCTGCCTCTTCTCCTCTTTCCCTCTACTAAGCCCTGCAGTATTGTTTTTGAGAGGCTGTTAGATCTTATTACATGTCCATACCATTGTATTTTTTGCCTTTTCACCGTAGTTAAAAGAGGTTCATAGTTGCCGATGTGGTGTATAATTTTATGGCAGACCTCTTTGTTTGTTCTTCTTCTTCTTTCATTCGCTTCAAAAAATTATCTATATCTGCAATGCTGTCTCTAGTATGAACTTCACTGTCTTTTGTAATTCACTAAGTGGCCCGTAAAGTTTGACTTCCACAAGTGTCTCTTTTGGCCAGAAGTTTTGTCTGGGAGTGTTAAATCTGGGACAGTCTTGGAGGATGTGATCTCTTATCTCAGGTGCCAGTCCACAGGTACACATGGCTGATTCACCTATCTTAAATATTTTGTACATATTGCAGCGAAGTCAATTGTGTCCTGTTCTAAGGCGAAAGATAATGACTTGCTCTGGTCTGTCCATAAAATGGTAATCGTCTTGTGCCAGTCTGGGTGGCTTTTTGATTGATTTTATTATTATCTTCTTCTGTTGATAAGAGACTGGTACGTCAGGTTGTTCTTCAGTTGCACCTTCCTCAGCTAGTTTATCAGCTCTTTCGTTTCCGTGAACTCCACAGTGGGAAGGTATCCCTGCATAACTAAATTACAATGGTTATCTAGTTCGGATAATAGTGTCTGTATACTTAGTAATTGTCCAGACTGGAGTGCCTGACGTACTGCTTTTGCATCTGTCAGGAATACCACTGGTTGTGAAAAATACCCTGTATTTAGTAGTTTCTCTACCGCTATCTTGATGGCTTGAACTTCTGCATCATAGTTGTGACAGTGCTTTCCTGTTGGTATTTTGGTTGTATCCCTGGTATTATTAGGATACTCAATGTACACTCCCGCACCTCCGTTTCTGACTGCACTTTCTGCTGACCCATCTGTGTAAACACGGACCCAAAGATTCTGCGGGTATTCATCATCAAGTAGACTGAGGGTGGCTGTTTTACACTGCACACTGTTTTGTTCTTCTTTGTCAAATACTCACTTCTGTCTTGATTTGTATTGGAAACGTATACTCCTCTCTCCAGAGAGTCCGTTCTGGGATAGCATTTAAGGGGCTAACAGTTGCAGGCAGATCAGTTGTTTGTCTGCAGAACTGTTTGGTCTGGTTGATGAAACTGTTTCTCTTTACTCATCCCAGAGCTAGATTTTGGGATCTTTCATTCAAAGTCAGCGAGAGATATGTGCTCAGCATCATACCTGCCACCTTTACTTCCCAGGACTTTATGTCGCACCCATTTTAGGCCGGGTCGACCTGGGAGCCAAAGTCATTTTTGAAAAATATTTCTAGAATTATTTATCAACTGTATAAAACTTAAGATCTACCTCTTGCTTCCATTCTGACAGGGTCAGGCAATATCATGGATACCCTGGATGAACTGCCGGCAGGGATCGGCCAGTATGATGACTTTCACACCATTGATTGGCTACGGGACATTGCCCGGGACCGCATGCGGCACAGGCACATTGTCAAGAAGCGCCAGGAAGGACTATGGGAGCAGATCAAGAGTGCCCATGATGCCTGGTCAGGATGGGTGTGTGTCTTCCTCGTCGGATTAGCAGCAGGTAAATTTTTTTTGTCTTCTTCTTCCTCTTCTTTTTTTTCTTCTTTGTTGACCCTTTAAAGAGCAGTTACCACACTGCATTGTAGTTTACAGCTAGGCAGCAACAGCAATATCTGCACATTTCGACCAAGCAAATATAATTTCAGCAAATCCCTCAAGTAACTTCTTCAAATATGCTTATTAGGAACAGTGGGTCATTTGTGTTTTCCTTGAAAAATAAGACCCAGAACCCACCATGTTTGGTTCGGTTTCAGTTGTTGGGAAAAAAATAACAAACTTCGTGACTCTTTTAACCTGCTTCTTAATTGAGCAGTGGTTATATCAAGTCCGTGTTTACTTGCTATCTTGAAGTTGTATTTATTCGTTGTGGCATTTGGTTACGCCTGAAAGTCCCTTTTTCCTTTGTGGTTCATTCCTTTCTTGTGGCGTAATGGAACGCCTGATGAGTTCCTGATTTGGATGTCTTTCTGGAGAAGTCTTTCTAATTGTATAGTCCATGTGTCTTTGACCTTCATCTATATCCCTTAATTATTCTTTCACAGGAGATGCAACCCATGGGTTTATCAGACAGCGAGAGAGGGAGAATTGCCCACCATTATAGGATATAGTTATCAGGAAGGCTAACCCAGGTGATAGAGGCCTGCAGAAATTGGTTGTGTTGGCCGAAAGGCTGAAATATTGCAGCCATGTTGTAAATAAGCACAAACGACGCATTTATCTTCTTTGGATGAATGAAGAAGAGGAAGAAGTATGATATAGTTGGAAATTTGTTAGTTGCCTGGTATAATTGTAAACTGTATATTGGCATGGTAAATAAAGAGGTCCGCTGTGTATGATTTAGTCCTAAATTGACGCAATAAATAAAGAAAGAGGGGCACTGTGTATGGTTAGTTATAATTTGATTTATATGTTAAATAAGGAAAGATGTACACTATGTAGATGCAGTTGTAAATTGACTGATATAATAAATTTTTAAAGAGTGCACTTCATATAATGTAGATATAAATTATAAATTAAACTCTTCAAAAAGATAGTAAAATGTAAATTCACATGATAAATAATATAGAAGTCCACCATTGTATGTTGTAGTTTAAAACTCTAAATTAACATGGTAAATAAAGATAGATAGAGGTTCACTTTGTATGTAGCAGTAATACATTGTACATCAACATGGTCAATAAAGATAGAGGTTCACTTTGTATGACACAGTAATACATTGTACATTAACATGATCAATAAAAATATGTATGTAGCAGTAATACATTGTACATTCACATGGTCAATAAAAATATGTATGTAGCAGTAATACACTGTACATTAACATGGTCAATAAAAATATGTATGTAGCAGTAATACATTGTACATTAACATGGTCAATAAAAATATGTATGTAGCAGTAATACATTGTACATTAACATGGTCAATAAAAATCTGTATGTAGCAGTAATACATTGTACATTCACATGGTCAATAAAAATATGTATGTAGCAGTAATACATTGTACATTAACATGGTCAATAAAACTATGTATGTAGCAGTAATACATTGTACATTCACATGGTCAATAAAAATATGTATGTAGCAGTAATACATTATACATCAACATGGTCAATAAAAATATGTATGTAGCAGTAATACATTGTACATTAACATGGTCAATAAAAATATGTATGTAGCAGTAATACACTGTACATTAACATGGTCAATAAAAATATGTATGTAGCAGTAATACATTGTACATTAACATGGTCAATAAAAATATGTATGTAGCAGTAATACACTGTACATTAACATGGTCAATAAAAATATGTATGTAGCAGTAATACACTGTACATTAACATGGTCAATAAAGAAAAATGCCCACCGTGTATAATGTTTGGACAGCAACTTTTTCATAACCAACATGTGCCCCAATATAGCTGTTTCAAATGATTAATCAAGGTTTCTAGAATGTGTTCCTGTTCCTTGTATTTGCATCCAAATAGTGGCTGCTCCTTGCATCTCTTGGTGTCATAATGAAGGAGTAGACCAGCTGACCTCTTGGCGTGAGTTGGTTGAGGGCCTATGCTCTATTGGGGGATAGAAAGGCAGAAGAAGAAGAAGATCAGTTGGCCAGCAATGCATGTGGGAACGAGGCTGGACAGAACGGATATCATAAACATTGTATGGACTGGGCTCGTGGATAAATATGAGTCTTGAATACTAACATGATTACGTGACCAGGTATTAAAGCATGGCGAAGCATGTCTGTGAGAGACATTATAACCAATTCAGACGTGCCAAGATGGTGATGTAAACAGTGTGTGATATTCAACGGATGTAGAATTTTTTAGTATTCTCAATGTGATTTTTTTGCAGTTCAGTGTTCTTTGAAGGATGAAACTCCGGCAGGTCCAGTACATCGGCAGTGGATTTAAAGTTTTTTGTTTTGTTTTTTAAGTGTTCTAGAAACTGTAAAGGACATTAAGAACAGTCTGGAAAAGAAAAAGCAATAGGCAAGATTGTAACACTTATAGAGGCATCTCCCTTTTAAGCCAAATAGGTGAAATCTTTGCCAAGATTCTGGAACAATGAATTTGATCTGTTGTAGAACCGATTCTGAGCCCAGCACAGGTCAGATTCAGGAAAGGAACAGGGTGTACTGAGGTTATTTTTGCTCCTAAAGCACATTATTGAAAAGACAATAGAACACAGGCACCAAATAAACATCGCTTTATAGATCAAGAAAAGGCTTTTAACAGAGTGAACAGAGATTTACTATGGAAAGCTATAAATGGAACAGTGCTAGACTATGTAAAAGCTATTTGCAGAGAAAGTGAAAGTGCGGTCAGAACAAGAGCTGGCCTTACAAACTGGTTCCCAGTAACATCAGGAGTCAAGCAAGGGTGTGTTCTTTCACATTTACTTTTTGTAATATTCATGGATAATTTTAATAAAATAGACATAACACCACCAGATGTCGATAAACAGGAGAACTTCAATGAGCTGCCCTTTGCCGATGATCAATGCATATTCCACACTGAAAGTAAACAGCTGCAGGACCACATAAACCAATTATATGACAGTTGTCTTAAATATCACATGAAGATCAATAATGAAATAACAGAAGACATGAGAAGTAAAGAGCAACAAACCATCGACATAAAGATCAAACTCTAAAACAAGTGCAAGAACTTAAATATTTGGCAAACATCTTTACATACAATGGCAAAATAGACAGAGAGATAGAAACGAGAATCAAATAAGCCAACAATGTCACATACCAACTTGCTCTAATTTTAAAACACCCTGCTTTCCCAATAGAGATTTAAAAAAGACAAATTATAGATACAATTTTGATACCGACTTTAGGTTATCAGTGTCAGACTTGGACATTGACAAAAGAAAGTGAGAGAAAACTAAACATCTGTGAGATGAGATGTTTGAGAATGGCTGTGAATAAAACCAAAAGTAATCGAGTGAGAAACGATGTGATCACAAGAATTGTTGGAAAAACACTCATCGTCAAATTTATTGAGAAACAAGAAATGAAATAGTTTGTCCATCGAATGAGAATGAAACCAACAATGCCAGCAGCAAGAGCAACCTGAAAAGAGGCAGGGGAAGACCAAAATGAAGATGGATTGAAGGAGTCACTGACACCTTTAGACTGCATAACATAACAGCATATCAAGCGACCGAGCGCACCCTGGCTCAGCTGCTGATCGTCTGATAAACTGGCAAAGCAGATATGACAAAAAGCAAAGATAACCGATAACCAACTCCTCATGCGAGCAGTCAGTAGTTACCTTGGATTGGCTGCAGCAACAGAGGACTGAGCACACACAATGTACCCAATGTACAGTGAGGTCAGTTGTTATTATGTAACAATATAACTTGGTGTCAGTCTTGCAGGCTACAATCCTGGGGGTGGGGCGCAGATTATACAAATACCTTTCACTGTCGATTTAAACCCAAGATCTACCATAGTTTGAGAACCCTTGTCATAAGCTAATGCTATAAAAGAAAGTAGGAGCAGAAAAAGTTGAAAAATACAGTATAATGGTTCTCAAATCTGTCATGAATAAACTTTGAATATCTCATTTCCTGGAGTGACACAGTCGATACCTCTTGCTTGGCCATTATAGTATTGATTTTAATCTGAGTACAGTCCGGAATGAACAGTTCCCTCTGAGGCAGCCAGGCTTGACAAATCGCTAGTGTGGGCAGGCAACAGGGGTTAATGAGTTATAACATGTAGGTTCTTTCTTGTAATGTTTATTCTTTGTAACTTTCATGATCTATAGGGCAGCTAGATTTCTGACAAGGACTAGTTTTTGTTAATTTTATTTCTTTGCTTTTCTTCTCAAACCCTAGGGTGTAAAGAAAAATGGTTTGTTTTTTTTGTGTTTGATTCTTCTTCTTTTTCTTCCTATTCTTCTTCCTCTTTTTTTCTTCTTGCTATGCCCTCTTTCTTTCTTCCTCTTTTTCTTCCTTTTCTTCTGACTAGTATCCTCCATTGACGCATAAACCGTTAACTAATTCCCTATGGAGCGGCCAGGCTTGATGAATGGTCAGTCGCCGACAGATTACAGATAACCATGAAATATTCCAGACAGTCTTCTGCTTCTCCTTCAGCATTCTGAGCCCTTGAGGTTCATTACTGCAGATATCACCCGCCTCCATTCATCTCTCTGGTTGACCTTCTCTTTCCAGTTGGTGACGCCAAGTGTTTTCAGGTCTGTCTGGATATTATCTCTCCATCGTCTTCTTAGTCTACCTCGTGGTCTACCACCATTCATCTCCCTCGTGTACACAGTTTTTACTTTTCTGTCATCTGACATTCTTTCAATATGCCCCAACCATTTCAGTCTATTAGGAAAGGAACTGAAAGAGTTGACAGACTGGTCATTTCTGCAGTGATTAGCGGAGGCATAAAAGCATAGACATGGTAGACAACTTGAATGCGCTGTATTCCAGAGAAATTGAGACAAAGGAGTCAGAAACAGTGAGCAGCCTATTAGAAATGGGTATTAAACAAGGACAAGCATGCAGACACTGGTTGCTGACAAAGAAAGAAGATATGCCAGTTAACTCCCCCTGGATATGGTGAGCATGGAGACACTGAGATAGCTGCCACTTTTGAAGATGGAGCACGAATCAGTTGGACTGATGCACTAGAGTGTCAGTCTGGACAACAAGTAACAGTGAAGTTAATTTTATTGACTTTAAACCTTTAGTTACAGAAACTGCATGTTAATCTCACCAGTCTTGACGAGAGGTTCTGGCACATGCTTGAGGCTCAGCGGAAAAGTAAGACGGACATTTAATCAGAATGCTGCTGGCACCATTATTATCGGAACTCTTCATTGGCTGCTGAGGATGGAGACGGAGTGCTTATGGGAATGCCCCGAGTGCTGTGATGTCAGTTCTTGAATCAACTCAATTCATCAACTCAAATCTTGTGTTGTCAACATGTTTAATAATTAACAAGTAACAATGAAGTTAATTCTGTTGACTTCAAACCTTTATTCACAGAAACTGTATGTTAAATTCTCACCAGTCTCTCATTAATTGTGTCCCATCTCTAATTGTGTCCCATCTCATCTCTAATTGTATCCCATCTCTAATTGTTTCCCATCTCTAATTGTGTCCCACCTCCGCAATGAACGTTGGCTACCCTGTAAACCCTTCCATCTTTGAGAATATTACACATTGATGCCCCAGTCTTTTCTAAGGTGCAACTCTCATGCCACTGTCCAAAACCACAAGAATTTTTTTTTTAAATATATAGTGAAATAATGTCCCAACAGGTACATGTGCAGGCTTCATTGACATTGGAGCCACCTGGATGTCAGATCTGAAGGAAGGGGTGTGCCTAGAAGCCTTCTGGTTCAACAAAGAGCAGTGCTGCTGGAGTGCTCCTACGCTCAACACTTCATCCTGGGATGAAGATGAAGAGGGCTGTCCACAGGTATGGTGTCCCAAGGGAGGGAATCATTATTGTGTGGAGTGATGTGTAGGGCTGTTTAGGATAATCACATTCTTCATTTTTCATTCCCTCCGTTGAGCTTTCAGTCACATTTTATGTCCTTTTCCTCCACTGAGCTTTCTGTCATATTTTATGTCCATTCACTCCATTGAGCTTTCTGGTCACATTTTATGTCCATTCACTCCATTAAGCTTTCTGGTCACATTTTATGTCCATTTCCTCTGTTGAGCTTTCAGTCATATTTTATGTCCATTTCCTCCGTTGAGCTCTCTGGTCACATTTTATGTCCATTCACTCCATTGAGCTTTCTGGTCACATTTTATGTCCATTCACTCCATTGAGCTTTCTGGTCACATTTTATGTCCATTCACTCCATTGAGCTTTCTGGTCACATTTTATGTCCATTTCCTCTGTTGAGCTTTCAGTCATATTTTATGCCCATTTCCTCCGTTGAGCTCTCTGGTCACATTTTATGTTCATTTCCTCCACTGACCTTTCTGGTCACATTTTATGTCCATTCACTCCATTGAGCTTTCTGGTCACATTTTATGTCCATTCACTCCATTGAGCTTTCTGGTCACATTTTATGTCCATTCACTCCATTGAGCTTTCTGGTCACATTTTATGTCCATTCACTCCATTGAGCTTTCTGGTCACATTTTATGTCCATTTCCTCTGTTGAGCTTTCAGTCATATTTTATGCCCATTTCCTCCGTTGAGCTCTCTGGTCACATTTTATGTTCATTCCCTCCTTTGAGCTTTCTGGTCACATTTTATGTCCATTCACTCCATTGAGCTTTCTGGTCACATTTTATGTCCATTCACTCCATTGAGCTTTCTGGTCACATTTTATGTCCATTCACTCCATTGAGCTTTCTGGTCACATTTTATGTCCATTTCCTCCGTTGAGCTTTCTGGTCACATTTTATGTCCATTTCCTCCGTTGAGCTTTCTGGACACATTTTATGTCCATTCACTCCATTGAGCTCTCTGGTCATATTTTATGTCAATTCACTCCATTGAGCTCTCTGGTAATATTTTATGTCCATTCCCTCCGTTGAGCTTTCTGGTCACATTTTATGTCCATTTCCTCCGTTGAGCTTTTTCTAGTCACCTTTTATCAATATTCAACACAGCACAGCTATATTTAATTTTTAATAATTGTTTTAAATTTTAATTATTTATTTTATAATTTAAACTTGTTTATTTTTGTCTGTCTTTTTTCAAACACCTTTTTTTTTTTTTTTTTATTCATGTCATAGCCTTCATGTTCATATTTTTTCTTCAATAGATATTTCTTGGTTTTATATTTACCTTGGTCGTTCAAAAGGTCTTTTTGTTTGTCCATTGAGTTTTACCTTCGGCACTCCTGATCTAGACATTCTGACTATTACTGTGGTACCATTTAAAAATGAATGACCGAAGTCATCTGTGT
Source organism: Candidula unifasciata (assembly GCA_905116865.2). Lineage (NCBI taxonomy): Eukaryota > Metazoa > Mollusca > Gastropoda > Stylommatophora > Geomitridae > Candidula > Candidula unifasciata. Next base: position 112,065 of record CAJHNH020001780.1, on the reverse strand, counting down.
ATTAGCAGATGTCTGTTGACATTGCAGACTGTTGTTGTTTTATGTGTAGATTTGTTTTAACTCTTAACTCTGCCACTATTGATTACATTTGTGCCTTCTGGGTAATTTATCATATACATAACAAGCATGTTTTAAAATTCACTGAGGCTGTCATATATGCATGGGCAGTTCTGCGGTTTGCAGACAAAAGGATTACATGGTCAGTTTAACACTACCGTGGTGAACAAAGCATACAATGAAAGAATGAACTGTTTCCTTTGTGTCTTTTAGTGGAAAGTATTAATTTATTCTTTGCTTTTATTGTATGTTTCCCAACTTATTAGGGTTACTTTTCCTTTGGAGACTTTCTATCCCCCTCTTTAGGGTTCACCGGCTATAATCTCCGGTGGAAAATTCTGGTTGTTTGTCCACTCCTTGACTCTTGTCATAATCCAGAACTTGAGTTTTGCATGCACATATGTTTTACAGATCTGACTCATTTGTATGCAGACTTTTGGTTCCTTGCCTCTCAGGCAGATGTACTCTGACTTTATGGGAAACACCCCTAAATAGTTGGCCTCTATCACATCTTTATCAAGGGGCAGTGGGTCGATTCATTGTTTTCCAAAATTGGAGTCCTGGAAACAGGGTCTTTTAGTTGAAAGTGTAGTTAGTTCCACGGTAATCTCCCCAGCCAAACTAGGTCACGTTCCATTGATACATTTTTTAGACTCATCTGCTGTCCAGGGGGTTACGGCTATGTTGTTTCCTTTCTGGCTTGTCTTGCATTTATGTTTCTCTTCCAAGAAAGAGAATGCTTGTGACATAGGTTGCAGCACTTTCTAGGGGGATTGTGGGTTAGACCCAGTTACTAAATGTTTTTGTAGTGTTAAAAGGGCTGGCGTTCTTAAATATACACATGCGATATCAAGGGCATTGCAGAACACCCCCTAGCAATGTGCAAAGGTTGGGTGACTTAAGGTCGACCAAACAGAAGTAAGCTAGTGTGTAATGTGGGGAGATTATTGTGGAACTGACCGAAAGTATTAATTTATCTTTAGCTTCATTAATAAACATATTGGTGTAGCTTTTCCTTTGAAGTAAACTAAGCAGACAGAATAAGTGATCACCTGCATGGTCAATTCTAGGTCTCTACAATATTGCCCAGACTTTGTGCTGTTGAGAGGACGAACTTCAGTCCTGACCTTATTTGTCATCATCATGGGCTGTAATAGCCATGCTTTCCTACAGCATGATGGAACATTATTTTTTTTTTTAAACTGGAAAACGGTGCCAACAACATTATATGCGAATGTAAATTCTGCAGTATACGTGTTACAAGATACAGCAAAACATGCCAGGCTGCATACTGTGCAATACACCTACTCTTTGACTTACGACCTATGCAACTTGGGACCATCTGACCTTACAACCACAAAAATTAAAGGAATAACAAGAGTAAATAAAGAAAGATAACTACTTTGGTTACTATAGCGTCCATCGCATCTGAGTGTCAAAGCTAGAGGGAGCTGATCAGACAGTCAACAGAAACTAGTAACCCAGTGACATTTAGACTTACAGGATGATGATAATGGTGAACTACCTTGGTAAGGTCAAAAAAAAAGTTCCCAGAACTGATACTATAGAGTGCACATTGTGTATTATTTACATTATATATAATTATACAGCATCTGTGGCTTAGGCGTTATGAACGCGCTTTGTAGTGCCGGGTTCGATCCCAGCTGTGGATGATTTGTCTTGCGCTGGTTTCATCGGTGCTGCCAAGAGCAGACCGTTGGAAAATTCTGAATGTAAAATTTGACTAGAGAAACCACAACAGCCAAAAAATGCTGGGAGTGGTTCTGCAACATCCTGTAAAGGATATGCAACTAACTTTACAATTATACATTCATAGATTGAATTTTTATATTTCATATACAATTTGTATACTGATTTGATTGAAAATATTGTTAAAAAATATAAATTAGACCAGTTCGACTTACATCCTGTTCATCGGAATGGAACTGTATTTATGTCCTCATTAAGTGAATTTACATTGAGAAAACACTGCTTTGAAGATGTCTGTTTCCTCCACTAGTGGTGGTCATGGAGTCGCATTATGGGTGGAAGCCTCTCGGGAGCAGAGTCCTATATCATTGGCTATCTCTTCTATGTGGTGTGGGCTGTGGTGTTTGGTCTGTTGGCTGCCACGCTGGTCAGAATGTTTGCCCCATATGCTTGTGGATCTGGTGTACCAGAGGTAAGGGATAGAGGTTTATTTGTGAACTCTGTTTTACATCACTGATTTATGTGTGCTGCATCACTGATTTGTGTCTGCTACATCACTGATTGATATGTGCTATATCACTGATTGGTGTGTGTGCATCACTGTTTGGTGGGTGCTACATCACTGATTGATGGGTGCTACATCACTGATTGATGGGTGCTACATCACTGATTGATGGGTGCTACATCACTGATTGGTGGGTGCTACATCACTGATTGGTGGGTGCTACATCACTGATTGGTGTCTACTACATCACTGATTGATGGGTGCTACATCACTGATTGGTGGGTGCTACATCACTGATTGGTGGGTGCTACATCACTGATTGGTGGGTGCTACATCACTGATTGATGGGTGCTACATCACTGATTGGTGTGTGCTACATCACTCATTGGTGTGTGCTACATCAATGATTGGTGTCTGCTACATCACTGATTGGTGTCTGCTACATCACTGATTGGTGTCTGCCACATCCTTGACTGGTGTCTGCTACATCACTGATTGGTGGGTGCTACATCAATGATTGGTGTCTGCTACATCACTGATTGGTGGGTGCTACATCATTGACTGGTGTGCTACATCACTGATTGATGTCTGCTACATCACTGATTGGCGGGTGCTACATCACTGATTGATGTCTGCTACATCACTGACTGGTGTGTGCTACATCACTGACTGGTATCTGTGATATCACTGATTGGTGGGTGCTACATCACAGATTGGCGGGTGCTACATCACTGATTGGTTGATGCTACATCACTGACTGGTGTCTGCTACATCACTGACTGGTGTCTGCTACATCACTGATTGGTGGGTGCTACATCACTGATTGGTGGGTGCTACGTTACTAATTGACTGTCTGCTACATCACTGATTGGTGGGTGCTACGTCACTAATTGACTGTCTGCTACATTACTGATTGTTGGGTGCTACATCACTGATTGCTGTCTGCTGCATCACTGATTTGTGTTTGGAATCACATATGTGTTATATTACAAGTTTGTGTTTTACATAATCTGCTTAAATGTCAGAAAAATACATTTACCAACGGGGGGGGGGGGGGGGGGGGGGGGGGGGGGGGGAGGCTGGGGTCATGTTAAGAGAAGAAACTAGAACATGTTGTGACCAATGGAAAATGTGGAAAAAGAGACAGAGTAAGACAGCATGAGATTCTTGGCAGCCTTTTGTCATGGCATGGAGAAGTGTCAACACAAGGGCTGATATAGCTTTTATCAATCACAGATTGTGGAAAGGCATGATTTGCCCATGCAGTTGTCAAGCACTTGATGATGATGATGAGTCAGGTTATCGTAGTTCCAACCTCATAGCAAATTGGTCACCCAATGGTTGATTTGTTCCTGTGCTAAAGAAGACCCCACAAAATGTTCATCACTGTCCCCTTTGAAACAGTTGCTGTCGAAGCAAAGCCAATTACATACATCAGATGCATAAGGCTACCACCAGGTGGGCTAAGACAAATGATCCAACACTAGAACTGCAGTTCATCATTGATGGAAGCAGTTATGGCAGATCACTAGTTGCTAATGCAGTTAATAGCATAAGGTACCCTCACTTGCCATTTTCTGCATCTGCAGTTCACAGCATAAACCATGTTGGGTACAGTTGAAAAGCATACCAAGTAAATCTATGCATTCAGCTCAGTGGCTAGGTGATGGAACTCTATGTGGACTGTGTTATGTCAGTGATTTGTGCGTGCTACATCACTGATGATGTGTATCACATCATAGGTTTGTGTGTTGAATCTTGGGTCTTATGTTACAAGTTTGTGTTTTACATAATCTGTTTGTGTGTAAGATGACTAGAGTGTATGAAACCACTAGGCTGCATTACATGTGTTTAGATATTTGCTACCTTGCTGACATGTTTGAAAGTATGGGACATTACATAGCAGGTGCATGAGTGAAGTAGGAAGTTTCAACAAAACGCCTGCAGTTGACTCCGGTGTCACTACCTGGTGTGCTTGACCTGGTCATGAACAGTCTTTCACAGAAGTCACACCTCTTGAAACTTCCTGCTCCATTCATACACTTGCTGGATTGAGAGGCATGCGTTACCATGCCGGACTTTCATTGAGCAATGAATTTCTGAAGGTTTCACTTCTTCACTGATTTTTAAAAAAAGATAACAGAATGATACTCCTCTTTGTTGCATGTCAAAAGTGGGACGACCATCTTTGAACTATCATTATGACATCACGTTGTTTGTCTGCACCGTGATGTCACGGGCTTTACGCTCTTAGCATCCTTAACAACAGTATTGACCGGTTACAATATAATGCCCTGGTTATTGTAATTTCTATAGTACTTTTAAGGTTTTCATTTGAAGTCCTTTGTATTTGAAGGAGTTTGTGAGACAGAGGAGATAACAGATTGAAGAGAAGGGCATGTGATGAAGTTTGTTACAGAAAGGAAACATTTCTTTCAAAAGCCCTGGTGGTTATCTGTATTGACTGTGAAAGTATTGATGACTGACACCTGTATGTGTGTTACTACATAAAACATACCTACATTGGTTTTCAAGTCCATGCAGAAATACGTATCCACAGCCTCTCTTCTTTTGCCCACAGATTAAAACCATTTTAAGTGGATTCATTATCCGAGGCTACCTGGGCAAGTGGACATTGCTGATCAAGTCAGTGGGCATGATGTTGTCTGTGTCTGCTGGCCTCAGCCTTGGCAAAGAGGGGCCTTTTGTGCATGTTGCTTGCTGCTGTGGCAACATCTTCTCATATCTGTTTCCTAAATATGGCCGCAATGAAGCCAAGAAAAGAGAGGTGGGTCGATTTTCAATTTAGTTTATGATCCATAAAAAGTTTATTGTCCGCGTTAAATTTGGTACTTTATTTATTTTAAATTATATTGTTCTTTAGGGTGCCTGTGTTTTGAAGATTCATCGGGTGCAAGCTGTGGTATATACTTTGTAGATGCTGGTAGACCATTGGTATCTGTGAGATTTCTCTTCATATTATTTCTTCAAGAAAGATTTAATCCTCCGCCAGCTTTGCTAGGCCTGTCGCAGTTTAAGGAAATATTTACTTTTCACACAGTGCAAAACTGTGTGAGTATGCTGATATGACAGGAGGTTTGTTTAATTTGTTAAAAAACAGCAACTCATTTTAATTGGTAGAAAAGGAGCATCAAAGTTCAATTGGTAAGAAAAAAGCCCAGAATTTTAATTCGTCCAAAAACAGAACAGAGGTTTCATTGATTTTTTTTTTAAAGTGTAAAAACGGCATCAGAGTTTAAATTGTACAAAAACGCACTAAAGTTTAATTGGTACAAAAGCAGCATCAAAGTTTAATTTGAACAGCAACAGCATCAAAGTTTAATTGGTACAGCAACAGCATCAAAGTGTAAATGGTACAGGAACACACCAAAGTTTAATTGGTACTACAAAAACAGCATCAGAGTTTAAATGATACAGAAATAGCATCAAAGTTTAATTGGTACTACAAAAACAGCATCAGAGTTTAAATGATACAGAAATAGCATCAACGTTTAATTGGTACAAAAACAGCATCAAAGTTTAATTGGTACAGCAACAGCATCAAAGTTTAATTGGTACAGCAACAGCATCAAAGTTTAAATGGTATAGAAACACACCAAAGTTTAATTGGTACTACAAAAACAGCATCAGAGTTTAAATGATACAGAAATAGCATCAAAGTTTAATTGGTACAAAAACAGCATTAAAGTTTAAATGATACAACAACACACCAAAATTTAATTAGTACAAAAACAGCATCAAAGTTTAATTGGTACAAAAATGGCACCGAAGTTTAAAATAGTAAAAACACAATATAAATATTTAATTGGTACAAAAACAGTTAAGTTAGTTGCCTATCTTTTGCAGGATGTTGCAGAACCAAACCCAGCATTTATTATCTGTTGTGGTTTTTGTAGACAAAACAAAAACAGTAGCAAAGTTTAAAAACAGCATCAATGTTTAAATGAAACAGAAACAGCATCAAAGTTTAAGTGGTACAAAAATAGCATTGAAGTTTAATTTTTAGCAAAACAGCATCAAAGTTTAATTGGTACAAAAATAGCATTGAAGTTTAATTTTCAGCAAAACAGCATCATCGTTTAATTGGTACAAAAATAGCATTGAAGTTAAATTTTTAGCAAAACAGCATCAAAGTTTAATTGATACAAAAACAGCATAAATGTTTAATTGGTACAAAAATAGCATTGAAGTTTAATTTTTAGCAAAACAGCATCAAAGTTTAATTGATACAAAAACAGCATAAATATTTAATTGATACAAAAACATTAAAGTTCATTGGTATAAAAACAGCATCAAATTTAAACTGTCAAAAACTGCATCAACAAACACACTAGGCATCCACAGAAGCACAGACCATTCATACATAGTAGTCACCACGGGAATATCATTGATGAGCTTGAACTCAGTATTGAGGGTCACTCATTCAGACAGCAGCTGTAAACATATTGATAGGGGTGGCTTTCATTCATAGGATCCACAGCCCAGCCCATCTGTTCTATAATCATAACCATAAATGTGGGAGGGATAAAGCATGTTCATGCGGGCTGGGAAGGGAAGTTCATCCCTGAGGACTTGATCAGTGTCAACCTTCCAGTTATATCCTAACCTGGTTATGCATGATTTGAAACAGTTGACTGTGAAATAAGTGGCTAGAAGACATTAGTCATCAAGAAGAATGTGTCCAGTAGAGCGCCGTCATCTCTACCTTACAACTGTTGATACCAGTGGTTGCCCAGACATTTCTCTTATTTCCTCACTCCTCTTAAATTCATCCCTTTTTAAATTGAATCATAGACAGAAGAAACAAAGATGCCCCTTTACATTGGTTAATCTGTTGATGGTCTTGTGTTGCAGATCTTGTCCGCTGCCGCTGCTGCTGGTGTCAGTGTAGCTTTTGGGGCTCCCATTGGTGGAGTGCTCTTCAGTTTGGAAGAGGTAAGCCCAGTTTTGGCTCAGAAACAGTCGTAAAGAAAATATCTTGTGGATGTTTTAGCAATTACTTATGGATGTCTTGAAATGTCATCATATATCCATTCATAATGTGTATATACATATGTTACAATATATATATGTGTGTATGTTTATATATATATTTTATATATATTTATATATATATATATATATATATATATAATATATATATATATATATATATATATATATATATATATATATATATATATATATATATATATATATATATATATATATATATATATATATATATACATATATATAGAGAGAGAGAGAGAGAGAGAGAGAGAGAGAGAGAGAGAACGAACGAACGAACTTTATTTTCAAAGGGTCACAAATTGGGCACGCAGGCCCGTCTTACATTCGGCCCTTCCAATCAACCATCTTTCGCACAGCAGTTGTATTTTTACTAATAAAGCATGTTATGATCATATGATAATATGCATATTATGAATATTATAAAAGAACACAAAAGCATGAGTTGTAAAGTGCATGCAAAAAACCCGCGCGTGCATACATACACCCACATCCACACGATCACCCACTCACACACACATACATGCATGCAAACATTACATACACACATATATACGTACATACATACATACAAACAGAGAGAGAAAGGGGGGGGGGGAGAGAGATCAAGAACAGGACAGACTAAAACTGCATTTTTTAAAGTAAAGAAAATTTTATGCAATAAATCCATGTCACTAAAGGTTATAAAAAAAAGATTGCTTGCATGCCATATGAATCCAGTTTTAACATATAACTGGGAATCCTGGACAATTAGTCAAAAAGCTAAACAATTTCTTGAGGCCTTGCAAATGAGGTTTTCCAGAAGAAATCCTAGAATTTCTTGGACAGCAAAATAATAATGCAGCTAACATAAAATACTGATGTCTTCAAATATGGCTAAATCTGCTTTGCAAAAAGCTACCAAACCAGAAAGAAATATTTATTTTACATTTGTCACACTGTATGTAAGCCATTTGCGGCGTCCGTGGCTTAGGCGTTGAGAGTCCGACTCGTAACCCAGCGTACCGCGATCGAAACCCACTGCTGGCTGCGTGGATTTTTATCATGGTACGGGGCGTCGCAGGTCGACCCAGGTCGACCCAGCCTAAAATGGGTACCAGGATGGGCTGTCCTGGGAAAGTAAAGACAGCCGGCGTAATGCTGACCACATTACCCACCGAGTGCTGATGGTCTGTAAAAATATGGGCGCTCTTCCCATATGCTCGATACGCCTAAAGGCGTGGAAAGGGAACTTTACTTTTACTTATTTTACTTATATAAGCCATTTGTCACACAATATATAAGCCATTTGTCACACTATATATAAGCCATTTGTCCTTTTTTTTTTACAGGTCAGCTATTACTTTCCCCTGAAGACCTTATGGAGGTCATTCTTCTGTGCTCTGATTGCGGCATTCATCCTTCGCTCTATCAATCCCTTTGGAAATGACCATCTGGTGATGTTCTCAATAGACTACAATGAGCCATGGTCCCTGCTGGAGCTGGTTCCTTTCATCCTGATTGGGGCTCTGGGTGTAAGTTGCATAACTCTTCCTGTAGTGTAGGTCACTATTGGGGGGGGGGGGGGGGGTGTGTAATATATATTTTTTAAAAGGGGTCAGGGGTAAAACATTTCTAGTCATTTATTGTGTCCTCATGTGGGTTCCAGGCCCCCATGTGGGGCCGATAGGAGGGAGGAGGAATAACGAATAGACCCACTGCCCCCAACAAGCATGTCTCATAACTAGGGGTGTTTCTTTTGAGGTCAGAGTGCATCTGCCGGAGAGACAAGTAACCAGCAGTCTGTGTACACATTTGTACAGATCTGTGAAATGGATGTGCAGACAAACTTTAAAAAAAAAATAATAATAATGTCTAGAAATTGACAAACAACCAGAACTTTCCGCCAAAGTTCACAGCCGGTGAATGCAAAGAAGAAAATTGTATTATTGAAGATCAGCATTCGGGGAATAATGTTACCAGGTGTTCACATTTATAAATGATTTTTTTTTTTTTTTTTTTTTTTAATTTTGGGGGAAAAGGGGGAGGGGGGGTGTTGTGGGATGATATTTGGGGGTTAGTTTTTTCCAGGACTTGAGTATTGCTTGGCTGGCACATCCATTGTCCAGATCTGGGTTAGTGCATGTATAGTGTCCATTCCTTCACCTCATAGGTACATATACTGGGACTTCGAAGGAAAACATCAGTTCCCAACCACGTAGAGAAGTATATAGAGGTGTAGTGAAGAAGTCTTGACCAGCGTGAGCCCTGTTTATGGTGCGCCACCGATCAGGCACCTCTGTATGCATAATGACTGGCACCTTTCCATCTTTCTATACAATAATATTGTAGTGTGCTGGAAGAAGGCATGGGACTCACAGCCAATGGAGGTGATGAGGGTGACTAGCAAGACTCGTCTACATTAAGAAATGTCTTCCACAATTATAGCATGGGATTTCAGGACCGTCATTGTCAACATTTGACACCCACATCCATTTTTTTAAAAAATATGGCCTATCAACCAGTTTGGCAACTACAATACTTTTATGTAAATACATTCAGTGGTCAAGTCTGCCTTGTATCATATTGTTGACTGTTGTTTCAGGGTTTGTTTGGGAAGTTCTTCATCAAATTTAACATTATGTGGTGCCAGTACAGGAAGACATCTCGTCTAGGAAATTATCCGATTTTTGAGGTTAGTTTATCTTCTTCTTCATTGCCGATACTTTGTGGAAGGGAAGGGGGGATAATTGCATTGTACCTGCATATGACAGAGTTGGGATATATATGCCTTTTAGCTGTGTAAACTAGTACTGAAATACATGAAGAGACATTTCAAAATGGTTTGGACATGCAACAAGACTATCACCGGATAGTGCACCACAGAGGAAAGCCCTGTCAGACACAATGGAAGCAGATCTAGAGGTTGACCATGCTAACTATGGATAGATGGAATATCTGAGACCATAAATAACAACAACTATATAACACATACCAACCCTGACACCCGTTGCCTCTCTAAACTCTGATGCTGAAAGAAAGAACAGGAACAAAGTAAAAGAGTTAGGAAGCTGCAGCAGTCCACTGGCTACCTAGCTTCCCCATCATCTTAGCAGACTTGTATTCAGAGTTTCCCTTGTGGCTAGCTTCCCCATCATCTTAGCAGACTTGTATTCAGAGTTTCCCTTGTGGCTAGCTTCCCCATCATCTTAGCAGACTTGTATTCAGAGTTTCCCTTGTGGCTAGCTTCCCCATCATCTTAGCAGACATGTATTCAGAGTTTCCCTTGTGGCTAGCTTCCCCATCATCTTAGCAGACTTGTATTCAGAGTTTTCCTTGTGGCTAGCTTCCCCATCATCTTAGCAGACATGTATTCAGAGTTTCCCTTGTGGCTAGCTTCCCCATCATCTTAGCAGACATGTATTCAGAGTTTCCATTGTGGCTAGCTTCCCCATCATCTTAGCAGACTTGTATTCAGAGTTTCCCTTGTGGCTAGCTTCCCCATCATCTTAGCAGACATGTATTCAGAGTTTCCCTTGTGGCTAGCTTCCCCATCATCTTAGCAGACATGTATTCAGAGTTTCCCTTGTGGCTAGCTTCCCCATCATCTTAGCAGACATGTATTCAGAGTTTCCGTTGTGGCTAGCTTCCCCATCATCTTAGCAGACTTGTATTCAGAGTTTCCCTTGTGGCTAGCTTCCCCATCATCTTAGCAGACATGTATTCAGAGTTTCCCTTGTGGCTAGCTTCCCCATCATCTTAGCAGACATGTATTCAGAGTTCCTTCCCCTTGTGGCATGGATAGTTTTTTACATTTCCCTAGACTCATGAGACTGCTACTGGTATTACCAGAGTTGGAATTCTTCGCTGGCTGCTGAAGATGGGGACAGAGTACTTTTGGGAATGTCACGGATGCTGTGTTGCCCATTCTTCAAACTCAGCTCTACTCCCAGATTTATCCAGCTTAAAATATGTACCAGGAGATTGTCTGGGAAGTAAAGGCAGTTTAAATAATATTGACCACTTTATTTATTGATTGTCGTTTGACCTCCGCTAGTCTTGGAACAACAATTTAAATTCGGTACATTTCAAGATGAGATTACTGCTGAGCAATCTACTACCAAACTGCCTTCAACTAATTCAAATCCAGTGTGTCAGAATTATGAAATCATGATTATAACCCTTAAATGGTAGCAAAGAAAATGTTTGTATGGCTGTACAAAATATTACAATTAAACTGTTTCCAGGTATATTTTAGTATGACTGCAGAAAGGTGTAATTGAGCTTTTTCCAGGTAAATTGTAGTATGAGTACAAAATGGTATAAATGAACTGTTTCCTGGTAAATTGTAATATGACTGTACACAATGGTATAAATGAACTGTTTCCAGGTAAATTGTAGTATGACTATAAAATGGTATAAATAAACTGTTTCAAGATAAGTTGTAGTATGACTGTACAAAATGGTACAAATGAAATGTTTCCAGGTAAATTGTAGTATGACTGTACAAAATGGTATAAATAAACTGTTTCAAGATAAGTTGTAGAATGACTGTACAAAATGGTAAAAATGAACTGTTTCTAGATAAATTGTAGTATGACTGTACAAAATGGTATAATTGTACTGTTTCAAGACAAATTGTAGTATAACTACAAAATTATATAATGGAATTTTTTTCCAGGTTCTGGGTATAACTTTTATCACGGCACTTCTGAGCTTCCCCAACCCTTACACTCGGATGAACAGCAGTGAATTAATTAGGTTGTTGGTCAGCAGGTGTGGCCCCGAGGATAATATTGAGCTCTGGTATGTAGAAGAAAACGTTTGTTTATTTTCTGATGATGATTTTCTGACTCAGTCATTGAAAAAGAAAATATTGATGCTTTTGAACTGAAATTCTGAGATTACCATAGCCCTAGGAAAAAAAAAACAGTGAAACATCCTACATGATCTTAGTATGAAGGAGAATTGGTTCATAAACAGCATCCTGTTCCGAAAAAAAAGGTGAGGTAATTTAGCTAAGTCGGCGTCTGTGGCCTAGGTGTTGCCAAAGCGCTTCGTAATGCCGGGGTGCCGAGTTCAATCTAGGCTGTAGACAGCTTGTCTAGTATTGGTTTCAACAGTGGTACCGAGAGCTGACCCTTCAAAAGCAATGGCAACCTACTGAATGTGAAAGTTGCCTAGAAAAACCACAACAGCCAAAAAAATACTGGGGTTGGTTCTTCAACGTCCTGTAAAGAATATGCAGCTAACTGTTTAATTTGGCTAAGTTAAACATCATGGTGGCTTGCCATGAATGGTGATGCAGCGCACAGTTGATGGACAATGAGGCAGAGGCAGACCTCCAAACAGGTGGATACAAGACATTGAAGAGGCATTGGCTGTGAAAGCACATAGGGCTGGAAAATTGGCTAGAGAAAGAGACACTTTAAGTGCAATCGCCTGTGAGTCAAGGAATTAACAATCTGCATACAAATAAGCCAGATTTGTAAAATGGATGTGCACTCAAACCTCAAGTTCTGGAACAAGACCAGATTCCATGTCAGGGGTCATCCCGGTTATGGGACAGTTCAGGTTGATGATGATGAATCAGCAAGGCTGTGGATGGTGACCCCTAACTAAACTCAGGGCCAGTGCAGACAAGCTGATACACTGATAGCTGAACTAGACTTGCCTGGCGTCAGCGGGCTTCACAAAGTGTTGACTGAACCCTGGGAGTTCAACAAAACAACTGCGCAAAGAATGGATCAGGGATTCTTGGGAGGACATCTGTGTGACCTGGACGTTGTTTGACCAGATCATTAGATTGTAATAGTTCATTGACAGATTGTAACGACCGGTAGAAATGTTTGTTAGATGTGATTTGTACCGTCCAATGTTTGACTAAATGTAGTTAGTACTTTACGGTGTAGGTAGTTCACTTTGATCTCATTTAGCAGATAGATTTTGGATAGCAGTTAGACTCCTGTCAGTAAGGATACCTCAGCCATGCATTATTTGTGGCAAAAGCCTCTGCCGACACACCTCCGGCCTTCACTCTGCGTGTGCCACAGCATCCTTGGCATCAGAAGACAATGAGCTGAGATAGCGCTGTATGGGAGTGGGGTAGGAACTCAGAGCTTATTTCATGAAAAGTAAAAAAAAGCGCGTCTAGCGATTTTAAAGCTAGAACGTCTGGGGTTCAGAATAAAGAGCACTATCGCTCTTGAGACAAAACTCCATGAGTTCGTATTCTTAGATAATAAAGATTGTGCGTGTGTTCAACCAGTGTTTGACTTGGGTGTGTTCATTAGCAGAGTTTATCCATCATCGGCCTGCAGCGCAGCCATAGACATGTAGGTCCTTGACAGTCCAAAAGTAGACAAATGACCGGAACTTTCCGTCAAAGTTGTAGCCTGTGAACACAAAGAAGACTGGAAAGATCGGTAGCAGTAAAGATCGTGTGAGTGCTGAGGACCCATTTAGGGTGACTGGGGTAATAAACCCACTACACTGATAACAAGCATGTCAAAGGAAGCAATCACTTAGAGGCGTTTCCTTAGAAGTTGGAGTGCATCTGCCTGACAAGTAAAGAATCAACAGTCTGCATGCAGATAAGCCAGATGTGTGAACTGGATGTGCACACAAAATTCAAGTTGGGAAACAAGACCAATGTCTAGAGTGAGTGAACAACCTGAACTTTCCATCAAAGTTTACAGCTGGTGAACATTAAGAACAAGATCAAAAAGACTAGTATGTTTTTATAAACATATTTTAACCTTTCAACCTGTTTTCTTTTAGCGACTATAACCGCAGCCATAATCTGACAGATGTATTCAAGTATTCAGCACTGTCAGGACCTATGGTATCCAGTGCCATGTGGAAGTTAGCTCTAGCACTCATCTTCAAGATGGTCATTACAGTCTTTACATTTGGCATTAAAGTGAGTTATCTTGAGGTCCTGGCAGGTGGTCTTTTGACTACAATAAATACTGCCTAAGCCTGTTCTCTGGAGAGGCAAAACTTCATCCCTGGCCTTAATTGGTCATGCCAACAAATCAATCGGCCTGTCCTTACCTGCATACAACTGCAGATTACACTTGACTGGAGTAGCCATTACAGGTGTCCTTATTATAAATTTTTGGAGGTTAAATAGGGTATCTGGGATCTACATTGTTGGTCTGCGACCAGATTGAGAATTGTGAATCTTAGGATAGTGGGGTAAACCTGTAGATAGCAGCCAGGAGGGAACAACCTGATCAGTCGATAGGGAGAAGTTTTAGGTTATTAATCCTTGCAATTTGCTTGTGTGGTCTTATAAGGAAAAACAAGACTAGACCCGCTGCCCGCCCAAAAGCATGCCAATAGAGTCGAATGATTGGGAGCTTCCTTTGAAGTCAGAGTGGGAAGGTCTTTCGCCGTTCAGGCAGATACCCTCTGACTTTGATTAAATACCCCTTCCTAAATTTTATGAGATGCTTGTTACTAATGTTTTTAAGCTGTTGGTAAAATATCTTGTGATTGTTCCAGGTCCCAGCAGGTCTGTTTATTCCCAGCATGGCTGTCGGAGCTATCATAGGAAGAATCATTGGCGTGGGCTTTGAGCAGCTGGTTGTGTAAGTTGTGGCTTTAGTGCATTTGGTGTTTTTCTCTCAACTCTTTCAGTTTCAGTTTCACAGGACGTGCCCAAATGAAGAAATTACCATTACGAAAAATCATTAATTTTTTCAGTACCAGAAGGTTTGTCAGGATATGGCCAAGGATGGATGGGAGATGAACAATATAGAGATGTGAGTGCATCAGTTTCAAAGAACTTTAACGAACGAACTTTATTTATTTTCAAAGGGTTACAAATTAGGCACGCAGGCCTGTCTTACATTCGGCCCTTCCAAACTCCAGTCTTTCACACAGCAGTTGTATCTCATCAAAAAAGCATGTTATGTTCATGTAATAATATGCATATTATGAATATCAAGTCAAAAACAAAAGCATGGGTGGTAAAATATGTGCGCACGCTCGCACGCGAACACACACACCCACATACACATGCAAATCCATTCACTCACTTACACACATAGGCACCCAATACACCCATACATACGAACATGCACACACACATACATACACACATACGTATGGCATACAAAAAAAACACACACACACACACACCGACGCACACAAACGTAAACCCACACAGACACACACACATATACATACACACAAGTAGCTGCACAAAAAGACCCATACAAACACACAAACCGGCACACACAGACATAAACCCACACATGCAGTCACAGGCACACACACAAACACATACACACACGCAGGCAGGGAAACACACAGACACACACATAGACATAGGCAACACTCACACATAAACACAGATACACACAGACATACACATACAGAGACTAACTTAGCACTGGATTTGGCCATTAGTTTTAATATGCTGTAACCAGATGTAATTAAACACATAATGCTTCTTCTTCTTCTTCTCCTCCACCTTGTACCTCATCAAAGTGTCGGGGGGATATTTAATGTTCGTTGATGGGCTCTGTCAAGAGCACTATTTAGACTGATGTTCATTTCTTTAAGGCTGTTCCTAATGCCATCACTCCATATTTTCCGAGGTCTTCCACTCGCTCTATACCCGTTGTAACGTTTTAGTGTGGCTCGCTGTGGCGGATAGTACCAGGACATTCTTGTGTCTAAACCACTTCATTTGTTGTTCTTTGATGACCTGTAAGACTGGCTTTATTCCTAGCATTCGTCTGATTTCATGATTTCATATTCTGTCTTTCCTTGAAACTCCTACAGCTCTTCTAAGGCATTTCATCTTTGTTGTCACAATTTTATGTTCATTGGAGGATGTAAGTGTCCACGTTTGGCATTGATATCATAGTGTTGGCCAAAAAATAGTTTTGATAAAATAGTTCACATAATGCAATGGTTGGGATTCATGTGGCCATGCGATGGATGAGTGGAAACAATAGTGTCGGATTTGCAAAGCATGCTCAGGAAGGTGGATTCCAGTTTTTCATATGGAATGGGTGACATCAGTCCAGAGGTCGCAAGTGGTAAGATTTACATGGATATTTTGCCTGGGCCATTCCGGTGTGTTTGGGAATGAGCAGGCAGATAGACTGGCTGGAATGGCCCCATTTGGGGGTGTACTGCAACTGCACAAGGCAGAGGTGATCTCAAACCTGTGGGACAGGATAACAGGTGAAATAGAGGATACTGAAAATCCATACCTGGAGAGAAAGATACAGAGAGGAATGGCTGTGGGCTTTGGGCACCACACGAGACTCAGAGGGAAGGCAAGACAAGTAGTTAACCAGATGACGAGTACCATCGGTAGGGAAACTCTCTGCTGTCTCTAAGGCGAGAGACAGAACTAATTAAGGCTTGCCCTGAATGCTATAATGCTGAATCTTTACCCAGATGAACTCGGATACTTTGTGTAGTTTAACTGAAACAACCCATCTGTTTATGCTTTCTTTAAACTTTCTTTAAACAAATTTATTAATGCTGTCATTACATTTTTTACTGTAGCTAAATGGTGTAACAGATACTGTCCATTTGCTGTAGCTTTCCTTACGCTTTTTAGCAAAGTCAAGACATCTTTGTGTTGTCTTTAAACTTTCTAACAGAAACATCATGTCTGTTTATACTTTATAGTAAGTTTTTGGCGTATCCTTTACAGTACGTTGGAGAACCAACCCCAGAATTTTTGGCTGTTGTGGTTTTTCTTGGCAAATTTTGCATTCAGTAGTTTGCCATAGCTTTCTGTATGGTCAGCTCTCTGTACCACTGTCAAAACCAAAGCAAGACAGATCGTCCACACCTGGGATCGAAACCGGCACCCCGGCATTACAAAATTCATTTTTTAATGCTGTCTTTAAACTTTCGAAAGGAACAGCCTATCAATTTATGCTGTCTTGAAACTTTCTGACAGAATACACATGCCTATTGATATCATGTTTAAACTTTCTTAAAGAATAAACAGTCTGTTGCTACTGTCTTTAAACTTTCTATCAAAATAAACAATCAGTTGGTATGTCTTTAAACTTTCTAACAGAATAAACATGTATGTTGATTCCATCTTTAAACTTTCTAAAACTTTTTAACAGAATAAATACATCTTTTCGATCCTGTCTTTAAAGTTTCTATAAAAATAAACGTGTCTGTTGATACTGTCTCTAAACTTTCTAACTGAAATATCCCATGTGTTGAAAATGTCTGTAAACTTTCTGACAGAAACAACCCATCCATTGTGCTGTTCTCTGGCATCTGTGAGTCTCCAGGCAAGTGTATCGTGACACCTGGCCTGTATGCCATGGTTGGAGCCGCAGCAGCTCTGGGTGGGGTCACACGCATGACGGGTGAGTGTCTGGCTACAATGGTCCTTGTAATTTATTTCTGTCTAGCCATGAATTTGTATCTGTTGGGTACATGCAGGCAGATCTGCTGTTCTTTCTCCTGGTCTCTGGATAGTGAGATCTGATGCCTGTGTGCATTGTTGTCCACGTAAAAAATCCCTTGGCAGTTGGAAATAGAGAAGAGAAGCCTAACGGCGCTGCCCGGCCAAAATTAGGAGTTAAAAATCAATCCAAACTTTTTCAGGATCCTTGCCAGTGCTGCAGAGCCTGTGCACTATGCTGAGCTTCTTTGGACTCAGGTTTGAGTTAGAAGAAGAACGGAGCACTTAGGGGTTACACCTGTGTGCCATGATGTTGATCCGTCGATCAAAACCTCAATTATAAGAAAGTGTATGTAAATCCTCATTCCATTTGCATTCCTGATACCATTTTTTAAATATACTGTGTTCCTATAATCTATCAAGAGAGTGTTGGATTAATAGTGGACATCACAGCACTCAGGACATTCCTATAAGTGCTCTGTCCTCATCCTCAGTAGCAAGCACAGTTCCAGTTCTGATGGCACCAGTCAAGAAAATAGTGAAGAGAATGGTGCTGGCAAAGTCTCCATAACTTTAATTTAGAGGGTGGGTCCTTGGAACACTAATGTTCAACTACAAGCTAATGAAGAGAGAAGGCACATGCAGTCCCAGTAAGGTTTTAGAATAGATGTATTTATTGCAGCTGTCAAGCAGAATGAAGGAGAGCTGAAAGCAAGTAGGCAGTCTTGGGAAAAGAAATACACTCAGATAACTGGCTAATGTTTGAACTGAAGTCTAAATCAGTGGGAAAAATCAACAGGCATACTCTAATGCAAAAAAACAACAAACATTTGAGGGGAAATTACAATAACCACACCTTATCTTGTATTTAACAGGTTAATATGGACAGGTTACAAGACAGTGGCGCGGTTATTGTAATTTCTATCACAAATTTGAGGTTTTCACTTAAAGCTTCCTCATAGTCCACCCATTATTTCAACAAACCAACATTAACCAGCACATCCGTTGCTGCCTTCACTATCTGTCATTTCTGTCCACAGTCTCCCTGATTGGCAAGAGATTATTTGTTTCAACAAACCAGCATTAACCTACACATCCGTTGCTGCTTTTACTTACTGCCCTATCTGTCCACAGTCTCCCTGGTTGTGATCATGTTTGAGCTGACCGGCGGCCTAGAGTACATTATGCCCATGATGGCGGCAGCCATGACCAGTAAGTGGGTTGGAGATGCCCTGGGACGAGAGGGAATGTATCCTTTTTTTTATATGAGTCGTTATTTCGGTTATCATCACTGCAGACACGTCTATAAGTGCTCAGACTCCCTTTTCAACATATATGTCAGCATGTCGCGACTAATAGTGGCAGGCATATGCTAGTTGGCACAACTTCTTGTGACTTTGGTATGCCTCTCATGACTGGCTGTGCTAATCTTAACTCCAAATTCTTGCATTCTTATCCATTTATATTTGCTGCTTTTCAGTCGGGTATGTAGGAACTGCCATGCTATAGTGGCCAGATGTTTTCCTGCGTATCTGAAGGTCGTGAGTTCACATCTGAAGGAAGCCTGGCTTTTTTCAAATCTGACTTTTGCTCTCAGGTCAACCCAGCCTCATTTGGGTACCAGGTAAAGTCCTGGGAAGTAAAGGCGCCGGTGTTATGTTGACCACATCGCCCACTGAGTGCTGACTGGCCTATACAATATGGGCGTAGCACTGAATGCCCACTACACCTGAAGGTGTGAAAAAGTATCTTTTATCTCACGAAGGTATTTGGTTTGTGTGGATGCAGTGTTTGGAAAGAGGTCACTGATGTCATCTGCATAAATTATATCGTCTTCTTCTGCATTCATCTGTAGATGTAATTGTGTGTGCCTGTTTACAGAATGGCTGCAATATCTGCACCTTTAGGCCGACACACCTGACTTCTGTAGGCATTTGTTGACTGGGTTGGCCTTCCTGGATCTGTTTAGTATAAAAATGCTGTTCTGTGCCAGGTTGAGAGCATCGGTGTACATTGGTTAGATGCTTGCCTTTGGCCTGAAGGAAGGAAGAAATATAAAACTGAATGAAAAGTATATCAGCGAGCTTCACAATATAACAAACACAAATAAAACGTGAGCGTTGTGGCTATGTAGCCTTCTTCAGCACATATATAGATTAGACAATACTACACAAATACACAGTATCACTTATCTTCCTATCTCGTGGCAGCCAGGTCGATGTCAAGACAATAGCCTGTGAGGCACGCCTGAAAGATACTTAATGACTAGGTCTCCCAAGTCGACTCAGTCTAAAATGGGGACCAGGAAATATCGACAAAAGTAAAGATGGTCTTTGTGGTATTGACCACATTGACCATTGAGTCAGACGATATGCCCACTGTGCCAATGGTGTTGGAAGATTATTTTATGTATTTACTACGCTGGCTAAGAGTCGTGGACTCTTACTCAGTCATCCAAAAAAAAACAAATAAAGCTTTTGAACTGAAATGATACAGAAAATTCTTAGAATAGCATGGACCAAGAAGAAGAAAACACACACATCCTACATGATCTGAACATCAAGGAGAATTGGCTCATAAACAGCATCCTGGAGTATCCTGGCTGGAGTATTTGAAACATCTTTAACATCATGGTGGCCTAAAAAGAATGGCAGTGGAGGGTACAACTTGTGGGCAGTGAGGGAGAGGCAGACCTCCATGAACGTGGATACAAGACATTGAAGATGCATTGGCTATGAAAGTATATAGGCCTGGAGAAATTACTAAAGAAAGAGAGACTTTCTGGCCTGAAATGGTGACACCAACATTCTGGAATGGATTCCTTGATTGATAAGGATGATGATATCTGGCTATGATGAGCTTGCCGGAAAGTAGAAGTATAAACTTTCACAAAGCTAAAAATATTTTCTTCTGGGCATGCCAGAGTGTTGGGGAATGAGAAGGCAGATAGACTGGCTGGTTCTGATTTGATGTGTGACAAGCTAGATGTTGTGAGGGCCTTTTGGGAGCAAGTAAACAGTGAGGAGACACAAACAGATCATTAGGCTCTGAGGAGAATAGTGTTGCGGAGAGTTACCATGGATCTGGCCGAGGCTCAACACTGAAAAGAGGATATACAATCAGATAGTTGCTGTTGTCATCAGAATCGGAACTCTTCGCTTGCTGCCGAAGATGGGGACGGAGCGTTTATGAGGGGTGTCAGGAGGGCTGCGATGTTGATTCCTTATTCAACATTCACAAAACCAAGCAGTATAAGAGTTCTTGAACTGCTTTAGTAATAAATTTGTTAAAATTCTACACCTTTGTTTTGTCTTTTTTTTTTTTGCTTACTATGTGAAAAGATCCTTAACTTTTTTTTTTTAACTACTGTCTTGAGTATCTGAAAGTCATGCAACAAAGTTGAAGGTCTTGAGTTCATAAGTTGTGTATAATAAACACTGCCCTTAACAGGCACAAAGATATGATGCTCATATAGCATTGAATGGTTACCCTTACCTGGACTCCAAGGAGGAGTTCACCCATACCACCATTGCTGCAGATGTTATGAGGCCACGGTAAGTTGAAAATGTTCATTTCTGTGTCATGCAGCACTTCAGACATGAAGTTAACTCTTTAGCTCTTTGAGTCCCAAGGGGGTTTAGCGTCAGAGACCCAAGGGGTAGTCAAAAGAGATGTAAAATTGGCGCATCTTGCGTTTATTGGGTCTCTAGGAAGGAACCTATGAACATATGATGCGTTCCTTGGGACTCAAAGAGTTAATGTCTTAAATCATTTATAAAAGCTGAAATGAACCCTTTTATTTCACATTGCTCTTTAAACACTTTAGATAAACTGTTGAGTCTAATATCATTTTTTTTTTTTTTTTGCATTGGGAAATTAACCCTTTTGTTTCAGATGATAGTTGAGAGTGCTTTCACATTAAATCTGTAAGAATCGTGTAATTATTTGTGCATCGTGAAATTAACCCTTTTTGTTCACATTCTACTTTGAACATTATTATTTGACCTCGGTATGTCTTATTTTTCTTTGAGCATTCTGAAATTAACCATCCTTTTTTGTTGTGTGTCTTACATTCAATTATGGAAAGATATAAAACTGAACGAAAAGTAGATCAGCGAGCTTTGCCTTGTAACAAACACAAACAAAACATGAATGTTACTACTGTAGAGCCTTCATCAGCACATACATAAATTAAACAAAACCACATGAATACACAATTACAAACAATTAAGCCTGATCTGTAAAGTGGAAATGCATGCAGAACAAAAGTTGTGGAACAAGACCAAAATCTAGAAGTGGACAAACAACCAGAATTTTTCATCAAATGTTATAACTGAGGAAGGCTAAGAAAAAGAAGAAGAAGGAATGTACATATATTAGGTCTTCTGGGGAACATCTTGCCAGTGCTGCTGCTTCTTCTTCTCCTCCTCTAGTCCTGTTCTGCTTTTGAGCGCCAGGTTTTGAATAGGCATCGGGTGCAAGCCGTGGTATTTGCTGCGTAGATGCTGGTGTTTACAGCTTTAGATATTCCATCAGTCCATCGCTGACATGGTCCATCTCTAGTTCTGCTGTCATTGTGTCTAAGTGACAGAGCTCTCTGTGCTGCATTCTCTCAGCTCTGCCTGCTGGACATTGTGTCCAGTAGAAGCCCAGTAGATGTAAGGTACACTGAGTTTACTTCTCTTTTCTGCATTCTCTCAGCTCATCCTTCTGGACATTGTGTCTAAGTGACAGAGCTCTCTGTGCTGCATTCTCTCAGCTCATCCTTCTGGACATTGTGTCTAAGTGACAGAGCTCTCTGTGCTGCATTCTCTCACCTCATCCTTCTGGACATTGTGTCTAAGTGACAGAGCTCTCTGTGCTGCATTCTCTCAGCTCATCCTTCTGGACATTGTGTCTAAGTGACAGAGCTCTCTGTGCTGCATTCTCTCAGCTCATCCTTCTGGACATTGTGTCTAAGTGACAGAGCTCTCTGTGCTGCATTCTCTCAGCTCTGCCTGCTGGACATTGTGTCTCAGTTACAGAGCTCTCTGTGCTGCATTCTCTCAACTCTGCCTGCTGGACTTGTGTCTAAGTGACAGAGCTCTCTGTGCTGCATTCTCTCAGCTCTGCCTGCTGGACATTGTGTCTAAGTTACAGAGCTCTCTGTGCTGCATTCTCTCAACTCTGCCTGCTGGACTTGTGTCTAAGTGACAGAGCTCTTTGTGCTGCATTCTCTCAGCTCATCCTACTGGACATTGTGTCTAAGTGACAGAGCTCTCTGTGCTGCATTCTCTCAGCTCTGCCTGCTGGCCAGATTCTTGATCTTCTGCACCCCCATGCCTGACACATTTTTCAGGCCTACGGTTTGTTTTTTTCTGTCCACATTCATGCTAGTCTACTCCTGCCTCTTCGTATCGGAACCATGCCTACGTCTGTCACTATTCTTTATGTGCCACTGTGCAATTTAATATCATCATCATCATGTACCCTGCTGACTGGCCTAGGCGATTGTGTGTCAACACAGTCTACAATTTTCAGCAACATGTATCAGTTCATATGCTGTCACCTCACCATTCCATGACAAAAGGCTATCAAAAGTCTTCTCTCGTTGTCTTCCTCTGTATTTTTTTTTTCCACAGATCTTTCCTGTAGTCTCATCATGTTCCAGCTTTCTTCTTCTCGCAACAAATGGTGACTGTCTCTGTTTGATGTTTGTGACAAGTTGTCTTCGAACTCTCGCCTCTTTCTAAACATCTTGTTGCCCCATTTGGCTAATTGATTAAAATAGCCACAGTATTTCTGTTTCCGAACCACTGTGTGAAACAATCCAGTTTTATTTGATGTTAGATCAGGAAGTACATGACAAAGACATACAAAGACAGCAAATCAAATAGTTTGCCCACTTGAAGAGAAAGTACTATAACACCCTACCATAGAAGGCTTACACCAAAAGAGGAGATGGACGTAAAGCACAAGGTAGACCAAGAACAAGATGGACGTAAAGCACAAGGTAGACCAAGTACAAGATGGACGTAAAGCACAAGGTAGACCAAGAACAAGATGGATGTAAAGCACAAGGTAGACCAAGAACAAGATGGACGTAAAGCACAAGGTAGACCAAGAACAAGATGGACGTAAAGCACAAGGTAGACCAAGAACAAGATGGACGTAAAGCACAAGGTAGACCAAGAACAAGATGGACGTAAAGCACAAGGTAGACCAAGAACAAGATGGACGTAAAGCACAAGGTAGACCAAGAACAAGATGGACATAAAGCACAAGGTAGACCAAGAACAAGATGGAAGGATAACATCAGAAAAACTCGACATCAGCTTGATGTGTCTGTGGTCAAGGCGGCCAGAAGAGCAGGAAGAAGAACCTTATGTTTCCCTTGACATCTGTAGTGGAAAAGAGCGAGTGAAGAACAAGAAGAAGCTATAATTACAGATATACATGTAATAGTTGTGTATCCTTTATTGGACATTGCAGAAACGACCTCAGCATGTTTTGGCTGTTATGGTTTTTTTAGGCAAATTTATGTTCAGCCATTTGCCATTGCTTTCTAAATGGTCAGCTGTTGGTACCACACTCAAAACCAATGCAACACTCTCATATTCATAGCTTAGATTAAGAGGGCCAAGGTGCATTGCCGAAAACCCTCCTAATCTTGTGCCAAGTCGGGTGGCTCAAGGTCTGCCAATCAGAAGTGAGCTAGTATATGGGTGGGATCTGGGGAGCGAAACATTAATTTTACCTGAATATGTCTAGATATAAACACATATGGTTTCTCACTTTTGCAGACTGAGTTTCAGGTTGGTCACTTCAGTTTAATTTACAATGCACATTTCCCACCCCTGACTTTAGCCAACCCATTTTTCCCCCAACAATTTGGCTTCACATTTTCTTCTCTCACAATGTACATTTTCAGTCATATTTACAGCATGAAGCATGATTTCAAATACAGAGTATTATATTGCTTGGCAATGTTCTCATGCAGTGGTGGAACAACAGCAGCTTTTAACTCTTTCCGTCTCAAGGAACGCATCATACGTTCATAGGTCCCTATGTAGAAGCCCAGTAGATGTAAGGTACACTGAGTTTACTTCTTTCTTCACTACACCTGGGGTCTCTGATGCTAAGCACACTAGGACTGAAAGATTTAAAAGCCTGAATACGATGTGATGTCTAATGTTATTTCAGTTTTACAATATGCCGGTGAAAGTCAGAGAACCACTGAAGACATGGAGTGGAAAATGAAATGTATTGGAAAACAAACGCCTGCGGAATTTGATAAACATTAAGGGGGGTGTGGTCATTGAAGGTAAAGAAATCAGAGAAATGTCTGGACAGCCGTTGGTATCTGTGGTTATGAGACTAAGAAGATGGCCCTATATTGGGCACGTCCTGAAAAGAACTGAGCAGAGAATCACCAGACAGGCACTGAAATATGAAACAGATGGATTGAGGAAGCAAGGATGTCAATTAGAAACACTGCGGGGAGAGGCCAAAGTTGCTAGACTGGATGGATTCCATCCATGATATCAGAAGAATAGCACAGATAGAAAGAATGGAGAACTGGACTGTGAATCCTATATGACATATGACAAGATGCAAATGATGATGATAATGGTTGCTTCGCACATTGATAGCGCAAAATACCACAGACCATGTTGGGTGGAGGAGGAAAAAATAGGAAGGGAGTGGGAATAAAGGAAACAAAATGTCTGCAGAAAGGTTGAGAGCTGAGCATCTGGGAAAAAACACACTTAATACATGTGATGGCAACAATGGTCCCGAAATCCCATGTTCTAGTTGAGGGAGGCTTCCTAACTTGGGTGGGTCTGGCTAGTCACACTCACTGTCGCCACGGGCTGTAAGTCCCATGCTTCCCCATAGCCCAGTATAACACTGTCGTCTGGAAAGATGGAGAGGTACCAATGGACCTGTTCACATTTCCTAGCCCATCTACACATTTCTCAGTTTTATCTAGGTCAGAGGGGTGTCACGTTGTACTGCTTTCTTTGAAAAGTCTTTCCTGTGACCTAGGTTGAGGCTGTGGCTAGGGGGTTTGGGTTAGGGCCAGTTCTACATGTTCTTACGTGGTTGAAAGCTGTCTCATCATGTATTATAGAACACATGATATCGGCGCGGATGTAATTGGAGGGTAGACAACAAGACACCCCTCCAACATAGAAGAGTCTGGGAAAGTATGAATGAAAGGGTAGGTAGTGTGTAGATTGACCAGGAAACATGAACATGACGGTGCCAACAACAACAAGCATTTATTTAAATCACTTTCTTCAGCCAGAAGCTCAACAAATGCATCTAAAGTCTAAAGCACCGGGGAGTCTGCAGCAAAGTTGTTAAGTCTTTTACCTCAGATTCTAAAGGTCACAAGTTCATTCACATGTATGCACACACTTACACACTGAACTATATAATACATAAAAACCATCTCAATACTTCTACACATGTGGGGTTGCTATTTCTACTAGATTTTGACTTTTCCATTGCAAAATGCTTCCAGCACTCTTCCTTGAATTATCCGTGTGAGCTACTTATGTTGACCTGTACTCAACTAAATTAATGTGATTTTTATCAACTACCCTTACCCCTTGTGTTTTATTTATTAAAACATATCCTTTATAAACCCTGTACCCTGACAATCATGTACTTCCTGATCTATCCAGGGGAGATAATCATAGATAGTGTCTGTAAGGAGCTACGTCGTTAAGAGCTAACTCAGTTTTTGGTCACTTGGAATTTGTGTTAATGGCGTTTTAATCTATTCACTTGTCTCTCTTTTTAATTCCCTATTACAACTTTTCTAGTTCGCCTGCAGATCCGAAGGTTGTCGGCTCAGGTCCTGACGCAGTCAGACATTTTTTCATCAATGACCTTAGCTCTCGGGTCGACACAGTCTTAAATGGGTACCAGGTAAAGTCCTGGAAGGTAAAGGTGGCCAGCGTGATGTTAACCACATCACCCACTGAATGCCAAGGGGTCTATAAAATATACGTCTAGCCCTATATGCCCAAAACACCTGAAGATCTGGAAATGGATCCTTTACTTACTTTATTTTCATTCCCCGTCTCTTGATCGAATTGCTTTTAATAAAATATGACCTTTACTTCTGTATGTCTAAATCCCCTGGGAGACTCACTTTGACTTTCTCAATTCTTGTTCATTACAGAAAAATAGTTTAATGTTATGTTGTGTCAGAAGTTGATTGGCTCTTTCAGTCCCAAGGGGTTTAGCATCCGAGTCCCAAGGGGTAGTACAGAGAGACCTATCATCAGGTGTCTTGCCGATTGGCGTGGGCGATCATGCGTATTCACAGTCTACATATACATTTACAAATATGCATGTATGTACATATAAATATGTAAATATATAAATGCCATTTGATAACCATCTTACTGTTATGTTGTGTCAGAAGTTGTGTAATCTTGTCATGTACATTAATTGTATATAATAATGCATACACAGTTATATACATAGGCATATACATACATATATATATATATATATATATATATATATATATATATATATATATATATATATATATATATATATATATATATATATATATATATATATATATATATATATATATATATATATATATAACATGTGTGCCTATATAGATATTTTGTAAATAAATAAATATAATTTGAAAACCACTTCTCATTAGCTACTGGCGTTATGGGATTGGAGTGTGAGTGTTTGTTTTAATTTTTTAATTTTTCCTGTGATGTTTTAATGGGTCAGGTGTTTTAGTGTTGTTACTTTTTTTTTACATTTTAATTAGTCTTTTGATATTTGGTGTGACATATTTTGAAGCAAAAACGGCTGCATCTAGTTATCAGTGTTGTTTTGTGTAGTGCTCAATCTAATGCTTGCTTATGTATATATTTATAAAGTTGATTTCCTGAACATATTGGTTTTTTGTTTTTTTTAAAGTACATAATAAGATTAAATTTAAAGTATCTTAATCAAAGCATGGTTCCTTGTAAAATTGAACAGACAAACAGAATTGTGTAGTTTATTGCCTGCCATTTTTTGCTGTATCTCATCAGGTGCATACCACAGTATTAATTTAATATAAAGAAGCAGGTGCATACCACAGTATTAATTTAATATAAAGAAGCAGGTGCATACCACAGTATAATTTAGAAGAAGCAGGTGCATACCACAGTATTAATTTAATATAAAGAAGCAGGTGCATACCACAGTATTATTTAATATAAAGAAGCAGGTGCATACCACAGTATTAATTTAATATAAAGAAGCAGGTGCATACCACAGTATTAATTTAATATAAAGAAGCAGGTGCATACCACAGTATTAATTTAATATAAAGAAGCAGGTGCATACCACAGTATTAATTTAATATAAAGAAGCAGGTGCATACCACAGTATTAATTTAATATAAAGAAGCAGGTGCATACCACAGTATTAATTTAATATAAAGAAGCAGGTGCATACCACAGTATTAATTTAATATAAAGAAGCAGGTGCATACCACAGTATTAATTTAATATAAAGAAGCAGGTGCATACCACAGTATTAATTTAATATAAAGAAGCAGGTGCATACCACAGTATTAATTTAAGAAGCAGGTGCATACCACAGTATTAATTTAATATAAAGAAGCAGGTGCATACCACAGTATTAATTAATATAAAGAAGCAGGTGCATACCACAGTATTAATTTAATATAAAGAAGCAGGTGCATACCACAGTATTAATTTAATATAAAGAAGCAGGTGCATACCACAGTATTAATTTAATATAAAGAAGCAGGTGCATACCACAGTATTAATTTAATATAAAGAAGCAGGTGCATACCACAGTATTAATTTAATATAAAGAAGCAGGTGCATACCACAGTATTAATTTAATATAAAGAAGCAGGTGCATACCACAGTATTAATTAATAATATAAAGAAGCAGGTGCATACCACAGTATTAATTTAATATAAAGAAGCAGGTGCATACCACAGCATCCTATCCCAAAAGCAGAGGTATTTTGGCCATGTCAAGCGTCATGGTGGTCTAGAAAGAAGGGCAATGGTGGATGCAGTTTCTGGAAAACCAGGCAGAAGCAGACCTCAGCGAAGTTGGATACAGGACATTGAAGATGCATTGGCTGTGAAAGCACACAGGGATGGGAAATAGACTGTGAAAGAGAGACTTTCAGGCATGCAGTAAAGAGAGTTTTGTTCTCTATGACAACTCATACATCACATACTTCTCTTAGCAGTCTCAGTCCTAGAGCCATACAACTTCTGGGTTATAGAAGTATGTCATCGAAGAATTGTTGGATACATAATAATGGGATGATGTGACAATGTAATTAGGCAGTTTATGTAGATATATTTTGGTTACTGTGGTCGGCTCTGTGGCTAAGTCGATGCGAACGCTTCGTAATGTCGGGATGCCGGGTTCGATCCCAGCGGTGGGCCATGCGCCTTGCGTTGGTTTCGACAGTGGTATCAAGAAAGCCGACCGTCCAGAAAGCAATGACAAACTACTAGGCGTACATTTGCCTAGAAAAACCACACAACAACCAGGGGCTGTTGGGGTTGGTTCTGCAACGTCCTGTAAAGGATAGGCAACTAACCTAAGTGTTAACATAATAATAACTTGTTAATGAAACATGAAAGGAAAAGTAAAGGACGCTCTTCCAAATCTTCAGGTTTTTGGGGCAGATAATGCTAGACCTATCTGCACTTGTTGAGTGGTGTGGTCAACATCTTGCCGGCCCCTTCACTTTCCAGGACTTTATCTGCTACCCACTTAATGCTGGGTTGCTACCCACTTAATGCTCCGTTTGAATTTTAAACCCACCCCCTCCCCACCCCAACCTTTGGATCCATAGGCGGGAATCTAGCCACTACACCACGGGGACTCAGATGGTACCTGTAGCCTAGTGGTTAATACAAGAACCTTTTAATGTAATGTGTAGCTGATTGGCTAATAGAGGCATGGAGTTCAATGTTGTGTAATGTGTAAGAAAGTGATATATTATAAGATTAATAATAAGAATATATTAGAAAGTAGACTTTGTTGATTATGCTTCAAGTATATTTATACATAGCTTTTCATTGGGCTTGTAGTTTTATAATAGTTTTCTGTGATTTGTCTAATTATTTGAAGAGTTTATTTGTTTGTATTGTTTGGTTTTGCTTTGCTTGGTTGAATGGTTGCTTGTAGGCTGGGTTACTGGTTGGTTGGGTGGTCCGATGACTGGCTAGTTGGTTAGCTGATTGATTGATTAGCTCCCTGATTCATTCATTTATTTTGTTAGTTGGTAGGCGGGCTGGGTGACTGGTTAGTTAGCTAGATAGTGGGTTTGTTGACTGGTTGGTTTGGTTGGCGAATCCCTTGGAAGACAACGTTTTAACTCTTTAGTATAACCATAGATGTTCAGGTCCTTTAAACCTTGCAAAATGTTGTCATTTGTTGCAGTGAAGTTTATGTAGAGACCAATGGGTCTCATGGATAGACACTGCAGAACGGCATCACCTTCTTGTTGTCACTCGGTTGTGTTTTTTTAAAACCAAAGCAACCACTGGTAAAGATCTACATCTGGACCTGTAGTATGGAAGTACCATCTCCATGAGGACTGTATTGCAGAGTTCTCCTTCCCTTATCCGAGTTCCTAAATCATTGAGGTGTAGGGTGTAGTTACTGGTATTGGAACTTTATATCTGCAGTGAGATTGTTTAGGCTGTGACCAGGTCATAATTCCACACAGCAAAACAGACTGGTCATGTTTTCTCAAGAGGTTTTAGGTGATTCATTGTCAGCAGACGGAAGGTCATGGGTTCCTGTCCTAATGGAGCCAGATTTTTTTTCAAAAATGACCTTGGCTCCCAAGTCAACCCATCCTTGAGTGGGTACAAGGTGCAGTCCTGGGAAGTAAAGGCAGCCGATGTTATGCTGACCACATCACCCAACAAGTGCCGATTGGTCTATAAAATATAGATCTAGCCCTATATGCCCAATACGCCTGAAGGTACCCGGAGTTAATATCTTTTTTTGAAACTGTACTTTATCATGAGTGTCAGATTTTTGTCTTCTTCAAAAATGATCTTGATTCCCAGGGTGACCCAGCCTAAAATGGGTACCTGGTAGAGTCAAGGAAAGTGAAGGCAGCCGGCGTGATCCAGACCACATGACCCACCGAGTGCCGATTGATCTGTAAAATATAGGTCTAGTACTATATGTGCCCAACACATTTGAAGGTGCGGAAAAAGGATCCTATCCTGAGACAAATGTCTTAGCAAGCAGTCTGTGTTCTTCAGTTGTCTGTCTAAGGTAAAAGTAAGTAAAGGACCCTTTTCTACGCCTGTAGGCCTATAGGGTGTATAGGGCAAGACCTATATTTTTATAGACCAATCGGCAAAAGATGGGTGATGTGGTCTGCATCACACCGGCCACCTTTACTTCCCAGGAATGCACCTGGTACCCACTCAAGGCTGAGTCTACCTGGGAGCCAAAGTCATTTTTGAAAAAAGGGAGCAAACCACGACCTTCCGATCCGCAGGTGAGCATCTAGCCGCTACGCCACGGTGACACCCAGTTGTTAAAGGTGTTTAAAATTTTCAATTTATAACAGGCAATTCTTATCCCTGCACCAGATTTTTGTTTTCCCTCTCCAGTGTTTTGCTTTATTTTATCCCGATTTTGTTTCTTTCACTTTTTTGTGCTTTTTGTCCCAGTATTTTAATTTCACAGTATTGCTGTTTGATTCCAGTACTGGGCTTCTTTTGAGGCTGTAACTGTGGCTAAGGTTACATGAAAAGTAGATATTGTCTGTGATTTCAGTTACATGAAAAGTAGATTTTGTGACTGATTTAAGAGACATGAAAAGTAGATATTGTAACTGTGATTTAAGTAAAATGAAAAGTAGATTTTGTGACTAATATAAGAGACACGAAAAGTAGATTTTGTAATTGTGATTTAAGTAATGTGAAAAGTAGATATATGTCAACCCTGGGCATGAAAGTATATGAGATAGGAAACTTAGCATGCGACCTGGTAGCTTTCCTGTTTGCCATGAAGAGAGCAGTGTTCTGCAACAGACCTGCCACATGATGTAAAATAGATAGAACTATTAAGTCAGCTGCATATTCTCAGAGTTATGAAGTAAGTAAACTGAAATATCATAGTTTTTTTTTTTTTACACTACTGATGTATCGGGCACATAGAGCTCAATTTGAATTTTGTATAGACAAATCGGCACTCAATGGGTGATGTTGTCAACATCATTCTGGTCGCCTTTACTGCCAAGGATATTTCCTGGTACCCATTTTAGACTGAGGTGACCTGGAAGTCAAGGTCAGTCTTGTTTTCATCTCATCAGTCACTTTCATCTAATCTCGAATTTAATATTGTAAAAAAATTGTCATGCAAATGAGATGTAGAGCTAGTAAACTTCACAATTACGAACAACAAAATGAATGATTCGGCCAGAAAGCCTTCATCAGCCTTGAATTAAATAAGACTGCACCATGATGATGGTTCAGACTAGCTGTCAGCCTTTTCCTGGTGGTGCCTCTCTTGAATGTATGACAAAACCCCTGTGGCCTTCTCTCCCTTTCCCAACTTTGAAAAAAAAATTTTGATTAAATAGAGGAAGCAGGCATATAGAGTGCTTATTTTTTTTTTAAGTCCTTGATTTTTTTTTTTGATTTTTTTTTTTTTTTGGTTGCTTTTATGAACAGTGTTAAAAATATCAAATTTATGATTAAACTCAGAAAACTATGAGTATAACAGATTATTACAAATACAATTTCCAAACTGCTTTATTATTGTCGAACTAACATATAATGGCTTATATGCAACATTTTCTTAGAGTATTAATTTTAACTTAGAGAAAATTATTATAACAGTAGTGGAGTTAACGTACACTAGGCGTATTACTAGTAGCTGCTTCATATTGTTGTGTTTTTGTGACTTATTGGATTGTTATAATCATGTATTATTGCTGCTAATATGTCTTGTACAGATGGTACAAACATCTGTGTGACATGACTTTTAATTGTAATATTTGTAGAATTAAAATATAGTATCTGTATTACTATTTTTAATTTTAATGTCAAATCTGTACTGTTGTATTGAGCGGAAACATGGAGAACTAGTGCAAAAACTAATAGACTACAAACATTCATTAACTGATGCCTGTGTAGAATAGAGTGATAGCAAAGAATAGAATGACTTGGCGAAAGTTGGTTCAGGACCTACGCTCCACTGGGGTAAAGAAGGCAGAAGAAGTTGCATTACTAGTCTTCTTCTTCTGCCTTTCTAACCCCCAATGGAGCATAGGCCTGAGCCAACTCACGCCAGGTATATATGTTAGACATAAGTGTGTGTATAAATATTTATACATACACACACACACACACACACTTTTGTCATGTGTCTTGTTTTGGCATAATGCAGTTATCTAGCTGTTTAGCTTTTTTAGGCCCTAATTTAATTAAAAGAAAACTTTTAAAAAAATTTGAATTTACATTCAAAATTGAGAGCACAGACAGTATATTCCACAATTTATTGCCTGGCTTTTTAAAATTTTGTTTTAATCTTTTCTAGTGCATGTTCACCAAGCTTACAACAACATATAATAAAGCCCAAAGCATGAATCCTTTTTGCTGAAATACACAAATCACACTGTCTTCTACTACACTGTACATCTGACTATGGAAGTCTAAGATTAATCACATGATCTTTTTGTTTACATAAGGCCGGATTGCCTGTTTTAATTCCTATAACTTATGCCATTTTTATAAATGCCTGTTCACTGTGTAATAGATAACTTTGAATGGACAGTTCCTATCACTCACATGCCCAAAGCCTAGCAGGTGATATCCTGTAGAAAAAAATGCTTTTTCCTTTTGAGTAATCTTTAAATTTTGTGTTTCTAGAAGTATCAACCAATCAGTCCTCATTGGGCCCAGAGGCACATAAGGTAGAGATAAACTGTCACCACTGAATTAGATCCTGAGCCATCCTCTCTATCTCCAGTTTTGTCCTTTGCTTAGCCTTGAGTTCAGCCACAAAGGTTTGCCTCCGTGTGCCTCTGGGCCTGCCTCTTCCTCACTGTCCTTGTGGTGTCCATTGCATTGCCTGCCTCTGTCGTCCCTCTTTCTTCATTCCATCTTCATTTTTTTATTTCTAAAAATTTACATCTTCTAAGTCTGTCATTTGTTGTAATCTAGAATTGCTGATTTTATCTTCCCGTGTGAACCCCAACAATCTTCTGAGAAGTCTTCCCTTAAAACCTTTGAGCTGGCTCTCTGTCTTTCTGTCTGTTTTCCAGTTTTCTGCTCCATAGAGGAGAACTGTCCTAACGCCTGTTTTGTATATCCTAGAGTTGAGTTTTAGTGCTGTAGATGTTTGATCTCCGGACACTTTGAAGTCTGTTGTAGGCAGCATTTATTTTGGCAATTCTCCTCTGCTTGATTTCAACTACTACATTTCCATCTGAGGAGATATTGCTTCCCAGGTAAGAAGCATATTATGCCACTTTTCCTTACTTGTCTTGCTATAAAGTAGCTCAAATGCTAATTGTAATTTTTTTTTCTTTTATTTTTTTAAACCAGGCGTAATGACCCACCCTTGGCTGTGATCACGCAGGACTCCATGACTGTAGATGAAGTAGGTAAGTGCAGGTGTCAAGGCCAGAGGGTAGATAAGGCAGCAAAAACAGGTCCGTCCTAGCTTAGGTCTCAAAGATAGGTTTGTGAACAACATATGAGGTATATTCAACCCAATATCCAACCCAGATAGTGTCAGGCACTGAAAGTCAGTGAACAACATATGAGGTCTGTTCAACCCAATATCCAACCCAGATAGTGTCAGGCACTGAAAGTCAGTGAACAACATATGAGGTCTGTTCAACCCAATATCCAACCCAGATAGTGTCAGGCACTGAAAGTCAGTGAACAACATATGAGGTCTGTTCAACCCAATATCCAACCCAGATAGTGTCAGGCACTGAAAGTCAGTGAACACCATATGAGGTCTGTTCAACTCAATATCCAACCCAGATAGTGTCAGGCACTGAAAGTCAGTGAACAACATATGAGGTCCGTTCAACCCAATATCCAACCCAGATAGTGTCAGGCACTGAAAGTCAGTGAACAGCATATGAGGTCTGTTCAACCCAATATCCAACCCAGATAGTGTCAGGCACTGAAAGTCAGTGAACAACATATGAGGTCTGTTCAACCCAATATCCAACCCAGATAGTGTCAGGCACTGAAAGTCAGTGAACAACATATGAGGTCTGTTCAACCCAATATCCAACCCAGATAGTGTCAGGCACTGAAAGTCAGTGAACAACATATGAGGTCTGTTCAACCCAATATCCAACCCAGATAGTGTCAGGCACTGAAAGTCAGTGAATAACATATGAGGTCTGTTCAACCCAATATCCAACCCAGATAGTGTCAGGCACTGAAAGTCAGTGAACAACATATGAGGTCTATTCAACCCAATATCCAACCCAGATAGTGTCAGGCACTGAAAGTCAGTGAACAACATATGAGGTCTGTTCAACCCAATATCCAACCCAGATAGTGTCAGGCACTGAAAGTCAGTGAACAACATATGAGGTCTATTCAACCCAATATCCAACCCAGATAGTGTCAGGCACTGAAAGTCAGTGAACAACATATGAGGTCTATTCAACCCAATATCCAACCCAGATAGTGTCAGGCACTGAAAGTCAGTGAACAAACATATGAGGTCTATTCAACCCAATATCCAACCCAGATAGTGTCAGGCACTGAAAGTCAGTGAACAACATATGAGGTCTGTTCAACCCAATATCCAACCCAGATAGTGTCAGGCACTGAAAGTCAGTGAACAACATATGAGGTCTATTCAACCCAATATCCAACCCAGATAGTGTCAGGCACTGAAAGTCAGTGAACAACATATGAGGTCTGTTCAACCCAATATCCAACCCAGATAGTGTCAGGCACTGAAAGTCAGTGAACAACATATGAGGTCTATTCAACCCAATATCCAACCCAGATAGTGTCAGGCACTGAAAGTCAGTGAACAACATATGAGGTCTATTCAACCCAATATCCAACCCAGATAGTGTCAGGCACTGAAAGTCAGTGAACAACATATGAGGTCTATTCAACCCAATATCCAACCCAGATAGTGTCAGGCACTGAAAGTCAGTGAACAACATATGAGGTCTATTCAACCCAATATCCAACCCAGATAGTGTCAGGCACTGAAAGTCAGTGAACAACATATGAGGTCTATTCAACCCAATATCCAACCCAGATAGTGTCAGGCACTGAAAGTCAGTGAAGAACATATGAGGTCTATTCAACCCAATATCCAACCCAGATAGTGTCAGGCACTGAAAGTCAGTGAACAACATATGAGGTCTATTCAACCCAATATCCAACCCAGATAGTGTCAGGCACTGAAAGTCAGTGAACAACATATGAGGTCTATTCAACCCAATATCCAACCCAGATAGTGTCAGGCACTGAAAGTCAGTGAACAACATATGAGGTCTATTCAACCCAATATCCAACCCAGATAGTGTCAGGCACTGAAAGTCAGTGAACAACATATGAGGTCCGTTCAACCCAATATCCAACCCAGATAGTGTCAGGCACTGAAAGTCAGTGAACAACATATGAGGTCTATTCAACCCAATATCTAACCCAGATAGTGTCAGGCACTGAAAGTCAGTGAACAACATATGAGGTCTATTCAACCCAATATCCAACCCAGATAGTGTCAGGCACTGAAAGTCAGTGAACAACATATGAGAATATGATATGAGAATATTGCATAAGTAAGTGACTTTCAAAACAAGAAGGGTCACTCGTGTGGAAAGTTGTGCTTAGGCAAGTAAGTATCCAAAAAAGAAGCACACGTGAAAATTCGGTTGAAGCAACATGCTATTATTGAATTCTTGATTGCTGAAGGTTGCATACACATCAACATGATTCAAAGAATGAGAGCTGAATATGGTGATCCCTTTATTGATGTCAGTACTGTTGGAGGTGGGCAAGGACTATAAAAGGCAACAATCCAGCCTTTATGGACAATAAGGATCAGACTGGCAGCAGACAACTGATCACACCTGTAGATAAACAACACCAAGCAAGCTTGATGAACCGATTGGAAACAGTCGCTGCTTCAAGCAAAACGATGTCGCCAGTATTCTTGTGATTTGATTAAGTGAGTGCCTCACATTATTCATGTCATGCTTTTGTATGGGATAGTTTGTGCAAGATGTGTTCCTTGCGTGTTGACATCGGAAATGAAACAAAGCAGACATCTGGTATACAAGAACACTTGATATGTTATAAATGGGAAGGCGATGCCTTTGTGTGCGAAACTGTCACTGGCATGGGTACATCATTATGGCCCTGAAAACAAGTGATATTCTGTGTGAACTCACCTACTACCCCACCCCCCCCCCTTTTTTCCCCAGAAAAGTTCAAGGTTGTCAGTTGGCAGTGAAGGTTTTGTTGGTCATTTTCTTCAACTGCCAGGTCATAATCCACTCAGAATTTTTAAAGCATGGCAATACTGTTTGATGGTCGTGTGGAAATGTTGCAGAAACTACAAACAAGATTGCCACATGTTGGTCCGGGCAAACCTGCAGTTCTTCAGCATGACAGTTTGTGCTCACACACTAGTAGACAATCAGTGGCTGCATTGGAGCATCTCAGCTTTGACGACATTTTGGCACATCCAGCATATAGTCTCGATTAGGCACCTTGTGACATTTTCCTGTTTGCAAAACTCAAGAAACATATCAAGGGATGAGGACAACGTTGCTGGTTTTGTGAAAAATTGTCCGGGTTTTTCCATGATGAGATTCAACAACTTGTTCGATGCTGGATGATGAGATTTAACAACTTGTTCGACGCTGGATGATGAGATTCAACAACTTGTTCGACGCTGGATGATGAGATTCAACAACTTGTTCGACGCTGGATGATGAGATTCAACAACTTGTTCGATGCTGGATGATGAGATTCAACAACTTTTTCGATGCTGGATGATGAGATTCAACAACTTGTTCGATGCTGGATGATGAGATTCAACAACTTGTTTGATGCTGGATGATGAGATTCAACAACTTGTTCGATGCTGGATGATGAGATTCAACAACTTGTTCGATGCTGGATGATGATATTCAACAACTTGTTCGATGCTGGTGTCCGTGGGTGTGGAACATGACAGTGGCTACTTTGAAAAATAATGACACATTAATTATGGGACATCCCAAACTTTCTGAAAATTATATTTTAGCGTAATTTATTTATGCTAACAAAATTTTGTCCTTGGAGGTATTAGTTTTCAAACCTCCATAATTACTTGCACTCTACAACACACTTGTTAGAGTGCACTGGGTCTGTTTTTTCCTCTCCTAAAATAGGACCCTGGAACCCAAGCAGGAAAGTCAGCCTGTTGGTGATTTAGTGTAGTGAATGCCCAACAGATTTTTGTTTGTTACGAAATGACTTGATGAGCAGTATAGCTTGCATTTTGATAAAAGCTTGTTGATACCCAAGTGGAAAATGTGGAAGATTCAAAAGGGATTTTGATGACAGTGCCAGGTTCATCGCACAAGTTAAGGAGTATCTTCGCATGGTGCAGTGTATTGACCTTTCTGGAAAAAAGAAGAACTTCTTCTGCATTGTTGAAGCTCAACAAAGGAATGAGCACAGTAGGAGACTTCTAATCATCAGAGAAAGTTCTCCTTTCCCTCTGTTTCAACCACTTTACCTTCTTTGTTAATGTTAAGTTAAATTACACTATTCTTTTAAAGTCTAAATGTAAGCAAAGAAGAAGAAAAAAGAAATACTTTCTTCTGAGAAGTATGTCATCAAGGATATGTTTGTTTTGTTTCTGCTGAATCCTACATTGTTTCTGGTTTTTGTTCTTCACAGAAAGCCTGCTCAGAAACACTGAACACAATGGGTTTCCTGTAGTTGTCTCTCGAGAGTCCCAGTATCTCGTAGGATTTGTGCTTCGCAGAGATCTTCTTCTTGCCATTGGTAAGTACAGCTGTGCCGTCCTCAAACATTATCATTTTCAATGTATCTCAAATGTAGTTTACAATTGGGAATTATCATTTAGAATAATTAATCAAAGCTGCCCAAAGAGTCGCTGGCCAAACTGTTATAATGTTGGGTTCTCATGTGGGTGACCTGGATTCGGCTCCTGGAGTTTTTCTGTCGGGGGAACAATTAAACGTCCATGGTGACAGCACTAGCCATGATCCCTAGATCCTCAGGCTCATTACCTACCCCCACCCCCGACTACACCACCCTAAAAAGTGGTAAATGCAGACAGCACTGACAGAAAAGCTGCCCAGAGTAGCATATTTTGTTTGTTTGAGGGCCATTTTCATCATAAACAGATATTTTTAAAAATTGCCCCAGTCTCTTTCCTTTGGTCACAAAATATTATTCACAGGAAGAACAATGCACATGACTGATATAATCAACATTTTATGGACTAGACTGGTGGATAATGACAAACCTCTGATGCTAACACAACTACATGACCTGTGAGTAAAGTCTGTAGAAGCAGATCTCTGTCATCTGCAAGGTCAAGATAGGATACATTACATTTGTAGGAGAGTGGTTACTAAAGGTGCTGTGGGGTGCCTGTATTGGCATACTAAACATGCATTAGAATGCCCAGTGTGCAGTGATGTCAACACACTAATAACATAGCACAAGTAGGGTTTAACCTTGTTGCCTTGAGAAGCTGCAAAACCTCCAGGTCTACTAGAAGTATCTGAAATTTCTGGCCATTACACTACCACTGTTTCCCTTTTTTTTATTTATTCTATTATTTTAATTCATCATCATGATGCAGGTCCTTTGCAGAAGGTCACTCTTATCACGATCTGCCT
This sequence comes from Candidula unifasciata, assembly GCA_905116865.2. Classification (NCBI taxonomy): domain Eukaryota; kingdom Metazoa; phylum Mollusca; class Gastropoda; order Stylommatophora; family Geomitridae; genus Candidula; species Candidula unifasciata. The sequence continues at coordinate 72,468 of CAJHNH020001780.1, read as the reverse complement.
GAAAGAAACTCTTGTCTCTCATTAGCTGTTCCACCTCATGCACTTTCATATCCAAGGAGTCAGTTATATCCTGTGCCCATCTTTGTGTTGATCGGCCCCTGCCCCTCTTTCTTGGTACCATGCTTTCTGCTATTATTTTTTTCCCAATCCGCTGTGGTGTTTGATATGGCCAAAATATTTCATCTTCCAAGGCAATATGCTGTTTATTAGCTCATCTTTCCTGATGTTCAAATCTTTTAGAACAGTGGCTGTCAACCTTCCTAATATGGTGACCTTTGAATACAGATCTTCATGTTGTGGCGACCCCCCAACCATACAATTATTTTCATTGCTACTTCATAATTTCAAAGATTATGTGTTTTGCGATGGTCTTTGGCAACCCCTGTGAAAGGGTCGTTCAACTAAAAAAAAAAAGGTCGCGACCCACAGGTTGAGAAGCACTGTTTTAGAATGTCAGTATTTCTTTTCTTCTTTATTATTTTACTTATTTCCGACTAAACTAATTTTTTTTTCTTTTTTTTTTTTAGCAAGTACACGAAAGTCATCAGAAGGAGTTACCGGCAGTTCCATTGTATACTTCACAAGCCACGTCCCAGTTAACCCCAGTGGACCAGCTCCACTGAAGCTGCGGAAGATTCTAGATATGGTAATTATGGTTTATTTATGTTTTTCCCCCAGAGGATAAGGATATACTGTCAATGAGATGCCTGAGAAGGGCTGCAGGAGTGAGCAGAAGATATAAAATAAGAAACGAGATCATAAGGAAAAATGTCGACACAGAGCCAATTTTAAATTAAATATAAAGATAGCAAATCAAATGGTTTGCCCACTTAGAGCGAATGCTTTGTGACCTCATTCAATACAAGGCATAGGCCAAAATAGGAGAAGGACGTAATGTACAAGGTAGACCAAGAGCAAGATGGAAAGATAACATCAGAGAAGCTCTACAACAGCTTTATGTATCTATGGTCGAGGTGGTCAGAAGAATAAGAAAGCAGAATTGTATGGCTCCTTCAACATCCAAAGCAGTAAAAAAAGAAGTGAAGGAGAAGAAGAAGAATGATCTACTTTGCTATGGGGAGGTCAGGGAATCACAGCACATGATGATGGTGAGCGTAGCTGGTAAGATCTACTTGTGTTAAGAAGCCTTTCAAAGTTATAGCATGGAATTCCCTGTGTGTGTTCCAGGGATCCATTGTTTGTGTGTGTGTGTGTGTGGTTGGAGGGGGGGTAATAGACCCACTACCCCCTAACTAGCAAGTATGTCCTAAAAGTTGGAGTGCAAGGAAATGGCAGTCTGCATACAAGTAAGCCAGATCTGTAAAATGGATGTGCACTCCAAACTCAAGTTCTGCAACAAGATTGAAGTCCAGAAGTGGATGAACAACCAGAACTTTCCACTGGATGAAGACCAAGAAAGAGCTGGATAGACACTTCAGCTGATTGTAACAAAAAGCTGACTAAATCCATCACTAAAGCCACTTGAGAAGCAACATAGTACCAGTGTAATTACAGACGAAGTACAAGAAGAAGATAAGCGTGTAAATGTGTAGAATGTATTATGTTGAATTGAGATTTGAAATCAAAGCACTCGGGACACTCACATAAGTGCTCTGTCCCCATCTTCAGCAGCAAGCAAAGAGTTCCAATTCTGATGGTTCCTCTAACTGTCTGACTGTATATCTCTCTCGCCTATCCCTTGACTGTTGAGTGTCGGCTAGTTTCCCCTGGTCACTCCGCGTAGCACCATTTTCCTCAGACCCTAATGATCCATTTGTGCCTCTGCACTGTTCACTCACTCCCAAACGGCCTTGACAACATCTAGCTTGTCATATATTAGTTCACCACCAAGTGGTGCAGAACTGGCCAGTCTATCTGCATGCTGAATTTCCAACACATCAGCACAGCCTGGAAAGAAAATATCCAAAGGATGCTAACTACTCAGGACCTCTGAAGTGATGCTTGCCACTCTGCCCGAAGTTGGCCTGTTTTCACCTTTCTCAACATGCTCTGTGAGTCAGTTACAATCACAGCATGTATGTACAGCTGATTCTCAAGCCAACGGAAGGCAGCAGAGACTGTCTCTACCTCCATTCTCAAACTAGACGTTGTGATATCATATGCATGGCTTTGTTGCACTAGGCGACATCTATTCACCTTTGCTCTGAAACCCCATGCACTAGAAAATATCCAAAGAATTCTAACTACCCCTGACCTCTGAAGTGATGTATTGTTCAGTGGTTTGTGTAACTTGTATGTTGTTATGGTAAACAGGCTCCTGTAACAATCACAGACCAGACCCCCATGGAGACGGTGGTGGAGATGTTCCGAAAACTGGGGCTCAGGCAGACGTTGGTCACACACAATGGGTAAGTCAATAGTACAGTAATAATAATGTATAGGGCCTTTTTCAGGCCTTTTATCACATCTATGGCATATGGTGCTAGACTCAGAGTTTTATAGACCAATCAGCACTCGGTGGGTGAGGTGGTCAGCATGTTACCAGCTGCCTCCTTTACTTCCCAGAGCATTATCTGGTACCCACTTTAGGTTGGGGCAACCAAGACCAGTGTTTACTTTTAACACACACAAAACTCATTCATTGGTTTACATTCTGTTATCAGTGGACATTACATTCATCAACAATGCAGGGATACATTTTATTTGTTGATTTACCGTTTCAAATTTCACCATTAATTTCTTTATTGATATTAATAATTATTTTAATTATTATTTTATTAATTAAAATTAGTATTATTATTTGTTGTTAAATTACCATTTTAAATCTTTCTGTAAATCTCCCTTTGTTCATTTTTATCTTGATTCATTTGCTTTTTGTGTGTGTGAGTGTCTTTTTGTTTTGTTTTGTTGTTTTTTTTTTTATGGTGCGAGGGTTCAGAAATTTTAGGATCTTCTTCTTCTTCTTTTATCGTCTCACTGATAACAGTTTGTAGCCCAGTATCGTGGTTTTCTTGTACTTGTCTTGCGCTTCTCCGGTGACTTGAGTGGTGGTTTTCTGTACTTGTCTTGCGCTTCTCCAGTGGCTTGAGTGATGGATTTGTTCAACTTTTTGCAGGTTTCATCTACACCATTTATCTGTCTCTTTCTTGGTCTTCCTCTTGCCTTCCTCCCAGATGTTCTGCTGTAAAAGGTCTCATATGCAGTCTGGTCCGGCTGCATTCTCACTAGATGGCCGAACCATTTCATTAGTCTTAGAATGTTGTGGGGAGTTTATTTGTTGGTTGCTGTTATGAATTTACCATTGCAGATAATGCATTTAATTTCTGTGTCAGTTGTTTTTTTGTTAAATTACCATTTTGAGGCTGTGAATGTACTGTGGGCTGTTGTTATTGAATCACCATTTCAAATATTATAGTTAATTCACCTGTTAGTTGTTTCTATTAAATTTTCATTTTAAATGTTGCAGGGAAATTCTCTTTTGTTGTTTGTTGTTATTTCAACTATTGTAGTGAATTTCTCCGTCGGTTGTTATTGATAAATTACTAATTCAGATGTTGTTATTAATTTGTCTTTTTTGTTTTGTTTTTTCCCAATTTATTAGTTTTTTTATGTTCTCTGTTTATCTTTTTTTTCAGCCGTCTTCTGGGCATCATCACAAAGAAGGATGTACTCAGGCACATAGCTCAGCTAGAGAACCAGGATCCGGAGTCTATCCTCTTTAATTAGGCTGAAATCATCAGCATCCACAGATCGGTTGTATCTGTTCCTTCATCTACTTGAAGCACATGTCAGTGCAGGGGGAGTGACATGCTAGACTTTGACATGCATGGATGTGAACTGGATTCTGTCTTCAAGTCGCTGGTGTTCTCGGAATATGTCCCTTAAGGACTCGGATTGACATCATAGTTTTCCACTTCACAGGAGGACGTTATAAGTGTTTTTGAGCTCCCACCTGCTATCCTGCCTGAAAGCTTACTGCAAGACTGTTATATTTCTTAGGACATTTTTTAGCATTCAGGGCCGGATTTAGACTTGATAAATGCCCTAATCTGTATTAGGCCCCGAGGCCCCTAATGTTTTTAATTACAAATATATGGATGATAGAGATATACTGTTGTTTAAATTTTAAAAGAAAATATATAGAATGTGTCTGCTTATATATAGAATGTGTCTGCTTAATCACAGAAATTATATTATAGGTCCTCTTAAAGACTGTTAAAAGAAAATTGCATTTGTGAACAAATACATACATTTTTTTAGGACCCCTGCATTTTGTGAGGCCCTCGCTGTAGCTCAGTTAGTTTATGCTTATATCCAGCACTGACAGCATCTCACAACCAACCCTTTGTTTTTTTGCTTCCATGACTAAGCATCATGCATTATAGATTTATTGTCTGGACAAAGAAGACACAAACAATAGATTGCACAATTTATTGCCAGGCATATTTATATGTGTCTTGTGAGATGCATTACTGTATAAATCATTGGTTATATTGGCTTTAAAAAAATCATGTATAACAGATTTATTGTCTAAACTAAGAAGACACAAATAATAGATTGCACAATTTATTGTGAGGCATATATATGTTTGTCTCAAGAGATGCATTAATATAGTAATCTTGTCTTGTCTTGTCCACAATTGCCTCACAGCGTAGTGGGGAGTCGCAGTTTTCTATCCTGGGCCAGGTGTGTTGCATGTGTTGTTGTTAGTCCGTGTTGCCTCAGGATCTCTGATATCTATCCATCGTACTCTCGGTCTGCCTCTTGCTCTAGGGCAGTAGTGTTGTTTGTTGTATGCTCGTAGAGGCAGTTGGTCGGTTTGCATTGGTATCAAGTGGCCAAACCACTCTATTTGTTGCTTCTTTATGTATTGCAGGCATGGTGTGGTTCCTACAATTGATCTAATGTTCTCGTTTCGAACTCTGTCTCTCCTTGTGACATTGGCAGCCTTACGTAAGCATCTCATTTCGCACGTCATGATCTTTTTCTCCTGTGCTCTTGTTAGGGACCAGGTTTGGCATTGGTAGCAGAGGGTTGGTATAAACATGCAATTTATCAGTTGTCGTTTTAGTGCCATAGTGATGCTTGTGTGTTTTGGCAGTGGGGAGAGTTGGTAAGTTACTGCGTTCGCCTTTTGACATCTTGCCTCAAGTTCCCTATCAATTCTTCCATCATCTGTGAAGATGCTCCCCAAGTATTTAAATTGCTGCACTTGTTTGAGTTGTTTGTTGTTAACTTGAATAGTTAGTATATTAGGTGTTCTACTTATTTTCAGAATTTCTGTTTTGGTGATGCTGATCTTCATAATATAGTAATAATTGGGTGTAATATAGTAATAATTGGTTATAATGAAGCAAATAAATTAATCCTTCTAACTGAAACACATCCTCATGTGGATTTCAGGGCCCTATAGTGATGGGTAAAAAGAATAGAAAAACAGACTCACTGCCTCCCATTAGGCATGTCATAAAAGGCAACTAATTGGGAGTGTTACCTTTGAAGTCTGGGTGCATGTGCCTGAGAGGCCAGTAACACTACTAAAGTCCAGAAGTGGATGAACAACCAGAACTTCCCGCCAAAGTTTACAGCTGTGAGCACAAAAAAGAAGAAGACTGAAGTACAAAATTAACCATATTTAAAAGTAACAGCCTGTTTCACCTGGGCAAAAGCAGGTTTGTGACCATGTCCTTTTGTCTGTATAATTCTGGGCTGACTGGTTTATTATCTTGGCTTTTTAAGTATTGATGAGACACCGTGAAATGTGCCAGGCAGTAAACTGTGCAGTCTATTGTGTGTGTCTTCTTTGTTCAAACTCACCATGGAGGAACAGTGCTTAAATATTTTGTTATTCACAGTTTGTGTGCAGGCTTGATAATGTGTGTCTCCATAAGGGGTTTTTCTGTTAAAAGCTAGTAAATATATTTCTAAATAATGAGGATATATAAAAACTAAAAAGTTTATTGCACACATGCCTGGTTTTTTTTTTTTCTCTTTTCAGCTACAGAGTCTATATCACCATGTAATGAAGCACAAAACATGAAACCTTTTAAGACAAATCACACTATCTTCAGTTTCACGGTACATCACACCATGGAAGTCTAAGATTAACTGTGTTATTCTTCTGTTTACCTGATACGGGACTGCACATCCTAACTGCCACTTTTTCTGCAGGGATAAACACATAAGAACATACATGTGTTTTTACACAATGGTTACTGCATATTTTTATTAGTTTGGCCTCACTTTGGAAGTGAAAATTATATGGTATCATGCTAAATTAATTTGTTAATGGCAGTTATTGTATACATAGTGACCCAATAACTATATACACTTTGAATAGTTTATTTAAACATCTTTGAAATTAAAGTAATTCAAGTTGTTACTTTAAATGAAAGAGGGACATATGTTATAGTTTTATCTCCTTTTTCCAAATTGGCCTTGCTGCTATGTTCTAGACACTGATGATAAATATTTTATCAGTTATAGGCTGTAATGAGGAGTGGCTGGCCAAATGGTTAAGAATGCTGGGATCTCACACAGGAGGTCGAGGTTGGAATTCTGTTTAAGGTTCCGGGTCTTTTTCTGTCAGGGGCAAAAATAAAATTAACACTTACAAGGTCCATGGTGCTCAATTCAACATCAAATGTGATTAGAATGCTTGACAGAGATAATGGAAAAGACACGCACAGATACAAGCAAACATTTTGACCAAAGTCTTTATCAACAGAATACTAAGTATAACACAAACTGCAGATGGAAACTCAATGAGCAAGATATCAGAGCTGTTTAAAAAAAAAAAAACTAAGGTAAACATGAAAACAAGAAATATATAATGGGAGAACATATGAATATTTATTTTTGTGGTCTTTTCCATCCCTCCATCAAGTTGTCTAGTCACATTTTGTGTTCTATTAAGAACTTTTTGTCTTCAGCTCGACTGCAGTCATCCCTGTTACAGTGCATGGTAACTGCACTAGCCATGCGGCCCTTACACCTCAGGCTCAAAGACCTCCTTGCATATAATGCAGAAGTGGTCAGTGCAGGCAGTAAAGATTTTGTTTTTTTGTTTCAGGTGTTATAGTGTGTATAATTTTTTGAAGAACCTTATAGCTCTAAATATTTCTGCACAAAAATTTTAGGTTAACCTTATAGATTTTGACTATTTAGACTGTTCTCAGCCTTTAACCAGATATTTTGTTTTACAAATGAAAATAACATTTTACATATAAACAAATGCACAAATGACAAGACTATGGTATGAATATATCTAAATTATGTTACATATTCAATACTTGCAAACAAAATATAACCTTAAACGAGTCAATTAAGATTTTTCTGCTCTGCTGCCAAAATGCTAATCTTATCAAATGACATGTAGTTTAATTTCAATAAATTTCATCAATGTAAATAGAAATTGATGAGATTTCATTCTTGAGAATGTATATGACAAGAGATCGGAAGGGCAGGGGAAAAAATGCATAATGTTTATAACAAGAGATCAAGAGGGCAGGGAAAAAATGCATAATGTTTATAACAAGAGATCAAGAGGGCAGGAAAAAAATGCATAATGTTTATAACAAGAGATCAAGAGGGCAGGGAAAAAATGCATAATGTATATGACAAGAAACAGAAAGACCAGATAGACACAAATTTACAGTATATGTGACAAGAGACTGAAAGGGCAGAAAGAAAAGTTTGACAAAAAGGAAAGAGAAATGTGCAGTGTATATTAAAAGAAATGGGAAGGTCACATGGGATATCCCCCATGCGGGTTTCTTTGCCTTATTATAAGGAAAACAAGAATAGACCCACTGCCTATCCAAAAGCATGTCGTAAGAGTCGACTAATTGGTAGCTTTCTTCGAAGTGGGAGTGCATCTGCCTGAGAGGCAAGGAACCAACAGTCTGCAAACAGATGTGTCAGATCTGTCAAACAGATGCACATGCAGGACTCAGGTTCTGGAACAGGACTGCAGTCCAGAAGTGGATGAACAACCAGAACTTTCCACCAGAGTTTACAGCTGGTGAACACAAAGAAGAAGAAGAAGAAGACAAGGGATATGTATGTAACAAGAAACAGGAAAGCTGGATAGAAAAATGGACAGCAAGTATGATAAAAACACAGAGTAATCAAATTGAAATATGTACGGTCGGGTAACCACGGCTCCAACTTCAGAGCAGACGAGTCACCCCAAAGTTGACCTTTTTTATGCCTGTGAGGGCCGCACAAAATTTTGATCACGTTCCCTTGTAAAAACATGGACACAGACTGTAGTCTCTAAAAAGCCAGTAGCCTGCACTAGCTTTAATTGCATAAGGCAGCCATCAAAAGTGCCAACACAAACAGTCTGGCACTAAAAATATATACAGTGTACTTGACAAGACATTCAAAGGCAGAAAAAACAATATGCAATATATATAATATATATAAATAGGAAGACCGGAATCAAAGGTATTCTGTGTGTGTGAAAAGAATATGAGAAAGATCAGATAGAAATATCTATACGGTTGATGACAAAAGGCAGGAAGACAGAAATGAAAATGTACAGTGTATGTAACGCGAGTTGAGAAGGACAGAAAGAAGAATATGTGATTTTTACGGCAAAATAACGAAAGTCAAAATTAAATATGTACAGTCCATGGAACAAGAAATAGAAAGGCTAGAATCAAAAGTGCACAGTGTATTTGAAAAGAAACAAGTATGTGACATGAAAAAAAAGGCCTGAAAGAACATTGTGTATTGCTTATGATAAAAAGGTTGCGTATCCTTTGCAGGACGTTGCAGAACCAACCCCAACAGCACCTGGCTGTTGTGTGGTTTTTCTAGGCAAATTTACGTCTAGTAGTTTGTATGATAAAAAAACAGAAAGAAATATACAATGTGTGTGACAAGAGAGAAGGTCAGAAAGAAAAGTGTACAATGTGGCAAGAAACGGGAAGGTCAGAAAGAAAAGTGTACAGTGTATGTGGCACGAAACACGAAGGTCAGAAAGAAAAGTGTACAATGTGGCAAGAAACGGGAAGGTCAGAAAGAAAAGTGTACAGTGTAAGTGGCACGAAACACGAAGGTCAGAAAGAATTTTGTACAGTATATCTGACAAATCAGAAAGAAATATATACAATGTCTGCAACATGTCAGAAAGAAAAATGTTAAATGACAGAACAGAAAGAAAAATGTACAGTGCAGATGGCAGGAAACAGGAGTGGCAGAAATATTTGTACTATTTATTGTAGCTTAAACATGACATGTTCAGTGTATTAAATGTAGCTTATATAGTGAATGACCACCTGCCAATTGTAAATGTAATTATCTTTCAGGTGCTTTCATAATATCCTACCCCAAACAGGGGAAATCCACTGGTCACGGGACAGTCAAATATTTCAGGCGGTGGTAGATAGGCTGCATGAAGTTGTGGGACCTAGGCTGCATGCAGTCGTGGGACCTAGGCTGCATGCAGTCATGGGACCTAGGTTACACTCTCTCGTGGGACATAGGTTGGCCAGTTCTAGATGTTTTGAAGTTGTTAAAGGCAACAGAATGCTGGGAAACCCAGTCTTACCACCCTATAAAATGATGGACTGTCCTGTGACGTCATCTGGGGTAGGATATTAAGAAAAGAACCATCGTTCATTAATTTTTTTTACACATTTAAAATTGTGTCAGTATCTTTGCATTGTTTAGTTTTACTTTTCAGAATGATTTTTCTACTCATGTAAGTTATCTTTGTTGTATGCTCTTAAAATAATTGTTCAGAGTCCATGTAGCAGAAATGTTTAGAAATAGATTTGTAACTGTTTGTCTGCTTGTAAGTAAAGTGAAGGACCGTTTTCCACGCCTTTAGGTAATTAGGGCATATAGGGTTAGACTTATATTTTTATAGACCAATCGGCACAAGATGGGTGATGTGGTCAGCATCACGCCGCCCACCTTTATTTCCCGGGACTGCACCCGGTACCCACTCAAGGCTGGGTCGACCTGGGAGTCGAGGTCATTTTTTTTTAAGTCAGGCTCCGCCAGTTAGTGAACCCACGACCTTCCAGCCGATACGCCGCGGCGACTCCCTAGCCTAGCAATGGCCCACAGACTATTGCCTGTTGTATTGTATTAATGATCTTTCTATGCTTGGGTTCAGACCAGTGGCCTGTGACGATTCTTATCTTCAACATTCTGGTCCCTGGCTACACTTATTTGAATATCCCTGGCCTAGAGTGTTTCACAAACCACAATACTCCATAGCTCTGGTGACAGGCTTGGGGATCTGCGAAAAACCTGAACTTGCTACCTCCAGATCACAAAGCAAACAGCCAAATCAGTTTGCCACAGACACCCCCATGACTTTCATAGAGAAAGTATGCTCTTTGACTTTTGTACTACACGTTAAAATCTCTGGCCAGATTTTTTTGAGTATGCTGAGACTAAACATAGTGGACATAATAACATGTCATACTTTGTTTTATACACACTGACAAAGGTGACCTTACATTGTGTTTTGGTTGAAACAGAATGATTTGAATTAAAAAAGATGAACAGGCAGTAAATGGGATATAGTATTTTGTTTCAGTTGTATCTATTTATTATTCCTAATGTATGACGTTTGAACTTCATATTAATCATTCCAGTTATTTTATAATACTGTGTTCATTCCCAGAAGCAATGTCTTGTCACTCCGGTTGTAGTATTGAACCATTTTTTTTTTAATATTTGCAAAACATGGATACATGAATGTGAGTGAGAAATGTATCCTTCTGGTTAAAAATACCAAATACAAAACATTTATTAACAGGCAATGCACTTCTTTCTAACTTTGAATCAGTGAAGAAGAAAGAATTATATTATAGAGAGCTCATGTTTTTACAAAACTTATGTGATGATATTTGTAATGTTATTTGACATACTGACTTACAAACCCAGTTAGATTTATCTGCAGATGATTTGGCATCAGACCACTCTGTGTTTTACAGTGGTATGGAGAGTCATCTGTTCATAAAGCAATGGCAAACTACCAAATGCAAAATTGCCTGGAAAATCCACAAATAGCCAAGTGCTGGTTTGCCTTGCAAACATCCTGTAAAAGATAGGCTGCCAACTTTGATCTGTTGAAGTTCAAAAGACTATCTGATGTGTACAAATCTAGAGGGCTAAACATAGGAGCATTCACCCAACTCGGATGATACCAGGTTACTTTGTAACCAAAGGGTGTCATAATAAAGTTTTCCCAGTGCTATAATAATATCCTACCCCAAACAGGAGAAATCCACAGGTCACGGGACGGTCTAATATTTCAGGGGGTGGTAGATAGGCTGCATGCAGTCGTGGGACCTAGGCTGCACTCTCTCGTGGGATGTAGGTAAGTTGGGGTTAGGGCCAATTCTAGAGGTTTTTGGGTCGTTAAAAGCATCATAAAGCCAGGAAACCCAGTCTTACCACTCATCTAAAATGTTTGACTGTCCTGTGACGTCATCTGGAGTAGGATATTAATAAAGCACCGTTCTCCCCTGAAAATAAGACTCATGCCAGTAATAAGCCCTAGCATGATTTTTCAGGATGCTTTTAGCATAAGCTGTACTCCAAAATAAGGCCTATTTAAGATAATCAGCTAGAATGAAATACTTGTTGGCAAATGGCAGTAGAAGTACAGACGCCACTACTTCCCCTCTTCCCCCTGTAAGGCCATCAGATCCCACATGGGGAGCAAGGCTGATTGATTTGATATACTACAGTTCACCTTCACCTGAAGACTGTTAAAGATAGTATAATTCACAGTTGTTAATTTTTTTTTTTTTTTTTTTTTTTAAACTACAGGGTGATTGAAAAGAAACTCCTTATTTAAAAATTTTAAAAAGTAAAAAAAAAAAAGTTAAGAACCCTTTTCCATGCCTTTAGGCATTTTGTAGACCAATCGGCACTAGATGGGTGATGTCGTCAACATTACGCCGGCCGCCTTTATTTCCCAGGACTGCACTCGGTACCCACTCAAAGCTGGGTCGACCTAGAAGCCAAGGTCATTTTTTTTTTTAAATCCGGCTCAGCCAGGGAGCAAATCCACGACCTTCCGATCTGCGGCAAAAGTCTAGCCGCTCTGCCACGGCGACTCCCACTGTTTTAAAATATTCATACTTTATTTATTAACTATAATCTTTACAAGAAGTGTATGCGAGAGGAAAGCATTTGGCATGAGATTCTATTTAAAATTTGATTTTGGCACCAAATTTAACCACCAGCTTCTTCAGCTGCCCAGGAGTCATGTCAACTGATTTCACTGGAAACTTTTGTGAAATTGCAAACATAACATCTTGTATTCCTCCTTCAGGTTATTCCAAAGTCTTTGGATCAGCGGAAAACACAGATACAAACATTGAATTTACAGATTACATTCTCTTACATATTGAAAGAATGTCAGATGACAGAGAAGTAAAAACTATATACACAAGGGAGATGAGTAGTGGTAGACAACGAGGCAGACAAAGAAGACAATGGAGAGATAATATCCAATCCAACCTGCAAACACTTAGTGTCATCAAATGGAAAGAGAAGGCCAACCAGAATGCTGAAGAAAAAGAAGAATAATTCTCATACATTAAAGATCAAATATTTAAAAAATCAAATGTGAGACAAAAATGGCCATAAATAAATAATTTTAAAGGTATTTTAAAACAGGGAGTTTACTTTTCAGTCACCCGGTACTGTTTACAATACTATTGGATATATTACAGTTCACAAAGGCTGTAGGGTATATACTACAGTTGACAGACACATGGACAGAGAAAACATTAAAAAGGGTGGATGGCACATTGTGTTGCGGCTTACAGCTTAGGCTACAACTTTCGGCTCAGCACATCCTAAATCAGCAAATCCCTAATTAGTCACCTTGTAAAGGGGCAGTGGGTCTCACCCCCCCCCCCTTCCCCCCATTGAGACCCAGGACCCACATGATATTGATAATATTATTATGTCAGTGTTATATATATATGTGTCATGGATGTATGTTTTTATAGTTATAAATTATCGTCAGTATAAACATAAAACATTCTCAGTTATACAATAATTCCAGGTTAACCATTATACATTGGTAATTGAAATGTGGAATTCCTAACATTTAAATAATATTTTTATGATTTACTTTGATCTTTATGACATTTTTTGGGATAATGATTGGACATTTATCATGTTTTGTTGCCTAATCAGAAAATGACATTATCTAATTACCTTTACTTTACCATCACCACACTGATATGTGATGGCTTTTTAACAAAGAGACATTTATTTATTGTATGTCTTTTTTTTTTTTTTTTAATGTTCAACCAAATCTCTGAATGAGTAATTTGCAAATGTCAACCAATTATTTTTACATAAATTTATGACAGTTCTAGCAGTGAAAAATGGATTTACTTCTTTAAATCCCAGGCTGTTGTTATTTGGAAGTGTTTCATTAATTGTTGTTTCCCCAGTGTTTTATTTGTATATGGTTATGTAGGCATGTATAGGGATGTAAAGTATTCATTTATAAATATTTTAAAACTGCTATACATTTTAACATATTCTCAGTTATATGAATTGAGGTTTAAGGTTTGAACAATGGATCAACATCATGGCACACAGGTAGTAACCTATAAGTGCTCAAGTCTAAGTCCGAAGAAGCTCAGCAGAGTGCACAGGCTCTGTAGAACTGGCGAGGATCCTGAAATACTTTGGCTATATTTTTAATTCAAAATTTTGCCTAGGCAGCGCCGTTAGGCTACTCTTTGTGATTTCCAACTGCCAAGGAATTTTTTACGTTCACGACAATGCATACGGGTGTCTAATCTCACGACCCAGAGACCAAGGGGAATTACTAGAAGTCCAAGTCCACGTGAAAAAATCCCAGCCCTTACCGGGGATTGAACCCGGAACCTCTAATACTCGAGGCGGACACATTGTCTTGAGACCCCTAGTTATTTTAACATTATTTAGAATTGGTATTTGAAATGTCAAAAGCTGGGGTATTTTAGCCATGTTAAGTGTCATGGCGGCCTGGAGAGAACGGTGATAGAGGGTACAGTGTCTCAGACAAGGTAGAGGCCGACCTCCTTGAAGGTGGATACATTTATGTTTATTCTACGGATCAACATCATGGCACACAGGTGTTACCCATAAGTGCTCTGTTCTACTACTAACTCAAGCCCGAGTCTGAAGAATCTCAGCGCAGTGCATGAACTTTGTTGCACCGGCGAGGATCCTGAAATACTTTGGGTAGATTTGTAACTCCAAATTTTGCCCGGGCAGTACCATTAGGCTACTCTTTTCAATTTCTAACTGCCAAGGGATTTTTTTAAGTGCGCAAGAATACACACAGGCGTCTGATCTTACTACCCAGAGACCAGGGGGAATTACTAGAAGTCCATGTGAAAAAATCCTAGCTTTCACCAGGGCTTGAACCCTGGACCTCCAGCACTCGAGACAGACCCCATACCTTGAGACCACTCAGCCCTCTTGAAGGTAGATACAAGACACATAGAGAGCACATAGGACTAGAGAGAGAGAGACCCTCAGCTGTGTAGAGAGCAGTGTTTGATAAAGGACCAACTGCTTGATCTTGATTTGAGATATAAGTTTTCAAAAAGTAACGTTCCCTGCCCTGGTATTAATTGGCCATTTGGTGCTGGCCTCTTTTACTTCCCAAATTTCCCTAAATTTTTCTAGTACCTGTTTTAGGCTGGGTTGAACTGGGAGTCCTAGTCATTTTTCTTTCTTATGAATCTGCCCTGATGCAGGTTTGAACTCATATGAGTGGCAAGCCTTGCAAAACCACAAAATAAAGCAGATCCCTTCTTCTTCTTCTAGGAGGTCACCAGCTGTAATCTCCGACGGAAAGTGCTGGTTGTTTATCCACTTCTGGACTTTAGTCTTATTCTAGAATTTGAGTTTTGTGTGCGCGTCTGTTTTACAGATTTGGCTTATTTGTGTGCAGACTGTTAATTCCTCCCCTCACAGGCATATGAACTTCAACTTCAAATGAAACACTCCTAGTTGGTCGACTTTTATGACAGGCTGGGGGGAGGGAGGCGTGTAGTGGGTCTATCCCCCTCCCTTACAATGGGGCCTTAGAACCCACACGGGGATTTTTTTTTTAATGCAGCTAAGCTGAACAAAAACCCAAGCAATACATAGGCAAAGAACAAAAAAAACAAAATTAAAAAAACCCAGATTGTTAAAAAGTACAAATTTTATAGTTACAAAACGAAACATTTACCCACTTTGAAATAAGGATGTATTTGTAGGGTTCTGCCAGGGAATCTCGCTGACACTTGACACTCATAGGAAAACGAGACAATCATACAGTCAGACTCAACCCAACCCTGAATATGAACTGAGATTGTCTACCTACTATTGAAGACAATTATTATTATTATTGTTAATGTCATTGTTGATATCATTGAAATACTTCTTTGCTGGGACCAACTAGATGCTGGATGTGCTATTAAAAGAACTGTTGTGTAGCTTGTTATAGTTTTAATTGTTTTGTGTTGTGAAAGATTTCAGATTCACTACTGTGGTAGAGTCATCTAAATCCTTAACCATTTCGCACTGTGAATGCTAAAAAAAAAAGGGGGGGGGGGGGGTTATGAACCCACAGGAATTTCCGGGGGGGGGGGGGGGGGGGGGGTCCCTAATGATACAACCATATTACTTATGTCACTAAAAACTTTTTTTTTTTAATTTATTTGTCTACTTGTTAATAGAAATATTTTTGAAATACATAAATATAAAAAGGGGTAATAAATAAACATGAAAAGAGTTAAGCATAAAATGGAATACATTCGCCCCGATGTTTAAAAAACCTAACTCAAAGTGTATTAGATGAATTGTTCCATGAACCCATGACCTGTACCACTGAGGCTTAGGGCATTAGCTGCCTTGAAAGAGCTATTGGGGCCTTCAGAAAACACCCCTGTATGCTTGTTTTAGTAACTATATTCATATCTTGGCCATTTAAACACTGAGCAGGTGTAGACTGGACCAGTGAAATTCAACTATGCTTTTTGAGAACATGTCTGTTCAGACAGGGCTATATATCGGCGTTTATGGGGACATGGCACAATCGAAGGTCTCTAGATTTAAGCTTCTCTGGGTAAAAGAGTTAATGGCCAATAAGAAATGCATATTTGTGTCCTTTTTGGCTTGCCATTGAAAGTAATTTTCCTGTATTTATTGATGTGCTTCTGTGGTGGGATCAACTGTATTAGATTCAGATATTAATTTTCTTGTAAATAACATGGAAGCACACAGTATACTGCACAATTTTTCTGCTGGGCACATTACTCTGTATCTCTTTAGGTGTATAACTACAAAATTTATGTCAGCATGTATTATTATCATCATTATGTAGCAGGTCTTTTGCACAACACCACTCTCATCATAGCCCACCTGCAAGAAACTCAGTCTCCAGCTTTCCCGCCTCTTGCACTTTCCTACCCAAGGAATCTCCCACATCCTATGCCCATCTTCATGCTTGTCGGCCCATGTCCATCTTTCCTGGACCACGCCTTCTGCTACTTTTCTTTCCAATCCACCATGGTGCTTGATATGGTTAGAATATTTCAATTTCTGCGACAAGGTGTTGTTAACTGGCCAATCTTTCGTGATGTTCAGATCTTTTACGATGTCATTTTTTCTTATGTTCTTGGTCTACGGTATTCTGAGAATGCAATGGTTGAAATCTCTGAGGGAATCTTGACTGACAGGAATCAGTTTCATTTTTGTTCCAGAAGACTCTGGGATAAGAGGGAATGAACGAGGGGATTGGCTTGCTAGCAGGGCCACTGTAGGCACAGGAAAAGTAAGGGACTGGGCCGGTGTTATCAGTGCTTTCAAGAAGGCAGGGCAAGTAGGTTGCCAGACGTAAATGCTATTCACCTAGCCAAAGAAGAGTAGTAAACCAACTCAGAACTGGTGTTGTCAGTCACCATACACTGAGGGAAATGTTGAAAATGTGATCCAAGTGCTAATGGACTTGTTCTGAGAATCTATAGCATTTCCGCTCAGAAGCCCCAGTTTTCTTCTTTAATGACTGAGATCATTTACAGCTGACATCTACGAGGAAGAAATTATCTACACTTTTCATTCTACAATTTATTTACATGAAGCTAGGGTTTCACATCATTTTTCTATGTAACCTCCCTCTTTATCAAACGCTTGGTGTCACCAACTGGAAAGAGAAGGCCAACCAGAGAGATTAATGGAGGCGGGTGATATCTGCAGCAATGAACCTCAAGAGCTCGGAATGCTGAAGAAGAAGAAGAAGAATCTTCCTCTTTATCATTTCACTTTGCCCAACGGTCAACAAGCTTATTATGTATTCCTTCCAAATAAAAGGTTTTTGGATGGTCGTAAAGCCACGTTTAGCACCACATTTTGCATCTGTGAGCTTTCTTGGTACCCAGCATGACAGACTTTTTAAAAACTGAGCTCACCATGGATGATTTGATTGACTAAATCATGACTAATGTTTAACGCAGATGTTACCTCTTTGATGGTAATTTGCCTGTTTGCCAAAACCTCCTCTCGAACTTGCTGAATGTTGTCATCTGTAGTTGAGGTTGATGACCATCCAGCTCCCTTTTCATGTGTTACACTTATTCGACCACTTTTAAACTTCTCGATCCACAAAACCACAGTTTTACATAATATTGCACTTCCCCTAAATTGCAGTGATTTTCTACGATGAATTTCTGAACCTTTGACACCCTCCAGAGGAATCATATCACTGCTTGTTGTTCTTCTTTGTGCACACTTCTAATAGAGCGGCCATGATCTATCTACAACAGAAGGAATAAAAATGGCAGAATTGGGGTCAGATTTTCATAGCATTACCACAACACTATAACAATAAAATAAGCAAGGACAGAAGTCAGTCTGGACATATCTAAGAAGAGTTATGTCAAAAGTGTAGATACTTTTTGACTTCCCTTGTATATGTAAATGTTTACAAGGAAGATGCATACTTTGAAAATGTTGACTTGTTCCTTGCTGATGCTCAGCTATAGACTTTTCATGCTGTTTAATCTTTGCATTCTGTGGCCATCCTCCTCTTGACTTCTGTTGTGCAGTCTCCATAGCCCATCAACATATAATGAAGCACAGAACACGAATCCTTGGAAATGCAGTTCTCAGAGCACATTGTCTCTCGTTACACTGTATATCTCACTAGCTAAAGTCTGAGATTAACCATGTGATCACCACAGAAGTCTAAGATTGACTTAGATCACTAGATCTTACTTACTTAGTCGCTCCTCTTCTATCTTGGTTTGCCAGAGAGATCGCCAGACGTTTCTATCAGCAGCTTTCATCCTGGCTTTGTTCCATTCCAGACCTCTGTCAGTTAGGGACTATCGGATGTTGTCTTCCCAGTGCACCCTGGGTCGCCCTGGAGGTCTGGTTCCCAGGTTCTTAGCCTCCCATGCCTGCCATGGTGGCAGATTTTCTCCAGATCACTAAGTTGTTAATCTTGGACTTCTGTGGTGAACACATGGTTAATCTTAGATCAACTTAGTGATCCTTTTTTTAATTTAAAAGCAAGTACAATTCTCTCTACACACTAGGGGCACATTGGGCATATGAGGCTAGGCTTATATGTTTATGTAACCAATTGACCCATGATGGGTGATGTGGTCAACATCACACTGGCCACCTTTACTCCCCAGGACATCACCTGGTACCCATTTAACTCTTTGAGTCCCAAGAGGTTTAGCATCAAAGGCCCAAGGAGTAGTCAAGAAAGACGTAAAATCGGCGCATCTTGCGTTCACTGGGCTTCTAGGTAGGAATCTATGAACGTATGACGCGTTCGTTGGGACTCAAAGAGTTAAGGCAGGATTAACCTGGTAGCCAAGGTCATGTTTTTAAAAAAAATGGCACCATGCAGGTTTGAACACCTGACCTTTGGATCCACAGGTGAGCATCTAGCTGCTACACCATGGTGGCTCCTGATCCTCATATACATGCATTAATGCAGTATCTATCTTGTTTGTATCCTCATTATTTAGATTCACAATGGAAAAGCATTGTTGTAAATTTCTTTTGATTGTCTAATCATCATTTTAAATGGAGATTCCCATTTTATTGGCCATGTGTTTCAGTATATCTTCCTTAACTGACCCTGTATAGTTACTGTGTTCCCAAATATTTCTGACAAGTGTATTCATGTTCATCACAAATGTACATTGAATTATTGCAGCCTGATGTTTGTGTTTTTACAAGCAAATATGGTTGACATTTAAATTTCTTTTCTTTTTCTTTTTTTTTAAATATGCATAATTGTACAGTTATTATAATTTTATTTTTTATTTTTAAGTAAAGGACTTTTTTCACATCCAAGGAAAAGGTAACACCAATAAGTTATAAACGCAAAATGTTGCAGAAGCTTCGGGATCAGAAGAGCGCTCTGTCGTTCGCCTGTCAGACCAGCTGCCTACCAAGGCTAAAGGCTGGCTCTCTCCTGCCATTAAGTTTTCAGAATGCATTTCCCAGTCTTAGGATAAGTCTGATGTCCTCCTGAATGTACTTCTGAAGCCATTGCCGCAAGTTAATTGTCTGGTTTGGTGTACGCCGCCCAGTATTTGACATTAACAGATAACCTATAGTACCAACTTCTGTTATACTGTAGCTCAGTCATGTGTGACTAAGACATGTGAAATGTCTGGTTTGGTGTACACCGCCCAACATTTGACATTAACAGATAACCTATAGTACCATCTTCTGTTATACTATAGCTCAGTCATATGTGACTAAGACATGTGAAATGTCTGGTTTGGTGAACACCGCCCAACACCCAACATTTGACATTAACCGATAACCTATAGTACCGACTTCTGTTATACTGTCATGTGTGACTAAGACTTGACTCTTACTAAAAGGAAATAATTTGTTACTTGTTATCCGTATCAACATACTAGCACATCAACCTGACTCATTTGTGCTCCGTCTCCAATGCAGCGGCCATCTCAGTGTCTCCGGAAGGGGTCTCCATGGCGAAGTGGTCGAGCCGTTTGCCTCGCGCTCTGAAGGTCGGGGCTTCATTTCACTGCGGCGCTGTTCAGTTCACGAGTGCGATTTTTATGGAGATTCAGGGGATTGTCTCCGGAGCTAAGGAGGATTGCTCTGTTTGACACTATAGGCAGGCTGTTGGCTGTCCTAAGGAGAGAGACTGAGCCTTATGGGATAAATCCCAGTGTAATGAAGTCATTCCTCTAAAGAGAGTAGGATGCTTAGATTACCCATAACAGTTCACTGACACATTTTCTTTCTTTACCCCACAACTGATATCTGCATCCTTGTCCTCTAACACCCACTTCCAGCAAGCGGTTTCTTTGTTTTTGGTGTCTGACTAAAACAACTAATTACGAAATAAAGTACCCTCCGCTGCTGAAGAACTGAACTTTGACCTTTGTCTTGATAAAGAATGATACTAACCACTATTCTCAGGTCAACCCAGCTTTGAATGGGTACCAGGTACAGTCCTGGGAAGTAAAGGCAGCCGGTATGATGGCTGACCACCTTACCCTCCCAGTGACGATCGATCTATATAAATAGGTCTAGCCTTGTATGCCCAATAGGCCTGAAGGCATGTAAAATGGTCCTTATCTTTTACTAATAACTGTACGATGTGAATGTTGGCATCTTTTCACTTTTCAAAATGATGGTGTTACATTGCGGTATAGGAACCTTCTCTCTGTAGCACAAGGCCTGAGCAGTATTGTAGAGGACATGTGATGCCCATGCAGCATGATCCCTCTCTCGGCCTACCTTGTTTGCTCCAAGGTAATGTAACACCAGTCATTTCCACTACAATATGAATATTATCTAAATATTCTTTTTCTTCTTCAGCATTCCAAGCACTTGAGGTTCATTGCTGCAGATATCACTTACCTCCATTCATCCCTCTGGTTAGCTTTCTCTTTCTAGTTGGTGACACCTAGTGTTTGCAGGTCTGTCTGGACAGTATCTCTCCATTGTCTTCTTGGTCTACATCGTGATCTATGACCATTCATCTCCCTTGTAAGCCTGTACACTCGTAGTAAATGCTGCATAAGATCGAAGGCAAGGTTGTCAAAAACTTTTATAGTGAACTCTGGTGTGCCTCAGGGCTGTGTACTATCACCGCTTCTTTTTATAACATACATGGATACCATATGTAGCGAAACAAACTTTAATCATGAAGAAGATATTACAGAATTACTTTTCGCCGACGACCAGGTACTCATAGCAGAAAATACGGAATGCCTACAGAACCACCTAAATCAAATTAGTAACAAAGGGGAGAAATATAATATGAAAATAAACACTACGAAGACTGAGACAATGATGATAGAAAGACATAAAGACAATCTAGAAATAAAATTAAAAAACAACACCCTGAGACAAACAGAGGAACTTAAGTATTTGTGAGCAATGTTCACATCCGACAGAAAACTGGACAGAGAAATTAGCTCCAGATGTGCCAAAGCTTATCAAGTAATGGGGCAACTATCTCCTCTGTTGACACACAAGCAGATACCTCAGAGTACTAAAGTGAATTTTATCAGAACTATTTTTTGGCCAACACTGTGCTATCAATGCCAAATGTGGACACTTACATCCTCCAATGAACCTAAAATTGTGACACCAGAGATGAAATGCCTTAGAAGAGCTGCAGGAGTTTCAAGAAAAGACAGAATACGAAATCAAGAAATCAGACGAATGCTAGGAATAAAGCCAGTATTACAGGTCATCAAAGAACAACAAATGAAGTGGTTTGGACACCTAACAAGAATGCTCTGGTACCATCTGCCACAGCGAGCCACACTAAAACGTTACAACGGGTATAGAGCGAGTGGAAGACCTCGGAAAAGATGGAGTGATGACATTAAGAACAGCCTTACAGAAATGAACATCAGTTCTAATAGTGCTCTTGACAGAGCTCATCAACGAACATTGCATCTCCCCCCGACACTTTGATGAGGTACAAGGTGGAAGAGAAGAAGAAGAAGTATTTTCTTTCCTATTTTTGTGTTTGATATAGTTTTTAAATTGTAATGTTTAGCCAGCAGTCATAGATTAGAATGTGGGGCTTTGAAAATAGCATCATACATGGCTGTAGGATTGAATGTGAGGCTTTGATTATAAGATAATTTACAGTTGTGGAAAAGAGTTTGAGGCATTGAACTTAAAGGTCCTCACAGCTGTGGAAAAGAGTGTGAGACTTTGACTGTAGGGTAGCTCACAGCTGTGAAATAAAATGTGAGTTGTGAACTAAGCTCGCTCCCAGCTGTGGAATTGAATGTGAAGCTTTAAGTATAAGGTCCCTCACAGCTGTGAGATTAAAAAATGGGGGCTTTGAATATAGGATCACTCAAAGCTGTGCAATAAAGAGTAGGCATTGAATATGAGATCGCTTTGAGTGAAGAGTCACTCACAGGTGTTGAATTATATTTTTAACTTTTAACAGAGCAAGTTTTTTTTAGCTGTAGTATAGAGCATATATGTCTTTGAGATGTAAAATCACAGTTGTAGAACTGTATTACTTAGACTAAACATTACTTACAGGTGTAGACTCAAATGTATGGCTTGGACATAACATTACTCACAGATTCAGTTGAATTGTATTTGTAGTGGAATTTCTAGTTTTGGAGGTAACATGAGTCATATCTGTGCAGTATCTTTCCTTGAATGTAACACTTGTTATATAGCTGTGGAACTGAATGTAAGGCTGTGACAAAACATTACTAATAACTGTGAAATTTAATTTCTAGCTTTTACGTAACATCATCACTCACAGTCAAGGAATTGAACGTATGGATTAACATAACATCATTCTATACTGTGAAGTACTGTGTGTGTAGCCTTTAATATGAAATACCTGAATCATTCACTTTCTTGTTATGAAATTTTGCACTTTCTCTATATATTGCCCCCTCCCCCTAAATTTCATGTTTAGGTACTATATTTGTTTATATTCCACTGTTTGTAAGTGACCATAAATCATTGGCTGTATGCCAAAGCCACCTAAATGCTAACTCCTTGTTTCGAGAAATTACTTTTCAACACTGAGTTGCAAAAGAAAATTGTGTAGTTGTATGAAAAGTAGTACTTTGTTCAGACCGATTTGTAGTAGGAGAGTTATAGGCTAATTGGCACCATTTATGAAATGCAAGCATGTGAATATGAACACCAAAAGATCACTTTCAGTGCCATAATCTTACCAACGATATGTTATCAATGTCAAACTTGGATAGTTTTCAGAGCACAGAAAAAAAATAGTCCTGACAGAAATAAAATGTTTATGTACTATGCTTGGTGTAACCGGGAAAGATCAACTTAGGAACGATGATATCAGGAGGAGGGTCGGCACATAACTAATGTTCAACTTTATTGGTAGACAACAGATCAAACTCTTTGGCCATATAACAAGACTGATTTCGGATAAGACACCACAGAGATTAATGTTATACAGGTACAACAGTAACTAGCCAGAGGTCGACCATGCAGAAGATGGACCACAGAAATATCAGACAAAGAAAAGGACTAAATACGAAGTGAATAGAAAGGCTTGTTTCCAGATATCTCTTCCTCTCCTGAAGCTGTGAGGCATTCTAGGAGTAGAGGAAAGAAGAAGTAGAAAAAATTCACATTATCTTGGCATATTGTAAAGTAACAAATAACAGTGGTGGGGTGTGCATGTAACGGCTGTAATCGCCACTTACAATTTCAATTCCGAAAGAAAAATATATTATTTAACTGTGTTTTATTATTGTTTTCAATTTATTACAAGTATGCTACTCGGTTTACGACTAGCTGTATGTGTAACGCTTGTTAAACAGTGTTACTTTAGCAGTTTCGTGGAAAAAAAATTTCTGAATAGACTGCTTATCCGGGGTATACCAGTTGGAGAGGCGAGACAGGAAAGGCATGCCAGAGTCACCCGTCGTTACATCACATCCACCAGAACAGAATAGGAGTTGTTAGCCTAAAAACACTTGGAGACATACTTAGGAGGAGATCGGAGCACTTATGGTAATGTCCAATCTGCAGTGAAGATAATCTCAGAAATGAACAATGAACATAGCAAAAATTTACGATCACTGTTTGCTTCCGCTACTCTTGCAGAAACTGTAACACGTGAGAGCTACCAGTTACTAATGAACATAATAGTAGCTGTGCACATACTCCTAATAGTGAATCAACGAGAAGGAAAATATCACCTGATACCCTCTTCAGTGTAATCCTTACTTGCTTAATTTTTGTCTAAACAACTTACACATGAAAATTTATCACGCTTTGCCACCGTTGAAAGTACACTTTGGTGAAAGTCATTAAAACTACTCTTAGGTGATTTTGGTCTAGTGTCATGTATATAACATATTGATATAAAGTGCTTTAAACATCTACGGTTACAAATGTATACACAGTGTTGCCAGTGCAGTGTTTTAGAATACATATATGTGTAGCATAACGTAAGCTTTGAATGTACTGCAGATACGCTGCCCCAGTCAGTAAGTTGGTGTATGTACAAGTTTTCATCATTGTACTTATTTTGTAAAACAGCATCATCTTGTGTCTAATATTTTGTTATCTTTGTTTGCTGCTATATTAAGATGATGTCCTGTGATATTAAATAAATGAAGCACTCATGTTGTCTGGTCAGTTTTACATTTCTTCTTCTTTTTCTTCTTACCAGTTACCTGCTCTCATGGATGGTCCTGGTTGTTTGTCCACTTCTGGATTTTGGTTCTCTTTATCGACTTGAGTGTTGCATGCTCATTTGTTTTACAGATCTGGTTGTGTGCAGACTGTTGGTTTTTGTCACTGTGTGCAGACTGTTGGTTTTTGCCCCCTGTGTGCAGACTATTGGATCCACGCCAACTTTTGAAGGGAACATTTATCCTATCAAGGTTCATCAGGCCCCTGGTAAGTTTTCTGTTTCTAGAATGATGACCGCAGACATATCTTGACTAGTGTGCAGACTGTTGGTTTTTGCCCTCTGTGTGCGGACCGTTGGTTTTGCCTCTGTGTGCAGTCTGTTGGATTCACGCCAACCTTTGAAGGGAACATTGATACTATCAACGTTCAACAGGCCCCTGGTAAGTTTTCTGTTTCTAGAATGATGACTGCAGACAGATCTTGACTAGTGTGCAGACTGTTGGTTTTTGCCCTCTGTGTGCGGACCGTTGGTTTTGCCTCTGTGTGCAGTCTGTTGGATTCACGCCAACTTTTGAAGGGAACATTGATACTATCAACGTTCAACAGGCCCCTGGTAAGTTTTCTGTTTCTAGAATGATGACCGCAGACAGATCTTGACTATTATATAAGCTCTGGTCCTGGTGTAACACCAGTGTGGTTCAGCAGTTCTGAATCCCATCGTCATCATCATGCAGAACCTTTGCAGAATGTCGCTCTTATCACGGTCTGCCTGAAAGAAATTCATGCTCTCTCCAGCTTCCTGCCTCATGCTCTTTTCCTACTCATGAAGTCACTTGCCATATGTTCTGTCCTCATCTTCCTGCCTGACCCCTGCTTCTCTTTCCTGGTACCATGCCTTCTGTTTTTCTTTCCAGTCCGCCGTGGAGCTTGATGAGGGCAAACAATTTCAGTTTCCAAGACAGTATACTGTTTACTAGCCAATCTTCTTTGATGTTTAGATCTCTTAAGGTGACAGTATATCATTTTTTTTTCCCTTAATCCATGGTATTGTAAGAATCTTTCTACAACATTTCGACTCGAAAGCCCATATTTTCTTCCTTAAAGACTGTGATAGTCCAGGACTCACATCCTTGATAATCATGTATTGTGGATATCATAGGAATTTTTGAACAGCTAGATGCATATCCTTTACAGGTCATCGCAGACCAACAACAGCATTCATTGCCTGTTGAGTGACTTATAAGGCAGTTCAACATTGAGTAGTTTGTTAATGTTTTTTGAATGGTTCGATGTCCATACCGGTAATGAAATCAGTGCAAGAGCAGTCTGCTGTCGAATTGTCACTTGCTGACTTCAAACTCAGGTATGTTAGAAATAGGAAACCATATTCATAACCCCTAAGCCATGTTTACATATGTTGAGTTGAGAACCAACATTGTAACGCTTGGGACATTCCCATAAACGCTCAGTCCATATCTTCAGCACACAGCATAAAATTCCAGTTCTGATTGTACTAGTAGCAGTTTACAGACAGGTAGAAAGCATTCGAAAATTGCACTTAACCTCCCTCACCTGGATCCACACACCTGGCTATGCGTAAAAAGTTATGAACAAGCAGATCAGCTGACAAGCAATGCACTAACACATGCGAGAAGAAGCATGGACAGAGTAGATATCGTCAACGCTGGATGTACTAGGCTAGTGGAGATGGATGAATCTATGACACTAACACGATTGCATGTCCTTGGTTAAAGCATGGTGAAGCACGTCTATGCCACCTTCGAGGCTGAAGATGGAAACTTTCATGGAAACAGTGAGTAGATGCCTTGGAGTGGCTGCTGCATCGGAGGACTGAGCACGCATGGGAATGTCTAATGTGCAGTGACGACGATTGTGATAATCTTAATGTAACATGGATAGATACAGTGTAGAACTGATTAGGAGAATTCATTGGGGACCCAATAAGTAATTCTTCTTATCAGAAATTCCTCTTACTCAGAGATTGTTGTTGTTGTTATCGATCCAGCGGCGCATGAGCTTTCGCCCTTTGGCCCAAGATTTACTCAGAGATAAGAGTGCAAGCGAGAAAAATTTCCGGAAGGGGGGGGGGGGGCAGATTGTTCTTTACAAGAGAAATTCGTCTTGAGCGGTGCGCGTTGTACACAGAACAAATTTGTGAATCCTACAAGACAAGGAAGATGTGGTCAGAGCCCTTTTGGAACAAGTAGCGAGGTCAGAAGAGAAACAAGATCTTTACGGGCTGGAGATAATGATGCACCTGGGTGTGACCAGAGGGTTCCGTCGGTACACTACGCTCAGAGGAAAGGCAAGACGGACATATAACTAGATTGTGACTGGCACCATTAGTATTGGAACTCTGTGCTGGCTGCTGATGATGGGGACGGAGCGCATATAGGAATTCCCCGAGTGCTGTGATGTCAATTCTTGACTCAACTCAAATCGACAGTCATTGTTGATCTGGTCAACATTACGCCGGCCGCCTTTACTTCTCAGTACATTATCTGGTGCCCCTTCTAGCCTGGTTCAACCTGGGAGCCAAAGTTATTTTTGTTAAATAATCCGACTAGATGTAGATTCGAACCTAAGCCTAAGACCTTCGAGCTGTCAGGCGAGCGTCCAGAAGTAACGCTTAAATGTAGCAGTCTTTGTAACTGACACAGGCTCTTGCTTACAGATATGTTCATTACCACACTTCACTGACCCCTGCATGACCCAGTGGTCACGGGCGTTGTGTTGTGTGTATGCCTAGCCTCGATCTCGTTATTGTATATCATTTACAGAACTTGGCGAACTAATTCCAGCATTTGCTGGCGTTTAGTTTTACGGAACAGTTTCTTCGACTTCTTCTTCACGTTCACGGGCTGTAAACTTCAGCGACAAGTTCTGGTTGTTCATTCACATCTGGACTTTGTTCCAGAACCTGAGTTCTGCGTGCACATCCGTTTTACATATTTAGCTTTTTTGCCTGTTGCTCTAGCGTAGTTGATAGTTTTTAAAGGGTTAGGAAATATAGGGAAGAGAAAAAGTTGGTAAGAAAAAACAAACAGTTTATGTAAGCTTTACAAAATCGATCACAATAAACAAACAAAGGACGTTGCGGCGATTAGCCTTCATCAGCACATAAAGAACAATTTGATAGCGCGTTGGATGTCAGCTGTCAATCCCCATGCGTGTCCGGTCTCGGGTTCGAGGCATGGGACGGCAGAAAAGCCGCATACTTCCACGGTATAGTCTGTATGTTGTTGTCAGCGAGGAACTGTATGGTGAGTTGTGCGTCATGGGGTTTGGCTTTAGCCTGCTGGTAAATCGACTCTCCTGCAGGCAGAAGTGGGCGGGCGTGAGGAGGACAAATTTCAGTGTAGAACATGCAGACGTCTTTCACGCTGCACAGGGTCATTTCTTTCCGTGAAGCTGATCGCACAATGTCAGTACACACAGGAGCATACCAACATCAGGTGACACAAAGTGCCACTATTCGGATGAGGAATCCCCGGTCACAAGTCCCAGAAACCTCGTTCAACCGTTAGGTTATATTAGGGTCAACGACTACAGCCGGGGTGGGGCCTTAAAATAACGAAACATGTAGTCCCATAGGTTCTTTCGTAATAGGTCACCTCAAATGACGTCACGGGGACTGTCCAATATTTTATAGGGTGGTAAGACTGGGTTTCCCGGGTTTGTGGTGCTTTTAACTACCCCAAAACACCTAGAACTAGACCTAAGCCCAACCCACCTACGTCCCACTAGAGAGTGCAGCCTAGGTCCCACGACTGCATGCAGCCTATCTACCACCCCCTGAAATATTGGACTGTCTGTTTGGGTGAATAAAAACGAAAACACCGTCCCATATATTGGGACGGGAATTAACATGCGTTTTTCCTGAGGTAACGGGGCTGTAGGAAGCGGTGTTCTGCGTGTTGTCACCGGGTCTTCCATTACGCAGCCTATCGGCCACTAAGCCAGTTTTCTGAAATCGCCTCTAAAGGTGAATAATGGTACTTCTGACCACATTTCATTGTCGGCCCACTACACTTTGTAATGTGAAGTTGTTCTAAAGTGTGCGAAGTCATATTTTCGCATTGCATTTTCAACTGAACTGATTTGAGAAGCGTGACTATTTCAGTAGCACGGTCAGTAGGTTCCGTGTTCACCAATTTCCACGCCATTCTTAGAACCTG
The DNA here is from genome assembly GCA_905116865.2 of Candidula unifasciata. Lineage (NCBI taxonomy): Eukaryota > Metazoa > Mollusca > Gastropoda > Stylommatophora > Geomitridae > Candidula > Candidula unifasciata. The sequence goes on along the minus strand of CAJHNH020001780.1, from coordinate 43,654 downwards.
TCACATGTTACTGTCAAAAAACGTTGTTTAGACTATAGCTACTTTTCTTAGCTCACGATTATCGGGTGAGTTAAGTTCAGGTAATGCTTCGTAATGCCGGGATGCGGGTTCAATCCCAGCTGTGGGCCATGCGCCTTGCTTTGGTTTCGACAGTGGTATCAAGAAATCCGACCTTTCAGGAGCAATGGCAAACTACTGGACGTAAATTTGCCTAGAAAAAAAGTTCAGGTCCACACGTGATCATGTCAACATTTCAGGCCGCACCGCAAGCTTCACTTTCAGCTGCAACATTTCATATGTTAGGTTTCTTTTTGTGTACAGTATACGTTCCAAGCGTCGGCAATGAGACTTTGTTTCAGGCAAGCACTATTCTTCGCGTTAAAATCTCTAGCTATATTACTTTAAAGTGATTAGACCAAATCTAACACTTGACGATTCGTTTGGGACAGATATATTTGATGCTTTCCTTTGTTATCCAATGACATGGAAGCAGCTGACAAGGTGACAGGCAAAGCTGACGGAAAATTTTTTTAAAAAAAGGAGACTTCCGGGGTCTGAACATTTTAGACAAGCCAACAATATACGACAAGTTGCGCAAGGTTAGCCTGTCTATAGCTGTATAGCCTAATTCGATGACATTGTTGTTTTGTGTTTACGATGTGTGAAGTAAATAAATCTAGTTAGTGTTTAAGGGAACGAGCGGACACTGCGGTTGCTATGGCTGACCCAGTACTTGACAGAAGAGATGTTATTAATACCGTGCGCAGCGCTTAACTGTGACGAAGAGCACGCCAAAGGGCATGACTCCGTTTCCCTGTCTAGGCTGATAGACATGGGTGTGCAGCCTGGAGCTGCAAGAAAAGAATATTTCACTAAGGGAACAATACGATAGACTATTCTACACTGAACAGACGTCATCAGTCGTTTTACACTTGTGGAGCTATTGCGGAGATCTGAGTACTTGTAGATCTGTCCGGAGTGCTGTGATGATCTTCCTTAGTAATCACTAATCACTAAGTACATAAATGACACGTTTAACGCCATATTTGTTAATGGCTGAACGGCATTCGTGACTGATGCGAACAGCATCATACCGGTCGCCTTTACTTCCTTGGACTACTGTGGTGCCTATTTTAGGATGGGTCGAACTGGGAGTTGGGCCAGTTTGTATTTGTGTGTGTGTGTGTGTGTGAATCCACCTGGTGTGGATTCGAATCCAAGGCCTTCAGGCCGGCAGGCAAGCGTCTGTGTCTGTAATGGCCAGCTTTTAAAGATGGCAGAATCTTGAGTGTATCAAAAGTTATCCCTTTTGGTTCGAGAGCGTTTCAAAATTTAGGGAACTGAATGTTGAATGTTCAGTTCAGATTGTATGTCATAGGACTCGGCACATTTCGATAAGCGCTTTGTCTCCCGTATTGAGCATCATGCGCAGTTTCAATTCCGATAGTACCAGTAACAGTCTGATTGCCAATCCGTCTTACCATTCCCTTGAGTGTCGGCCACATCTCGTGCTCACTTCTCGCAGCCAGGGCTGCCAATGCTGGGTTCCCCCCCCCCCCTCTCCCTTCCCCAGAACTCGGTTTTTATTTGACGCCTTGTGGAAATCTGGGGTTTTTAAAAATATATCCTTATATAAAAGTGGAAAATGTTTCGTTTCGCAACTATTAATTTTGTACATTTTAAAAATCTGGGTTTTTTATTTTGGTTTTTTTTTTCCTATGTATTGTTTGAGTTTTTGTTTAGCGAAGCTGGGTTTTTTCAAAAAAATTCCCACTGATGATGTGCGTGTGCCTTCAGATTCACACCCAAGGGACTCTTACAACATTTAGCTCGTCATCCATCAATCCATCACTAATTAGTGCACAATAAGTCAGTCTATCAGCATGTTCGTTTCCCAGCACACTGGCCTAATCTGGAGGGGATACAATCAAGGCGAGCACCTCTGAGATATGCTTGGTCGAGGATTGTTAACAAAGCACTCCTTGCCAATAGATGTTGTACAGTTGACTGCACTGACTTCTTTAGGGATGGCAAAGTGTTCCTCGGGATACTCGTCGGACATTTATGGACTCAACCCCCCCCCCCCCCCTCCGGCACCTATGTGTATGCCAGTCTACGGTTGTATAAAGAGGATAGTGTGGTTAAAAACAACTGGGCTCTCATTCGGGGCATCTGGGTTCGAACTCTCGGTAAAGTGATGGATTTGTGTGGGTATTTTTTTTTCTCTCTCTCTCGGGGGACATTAAATTGAAATCTTAACCTGCACAGTCCGTGGTGACTGCACTAGCTGTTGCGGCCTGAAATCCTTAGCCCAAGACTTCAACCCCCCACCCCCCCCCCTTTTGGGTATCTTCCCCAGCACTAAAATTTAGTAAATATGAGCAGCCAAAGCCTCCGGTAGAGGCAACATGAGGTCGTGGAGTAACAAAGGCTGTCACGCAGGGCTGCCATTTGGATTTTTTTAAAACCCAGCTAAGCTGAACAAAAACCCAAGCAATACATAGGTAAAGAACGGGGGTAAATTGTCCAGAAAACAGTCGCAAACTTGTTAGTTGCGTATCCTGGCACCTGGCTGTTGTGTGGGTTTTCTAGGCAAATTTACGTCCAGCAGTTTGCCATTGCTTTCTGGACGTTTGGCTTCTTTGATACCACTGTCGAAATCAACGCAAGGCGCATGGCCCGCAGCTGTGATCAAACCTGGCATCCTGGCATTACGAAGCGTTCGCATTGACTTAGCCACAGAGCTGACAATCGCAAACTACTGAACCTAATTTTGCCTAGAAAAACCACAACAGCCAAAGCATGCTAAGGTTGGTTCTGCAACGTGCTGTAAAAGAAAACGCAACAAAATAAAAAATATTAAAAAGTACAAACTTTATAGTTACGAAACGAAACATTTACCCACTTTTATATATGGATATGTTTTAAACATATTCTTAAATTATGACTGTGAATCCTGGACAATCGGTAGGCAGGCCAAACAATTTCTTGAGGCCTCAGAGATGGCGTTTTACAGAAGAATGCTTAGAATACTTTGGACAGCCAAAAAGAGCAACCAAGAGGTTTTGAAAGAAGCGGGAGCCCGAAGACAACTTATCACAGACATCTGAAGGAGACAGTCATCATTTTTCGGCCATGTTATGAGAAGTAGGAAAATAGAACATGTTGTGACCACTGGAAAGATATGTGGAACGAGGGATAGAGGAAGAGAACGAGAGAAATTTCTAGACAGTCTTGTTGCATGGCATGGAGGTGTGTCGACACACGAATTGATACATGCTGCAGGAGATCGTGGATTATGGAGAGGCATGATCGCCCACGCCAGTCAGCAAGGCACCTGATGATGATGATGATGATAATGATAATGTTTTTTTTTTTAATCCAATAGTTTCACATTTGAACAAAACAAAAAAGGCGTCAAATAAAAACCCAGAGCTGGGGGTAAAAACCCATCATTGGCAGCCCTGCTGTCACGTCGGAAGATGACCTAGTTTGTAAGGTCACGGCTGTAGCTGCTCATTACTTGTTCCAGCTGGTTTCGCTCCTACCATTCATCATCGACAATTCATGAGCCGTTCATATATTTTTAGACAGCTCTGTGTGGATTCCGATACCCAGTATGAGACAGAAACATTCCAGGCTCGCCGCCGCTTTGGGGATAACATTGGTCGTAAAAGGGGGGGGGGGGAAACTTGGCAGTGATAATAATAATAATCCTGCGCAATTAAACAAGGTGTGAGTTCTTTAAAAGCCCCCCCCCCCCCTTTATTGGCCCTACACAAGAGGAGGCCCTTGAGGGGCTCAGTCCTTTTATTTGCAATAATAATAATAATTTTATATATATATCATGGGGGGAGGGGGGGCCTTAAGGCACTCAGTCCTTCTTTTATTTGCAATAATAATAAGGATGTATTACTATTTTTGGTACTTTAATTTTATACGGATTCCAGGATTACAGTCTGTAAGGATTTAACACCTCGAGGATGAGAATCAAACAGGTACAAATCCCTAAAACCCCGTTTAACAGCATTTCAGCACCAGATGTTATCAAAATAGTAACCCAATTTGGCACAATGAAAGTCATTAGTGTAATGACTTTCAGAGATATACCATATAATTTAAGAGTAAAATAAAGGACCTTTTACACGCCTTCATACGTATTGGGTATATAGGGCTAGACCTATGCTTTACAGACCCATCGGTGGGTGATGGGGTCAGCATCACGCCGGCCGCCTTTACTTCCCAGGACTTACCTGGTACCAACTCAAGGCTCGTTCGACCTGGCAGCCAGTTATTTTTTAAATAAATCCGGCCTTCGCCAAGAACCTTCCCGCGACCTTCCGATCCGCAACCGAGCGTCTAGCCGCTACGCCACGGCGACTCCTGTACCCAGACAAACATGAAATAAATAATAACACACCGTGCACACGCGATGCATTGCTTGGGTCAGAAAGAGTTAAACAGTCTTTTTAGCGTCATTTGGAGTGGCATATTCTAACCCATAAGCAGTAGCCACTGGCCGAGGCAGTGACAGACTGAAACTTGTAATTTGACGACACCCGATAAAACAAACAAACTGCTATATACATATTTTCTTCTTCTGCCGTTTGGTTAGCAGTGCCCCTTGTGAGTTCTGTGGCCCTATTATAGGGAAAAACAAGAATAGACCCACTGCCTACCCAAAAAGCATGTCGTAAGAGTCGACTAACTGAGAGCTCCCTTCGAAGTCGGAGTGCATCTGCTTGAGAGGTAATGAATCAACAGTCTGCATTCAAATTTGTCAGATCTGTCAAACTTATGCACACACAACATTCAAGTTCTGGAACAGGACTGCAGTCCAGAAGTGGACGAACAACCAAAATTTTCTGCCGGAGTTTACAGCCGGTGAACGCAAAGAAGAAGAAGAAGGTTAGCAGTTAGGTGTGCCGCGAAACAATATCCCCTGCTTTGGTAGGCCCCGGTGTAAAAAGTTTAAGAAACTATATTCAGGATATTATTGTCGTCTCAGATAGTAATAAGCGCACGGGTTATTTCGTCGAATTTCTAGCTAAAAGCCACTGTAAGCTAAACGTCTCTGAACTGTATGTACTAGTTAAGCAGAGTTTGCCTTACGTAAAGACTAGGCTGAATTGCTATTACATAAGTATAATTCAAGCTGTCAAAGAATGTACCTCAAAAACTCTTCTAAGAGAATCGTATCCGGGCTGCTTTCTAAAATCATCGGACCGTGATGTGAGGGATTTAGGTCGTAAAGTGCAGTCACGACTAAAAGTGCCGGTTAGGATTTTTAATTTTGCCCCTGAGATAAGAAAAAAAAAATATCTGTCATCTTAGTTTAGTCGACGGATCAACAACATGGTACACGGGTGTAACCCATAAGTGCTCCGTTCTGCTTCTAACTCAAGCCTGAGTCTAAAGAATCTCAGCACAGTGAACGAACTCTGTTGCACCGGCGAGAATCCTGAAATACTTTGGGTAGATTTTTAACTCTAAATTTTGCCCGGTCAGCGCCGGTAGTCGATTCTTTTGGATTTTCAACTGCCAAGGGAATTTTTTACGTGCGCAAGAATGAATACACACGGGTGTCCAATCTTACTACTCAGAGTCGAGGGGAAATTACTAAAAGTTCACGTGAAAAAAAATCCCAACCTTCACTGGGGCTTGAACCCAGGACTTCCAGCACCCGAGGCGGACACCATACATTGAGATAACTATATAATTTTTGAATCTCATCAGGTTAAAAAAAAAAGAACAATCAAAAGAATACATTGAAGACGGGGAGGGGTGGGGGAGAGTACATTTCATACAAGGGTTACTAATAAAGTAAATAATCTTTTCCCCCACTTTTAAGCGTATTTTGTATACACGACGACCTATATTTTAATGACCAACCGGCACTTAGTGGGTGATGTGGTCAGCATCACACCGATCGCCTTTACTTCCCAGGACTGCACCTGGTACCCACTCAAGGCTGGGTCCACCTGAGAGCTAAGGTCATTTTGGAAAAAAAAGTCTGGACCCTGTCAGGACCCGATCCCACGACCTTCCGATCCACAGGCGCCGCTACACCACGGCGACTCTCCGAGAACCGATATTTTCAACGTGGTATTTCGCCATAAAATTATACAGCACATTGGCAACTATGAACCTCTTTTGACTACAGCGAAAAGTCGAAAATGCAAAAGTACAGACATGTAATAAGATCTAACGGCCTCTCAAAAACAATACTGCAGTTCTCAGTAGAGGGAAAGAGGAGAAGAGGCAGACGAAGAAAGACCTGGTTAAAGAACCTGACTGACTGGACTGGCCTCAGGCATGCAACCATGAAGTCCATCGCAACTGACAGCCAAAGGTGGAGAGAGCTGATCAGACAGTCAACAGAAACTGGTGACCCAACGACACGTAGTGTTATGGGATGATGATGACCGTAGACACACCAGTTAATGTATCCAGAAAATCATTTCTGGGGCCAGTGGCATTGCACGATTAGGCAATTCACATACTTTTATGTTTAAAAAACACCCTAACATATTTACCCCCCCCCCCCACCCCACCCCACCCCGGTGACACTTGGTAAAACCCGCTTGCCCCTTCCTACGCCACTGGCTGGGGTTACGGAGTTCGTGTTTAGTGTGACGCTTTCGCGGGTGGCCAGCCGCTCTGAGTAGAGAGACTGGGCTATACAGGATAACAGTTCAGTAGTCGATTATCTCTTGGCTTTGAAACATCATGTAGAACGTCATTTAAACTGTCATTTTCCACTAAACTTCAGTCTAAGTAAAGACGAAAGGATCGACTTAAATGCACCGGGTTATATATCATTTAGCTTAGTGTTTCTCCACATAAAGGCTAGTCGCCTACCAAGAGCATCGCACAAAGCACGAATTCCGCTGATCTTGCAACGATCTCCGTAAAACCCTGCTCGATTAACAGAACGAAACCGTCCGTGAAATGAACAGGCTAGCTTTATAGTTCCAGGGAAATACAAATGCCACTTCCCAACATAATATATTACACTCTACAGTCATGCAACAGTATGGAAACAGAACTAAATAAACACAAAACAAAACATGACTAAGAACCATTTTATTAAAGACAAAGGAAAAAAAATGCGGATACAACGTTTTGCCAGAAGTCTTATAAAACTGTTACACACAACGAGCACTGTAAAGCCACGTTTGGATTAATGCGCCATTTTAACACTTCTTTGATTCTTTATTATTATAACTTTGTAGAGTTTCTGAAACATTGTCACTGCATATCTTCAAGGTTAATCCTTTGCACAGGTACATATGTACGTATTGTAAACACCAGCCATTCCCCCCCCCCTCCCTTTTTTTTTCCTCCCTTCCCCAACACTTTGAAGTAACTGCAACAGTTATCCACCGTGAACATTTCACATTTCTGTCACCCTTGAGCAACTTTGAACCGCCACCCTAAACCCACTAGAGCGGCACGAAGATTTCCAGTTTCCGGTGAAATCAAAGCCAGTGGAGCGCTCAGATTCTGTGTTTATTGTGGAGTAGAGACTACGACACGGTCGACGGTTGAAGGTGAACAGTGTAATGTTGAAAGGAGTTCAGTATGTGATGGAAATGTGTCGTGTTTATCTGCATTCTTCAAACTGAAAGATTTACAATAAGCTGTTCTGTGTCTGTGCTTTAATTTTAATTAACATTTAAGTCACTTCATTCATTTATTTACTGTTCACTACTTACTTCACTAACTTGACTACGACCAGACAGTCAAATTAAAGTTAAATCATTAATTAATATAAATAATAATATTCGTGCTCATCCATCTTTATGTCAGTTTATTATGTTAAAAATCTCGTTTGAAGTTTTATCTTTCTACAAGCTATATTACATAGTGAGTTACCACAATATTATGATTTGCAATTGTAGGAATAATACTAAAATACTTATTTACATTAACAATATCCCATTCAACCCCTCAGATTTAAGTGGGATGTGTGTGTGTTTGATATATATATATATATATACATATATATATATATATATATATATATATATATATATATATATATATATATATATATAGAGAGAGAGAGAGAGAGAGAGAGAGAGAGAGACAAAGTTAGTGTACATTGTGTGTTTATATATATATACACATACACACTCATTAGTGTCATTAATATTGAGATTTCTCAATAGTATTATTCAATTATAATTATATATCTTCACTGTTATTATTTTGATGTTCATATCCCTTTAATTTAACTTTTTATAATGTTATAAGCAACTGTAGATTATCAAGTAGTCGTACATTTTGCAGAGATATCCTGTTCAACTCTCCTTGTGAGTGAGTGAGTGACTTTCTACCCCACTAGGACATCACACAAGCGATAAACACCTGATGACACAACGTGCCACCATGTAGATGAGGATCGCCGTGGAGAGGTCCCAGAAACCGCGTTCAGACATTTGGCCATTTTTATGGCCTGCCTATATTGCGGCCCCTGGCAAAAGCCAGAGTGGGGCTTCAAATAACAAAAAATTACGTCCTAAAAAGGACGTAACTAAGTAGCATTTTAACTCTCCTTGTTTGTAATTGGGGTGTATAAGTATATAGATCTTACAGACATCTTCAGATCTTGAAATTTGTTTGTCTTATATACTTTTGACAATTTAATATTGCATAGATTATAACAGTAATAGATTACAAGGCTAGATAAAACAGATTATAAGTGTTGAACATAAATGATATTTGTGACTTTTCTAATTAAAATATTCACATTGTATTATCCATCTATGAGCGTACGAGCGTACTTAAAGGGATTTGAATTATTTTGCAATATAAATACCTTTTATACAGACATTTGTTTTTGTGATGTACTACTTCATCTTTTCCTGCAATTGTCAACAGCATCTTAAACATCTCTTCTATCATTATTTTCTTGTGAATAGTAACAGAAGTATTTTAACTGGAATCTGAACAATGAATGAAAAGAGCAATCAAACAAGATTAATTGACAACTTGAGCTTTATTTTACTGACTTTCATATAACTTTGAAGCTTTGGTGCATGGTTTAAAGGAAAAGAACAAACAATCCTTTTCTTTTATTTTATCCCATTTTGTGGGGAGTTCCCAGGAAAGTCCAATAGTATAGGGGTGTTGGGGTATAAAATTAACACTGACCTATACTAACCCAACCCCCAACCCCCCTCCCCACCCCCCTATAATTTTGGACTTTCTCTGGAACTTTCTATGAAATCTCAGAATCCCTGAGATCAGCTGAAAAAAAGAAAAGAACCTAACAAATATAACAGTTGGAGATAGGATGTAGAAGAAAACAAGCATTAGAATTTAAAGATTAATTTATAGGAAGGAAACATAAATAATAGCATTTTGAGATAACCAACAGGAAGACAACAAGCATAAGTGCATTCAAAACTGGTTTGTAGGAAGAAAACAAAATTAACATCTGGAGATATGTTTTTAGAAGCGAACAGACAGACATTTGGAAATCGACTGTAGAAAGAAAACAAACATAACACTTAGACATGGGATGTAGGAAGAAAACAAACATAACACTTAGACATGGGATGTAGGAAGAAAACAAACATAACACTTAGAGATGGGATGTAGGAAGAAAACAAACATAACACTTAGAGATGGGATGTAGGAAGAAAACAAACATAACACTTAGACATGGGATGTAGGAAGAAAGCAGCCATTACATTTAGAGATGGGTTGAAGGAAGGAAACAAACATAACATTTAGAGATTGTTTGAAGGAAGAAAACAAACATAACACTTAGACATGGGATGTAGGAAGAAAATAAACATAACACTTAGACATGGGATGTAGGAAGAAAGCAACCATTACATTTAGAGATGGGTTGAAGGAAGGAACAAACATAACATTTAGAGATGGGTTGAAGGAAGAAAACAAACATAACATTTAGAGATGGGATGTAGGAAGAAAACAAACATAACACTTAGAGATGAGATGTAGGAAGAAAACAAACATAACACTTAGACATGGGATGTAGGAAGAAAGCAACCATTACATTTAGAGATGGGTTGAAGGAAGGAACAAACATAACACTTAGACATGGGATGTAGGAAGAAAACAAACATAACACTTAGACATGGGATGTAGGAAGAAAGCAACCATTACATTTAGAGATGGGTTGAAGGAAGGAACAAACATAACATTTAGAGATGGGTTGAAGGAAGAAAACAAACATAACATTTAGAGATGGGATGTAGGAAGAAAACAAACATAACACTTAGAGATGGGATGTAGGAAGAAAACAAACATAACACTTAGACATGGGATGTAGGAAGAAAGCAACCATTACATTTAGAGATGGGTTGAAGGAAGGAACAAACATAACACTTAGACATGGGATGTAGGAAGAAAACAAACATAACACTTAGACATGGGATGTAGGAAGAAAGCAACCATTACATTTAGAGATGGGTTGAAGGAAGGAACAAACATAACATTTAGAGATGGGTTGAAGGAAGAAAACAAACATAACACTTGGGCATGGGATGTAGGAAGAAAACAAACATAACACTTAGAGATGGGATGTAGGAAGAAAACAAACATAACACTTAGACATGGGATGTAGGAAGAAAGCAACCATTACATTTAGAGATGGGCTGAAGGAAGGAAACAAACATAACATTTAGAGATTGGATGAAGGAAGAAAACAAACATAACATTTAGAGATGGGATGAAGGAAGAAAACAAACACAACATTTAGAGATGGGATGAAGGAAGAAAACAAACACAACATTTAGACATGGGTTGAAGGAAGAAAACAAACATAACACTTGGGCATGGGCTGTAGGAAGAAAAACATAACACTTAGACATGGGATGTAGGAAGAAAACAAACATAACACTTAGACATGGGATGTAGGAAGAAAGCAACCATTACATTTAGAGATGGGTTGAAGGAAGGAACAAACATAACATTTAGAGATGGGTTGAAGGAAGAAAACAAACATAACATTTAGAGATGGGATGAAGGAAGAAAACAAACATAAAATTTAGAGATGGGTTGAAGGAAGAAAACAAACATAACACTTGGGCATGGGATGTAGGAAGAAAACAAACATAACATTTAGACATGGGATGTAGGAAGAAAACAAACATAACACTTAGACATGGGATGTAGGAAGAAAGCAACCATTACATTTAGAGATGGGTTGAAGGAAGAAAACAAACATAACATTTAGAGATGGGATGAAGGAAGAAAACAAACATAACATTTAGACATGGGTTGAAGGAAGGAAACAAACATAACATTTAGAGATGGGATGAAGGAAGAAAACTAACATAACATTTCGAGATGGGATGAAGGAAGAAAACAAACATAACACTTGGGCATGGGCTGTAGGAAGAAAAACATAACACTTAGACATGGGATGTAGGAAGAAAACAAACATAACACTTAGACATGGGATGTAGGAAGAAAGCAACCATTACATTTAGAGATGGGTTGAAGGAAGGAACAAACATAACATTTAGAGATGGGTTGAAGGAAGAAAACAAACATAACATTTAGAGATGGGATGTAGGAAGAAAACAAACATAACACTTAGAGATGGGATGTAGGAAGAAAACAAACATAACACTTAGACATGGGATGTAGGAAGAAAGCAACCATTACATTTAGAGATGGGTTGAAGGAAGGAACAAACATAACACTTAGACATGGGATGTAGGAAGAAAACAAACATAACACTTAGACATGGGATGTAGGAAGAAAGCAACCATTACATTTAGAGATGGGTTGAAGGAAGGAACAAACATAACATTTAGAGATGGGTTGAAGGAAGAAAACAAACATAACACTTGGGCATGGGATGTAGGAAGAAAACAAACATAACACTTAGAGATGGGATGTAGGAAGAAAACAAACATAACACTTAGACATGGGATGTAGGAAGAAAGCAACCATTACATTTAGAGATGGGCTGAAGGAAGGAAACAAACATAACATTTAGAGATTGGATGAAGGAAGAAAACAAACATAACATTTAGAGATGGGATGAAGGAAGAAAACAAACACAACATTTAGAGATGGGATGAAGGAAGAAAACAAACACAACATTTAGACATGGGTTGAAGGAAGAAAACAAACATAACATTTAGAGATGGGATGAAGGAAGAAAACAAACATAACATTTAGAGATGGGATGAAGGAAGGGAACAAACATAACATTTAGAGATGGGATGAAGGAAGAAAACAAACATAAAATTTAGAGATGGGTTGAAGGAAGAAAACAAACATAACACTTGGGCATGGGATGTAGGAAGAAAACAAACATAACATTTAGACATGGGATGTAGGAAGAAAACAAACATAACACTTAGACATGGGATGTAGGAAGAAAGCAACCATTACATTTAGAGATGGGTTGAAGGAAGAAAACAAACATAACATTTAGAGATGGGATGAAGGAAGAAAACAAACATAACATTTAGACATGGGTTGAAGGAAGGAAACAAACATAACATTTAGAGATGGGATGAAGGAAGAAAACTAACATAACATTTCGAGATGGGATGAAGGAAGAAAACAAACATAACACTTGGGCATGGGCTGTAGGAAGAAAAACATAACACTTAGACATGGGATGTAGGAAGAAAACAAACATAACACTTAGACATGGGATGTAGGAAGAAAGCAACCATTACATTTAGACATGGGATGTGGGAAGAAAGCAACCATAACATTTAGACATGGGATGTAGGAAGAAAACAAACATAACACTTGGACATGGGATGTAGGAAGAAAACAAACATAACATTTAGAGATGGGTTGAAGGAAGAAAACAAACATAACACTTGGACATGATGTAGGAAGAAAGCAACCATTACATTTAGAGATGGGTTGAAGGAAGAAAACAAACATAACATTTAGAGATGGGTTGAAGGAAGAAAACAAACATAACATTTAGAGATGGGTTAAAGGAAGAAAACAAACATAACACTTAGAGATGGGTTGAAGGAAGAAAGCAACCATTACATTTAGAGATGGGTTGAAGGAAGAAAACAAACATAACATTTAGAGATGGGATGAAGGAAGAAAACAAACATAACATTTAGAGATGGGTTGAAGGAAGAAAACAAACATAACATTTAGAGATGGGTTGAAGGAAGAAAACAAATATAACATTTGTATGTAAGAGATTTAAAAAAAAATCTTGTATCTTTGAATATTTTGCGGCGCCCATGTGAAGAGGTGCCCGCTCCCCAGGGCGCCACGGCGTACAGTTTGGGAACATTGCCTGATACCAGTTTTTTTTGCTGGGTAGACCTGTGAGCCAAAATTACTTTTGAAAAATATTAATGCAGATTTGAACCCAAATTCTTTGGGCCAGTTGGTGAGCATCTAACCACTACGCTACCATAGCTCCCACACAGGATCATAACTCCATCATCATCATGTAGGAGGTCTTTTGCAGAATGTCGCTCTCATCATGGTCTGCCTCAAAGAAACTGGGTCTCTTACCATCTGTGCCTCCTAATGCACTTCCCTACTCAAGGTGTCCACTTATACTCTCTGTCCATATTGTTGATGGTCAGCCCCTGCCTCTCTTTCCAGATACCATGCCTTCTGCTGTTATTTTGTTCAACCTGTTCTGGCACTTGATATGGCCAAAATATTTCAGTTTCTGAGTCAAGATGCTGTTTACCAGCCAATCTTCCAATATGTTTAGATCTTTTAGGATGCCAATATTTATCAGAATCATTGCACCAATGAATGATGTTTGATATGTCTCTCTATACACAGACAGGGTTCGTAGTGGACCGGGAAATCGGGAAATTACCGGGATTTTTTTCGTTGACCTTGAACAGTGATTTTTTAGCTTATAAAAGACATTCCGACCTTGAAAAGCTGTGAATTTTGACCGCCGCAATGAAATCGTCAGAAATCCTGTGATTTTCAGCACAGGCAATTTTTGGGGAGCCATTTGGCTTTTTTGGCAGATTGAACTCTCTTGGTACCAAGGAAAGTTTTGGGTACTGATGTATATCCAATGTAATTGTTTTCTGGTGTAGTACAGTATAGTACACCAAGAAGTGACTAGGGCAGTGGTTCTTCTCAACCTGTTGTTTCGCGACCCTTTTTTTTGGTCAAACGACCCTTTCACAGGGGTCGCCGAAGACCATGGGAAGACACATAGTTATTGAAGTTATGAAGTAGCAATGAAAATAATTGCATATTTGGGGGTCACCACAACATGAGGAACTGTATTAAAGGGTCTCGGCATTAGGAAAGTTGAAAGCCACTTGACAAGGGTATCTGGCCAGCTCTCAGCACTCAGGAAAAAGTGACTAGGACAGCGGTTCTCAACCTGTTGTTTCGCGACCCTTTTTTTTGGGTCAAACGACCCCTTCACAGGGGTCGCCTAAGACCATGGGAAGACACATAGTTATTGAAGTTATGAAGTAGCAATGAAAATAATTGCATATTTGGGGGTCACCACAGCATGAGGAACTGTATTAAAGGGTCTCGGCATTAGGAAAGTTGAAAGCCACTTGACTAGGGGATCTGGCCAGCTCTCAGCACTCAGGGAAAAGGTGAGATGGATATACAGCCAGACTGCTACTGATACCATCAGAAATGGGACTCTGTGCTTGCTGCTGAAGATGGGGACAGAGCACTTATGGGAACATCCAAGTGCTATGATGCTGGTTCTTCAGTCATCTTATAATAGGGTACTGAAGGATTTGAAAATGTAGAGATTACATTTTATTTGTTATGTAGACATAATGAAACATTGACATATGTTCACACATATCCACTAATAAAAGACAAAACTCAATTTTGAATCTTCAGGTCCTGAAATAAAGAAGTCAGAGTGGCAATGGCAGCGTCTGCTGGAGACGAGGAATATTTTAGTGTTTTACCAAGAATACAGAATGGATTTAAATTTCACCGACTGAATAATTCTGAAACTGACAATGTTGTTCGGGGAGAGGAATGGATTAAGAGTGAGCATGCTGAGACTGTGCCTAATGCAGGTAATGTTTGTATTTTTATTAGATCTAATAGATTCCTTCGAAGTCAGAGTACAGCTGCCCATGAGGCAGGAAAATGAAAAACGGTTGTACACGCAAAAATTAGGTCCAGGTGAAAGCCAAAAGTCCAAGCGGACGATTAACCGGGACCTTCCACTGGAATTCACAGCCGGTGATCGATTTAAAAAAAAAAAAAAAAAGATTTAATAGGTAATTTTTTATGCTTTCATTATAAACATTTGTTTCATACCATAGAAAATGACCTTTGCTGGTATACATCGATTATAAACTATGTTATCATTCTAGAAATGATCTTTAGTGACATATATTAATAACTGTTTTCTCACAGTAGAAATGGTCTTTGTGCCCATTAATTTTATGTATTGTCACCGAGTGCCTGTGTAACCATGAAAGATTGGTGTCTTCTGGTTGTCGAACCTCTCCTGCTTATTCTAAAAGAAGAAATTCACCACTCAATGAAGGTACAAATGTTAACTGCTGGCTCACATTCTTGTGTACCAACAGGGCAAGAACCGAAATGACATTGTTTCGGATCTACAACAGGAGTTAGATCACTTATCATCCTGGTGCAACACCTCGAGGGCAAAAGTTAATTCATCAAAAGCAACAGTCATCTGGTTATCATAAAAAAATCACCTTTCCAAAACTCCAGTGCCGATGATAAAACTCTGTGGCACTGATGTGGAGAGACCTGATTCCATGAAATACCTGGGCAAAACATTTGACAGATGCTTGGCATTAAAAAAACATGTAGACCACATTATAACCAAAGCCAGGAAAGATTTCTCCACAATAAAAGTTATGGGAGCTGCAAACTTTGAGCAACGGTTACTTTTAATGTTATATCATGGGTTAGTTTTCTCAACCATTGAATATGCATTGGCCATCATGACACAGATAAACAGACTGGAAAAAATTGAAAACAAGGCAATGCAAATTATTCTGCACTATAGACACCTCCTGTCAATCCATGTGATACCTCTTTGACTTTCCCACAATGGAAAACGAAATAAAGCTATCCAGGGCCATTGCTTTTCTCAAAGTGAAGTCAGACCATCAACGTCATCAAACATGTTTGCCATCTTACTGACATTAATTTTGGCATTGAATGGACACCCATGCCTCCTGCTCCAAACATTAACATTACAGTCCACATCACACTTGATAGAAGCTGTAGATAGCAGATTCCTGGCATTGGGGACACTTTAGTCGGAATGCTGATTGATGAAAACAAAGATGAAGGTGATGCTGTAGTCTACACAGAGGGATCAGTAACTCGGGGCAAGTGAAGAGCATGAGCATTCACAGTAAGCTCAAGTGGGAAAACCATGATGGAGATGAATGGTGCCTTTGCTGTTACAACTAGTAGCCTTACAATGGAAGCTATAGCTGTAACAAGGGCATTAGCATGGCTTGCTACTCAAAAGTTTACAATCATGTGCATGCTTAGTGACTCGGTGAATATGGTTTAAAATCCAAGCTGGTTTTATCAGGCAATAATTGTTTGCAGTACTGAGCACTTCACGAATGGCTGACCTGAATTTCATCTTTGTGTCAAGTCATGCGGGTTCAAGTGCAGATTATCTCGCTGACACTGCGGTTGCTATGGCTGGTCCAGTACAGGACAGAAGCGATGTTATCAATGCCGTGCACAGCCCTTACCATGATGACAAGCACTCCAAAGGGCATGACTTGTCCTTGTCTAGGCTGATGGACATGGGTGTGCAGCCTGGAGCTGCAAGAAATGATTTCACTAAGGGGATAAGATGTTTAATTAACCAACACAGAAAATGTGTCATCCATCGTTTTACACTTGTGGGAGCTTTTGAGGAGGAGATCAGAGCACCTATGGATTTGACCGGAGTGCTATGATGATAATCCTTACTAATCACTATGGTGGAATGGAGTTTATTAATTGGCCATAGACATCTGGAGTCAGTGGTAGGTAGATATCTTGAAGACCACTGGTTCACCCTGTTATAATGTTGAGTCTATAGCAGAGCTGTTTATCTAGCTGAATGCCTCAGGGTTCTTCATGAGTCTGCTGGCATGACAGGGTGATGTACCTTACCAATGCTCAGAAAACTCACAATGGTTCTAACTAAAGCTCCAGTTTTGCAGCTGGTAAACAGTCACTGACTTTCTGCAGGGTCGCGTACAACTTGATGTCAGGTCTCTCATGATCAGCAGTGTGGATGTAATGTTGGTGGCATGGCACTAGCTAATGCTGATATTACGAACCTTTGCACACAGAATTATGGGTTGTGATATGTCTTAAAACTGGTCTACTCCTCCTCAACTCAATAATGTATCTGAAAAGGCTGTAATTGATACAGAGACTTCTTAGTAACCCACTGTCCATAAAAAAATAGAGTGCAACTCCTATCCAAATATTTTACAATAGCTCTTTACTTCTATGGAGTAAAGGATCAACAGCTCCAATCAGTGCTTCTCAACCCTGAAGATGGGAGCCTCCAAATAAGTTGGATAACAGATGATGAATAAATATATGAGGTGTTCGTGACGTTGTAAAATGGCAGTACAGTGGACATTGCCAATACTGTCTAATGGCACTACAGTGGAGGTGGCAAATACTGTCAAATGGCTGTACAGTGGAGGTAGCAAATACTGTCAAATGGCAGTACAGTGGAGGTAGCAAATACTGTCAAATGGCAGTACAGTGGAGGTAGCAAATACTGTCAAATAGCAGTACAGTGGAGGTGGCAAATACTGTCAAATGGCAGTACAGTGGAGGTGGCAAATACTGTCAAATGGCAGTACAGTGGAGGTGGCAAATACTGTCAAATGGCAGTACAGTGGAGGTGGCAAATACTGTCAAATGGCATTACAGTGGAGGTAGCAAATACTGTCAAATAGCAGTACAGTGGAGGTAGCAAATACTGTCAAATGGCATTACAGGGGAGGTAGCAAATACTGTCAAATGGCAGTACAGTGGAGGTGGCAAATACTGTCAAATGGCATTACAGTGGAGGTGGCAAATACTGTCAAATGGCATTACAGTGGAGGTGGCAAATACTGTCAAATGGCAGTACAGTGGAGGTGGCAAATACTGTCAAATAGCAGTACAGTGGAGGTGCAAATACTGTCAAATAGCAGTACAGTGGAGGTGCAAATACTGTCAAATGGCAGTACAGTGGAGGTGCAAATACTGTCAAATGTCAGTACAGTGGAGGTGGCGAGCGCTGGCTTCCTCAGATGACATTAGATGTTAAAGCTGGACTTGTGTGTAGTAGCTGCAGATTCTGGCATTCCAGGATGTTGTTATTTAATGTTGAATTAAGAATCGACATTACAGCACTCTTGACACCTCCATAAGCGCTCTGTCCCCATCTTCAGCAACAAGCGAAGAGTTAAAATTCTGATGGTACCTGAAACTGTCTGATCGTATATCCGTCTCGCCTTTCCCCTGAGTGCCTAGCGTCGGCCAGATCCCCTTGTAACTCCTCGCAGTGCCATTTTCCTCAGGCCCTAATGATCTGTCTTTGCCTTGGCACTGTTCACTCACTCCCACAAGACCCTTACAACATCCAGCTTGTTAGCATTCCAGCAAGATCATACTTAGAAGATGCATATTAAAGTATCTGTAGCCAAGTACAATCTGTACTGAACATCCATACATGGAAAATGAGTAGGCACAAATGTTTAGTCTGGTAGGTTCATTAGATCCTCAGATGGCAAGGTTGTGCAGACATAAGTATACAGTTTACTAGGAGATCAAGCATGTGCACCAATGAGCAAGCACAACAGGAATATTGGTGATCATAGCATTGCGTTGGCGTTGGATAGGGCACACACTGAGAAAACAGGAGAACAGCATAACTAGAATGTCTTTGCATTGGAACCCACAGGGGCATAGGAATAAAGGAAGGCCAAAAAACACATGGAGAAGAGAGCTGGAGAATGAGGTTAGAAAGATTGGGAGGACATGGGGAGAGCTCCATGCAATGGCGAAGGATAGAACGACTTGGCGTGAGTTGGTTGAGGGCCTATGCTCCATTGGGGGATAGAAAGGCAGAAGAAGAAGAAGCATAACGGGTAAAAGGTAAATGTTGGCAGAAGAAAGAATACAGCAATCTCTAAAACTTCCTTCTTCTTAGCATTCACTGACTGTGACTTCCAGCAGACAGTGCTGGTTGTTTGTCCATTTGAACTTTGGCTTTGTACCAGGACCTGAGTTTTGCATGTGCATCCCTTTTATTGGCTTATTTGTGTGCCATTCTTGTTCCCTGCTTCTCGGGCTGGTGTACTCTGACTTCAAAGGAAGCATTCAAACTAAAAACACTCCCCTCCTTAACCACACAGCACCAATATTCTGTGCCAGAAAATATACCCTGTGCAACCCCTTCAAAAGTGCAAACAAATCTTATGGCTCCTCTTTGTCCCACATTATTCCAGGAGGAAGAAACACAAGTGCTCGAGAGTCTCAAAGGCTTTTGATGTCTCCACCTCCTCCTCTCCCAGGAATGACAGAAGAAAATTAGCAAACCCCCTCGATAAGCAACCCAGAGACAAGTAAAATCTTCAAAAGAAAAGGCATTCAAGACTTCCTGTTCTATACCAGGCTATTAGAGTAACTGCAGAATTGCTTGGGACATCTGAAACGGTTGTTTCATCCACCCAGTGGTGGGTGATGTACTTAAGCAGTTTTATTGCTATAAATCACAAATACCTACCCGAGTCCTTTGTCGCACATCTGCTTTGTAATCTGTCAACTAATTATCAATCTTACCTGCAAATTTAGAATGAATAATTTCATGATCATTCAGGAATTACATTAAAAATATTATCACACAAATGGACACATCTGACCATGTCACTAGCTCGACCCAGAATGAAAAAAGACTACCCCCCAGACAGATCTCGCCTCGGTAGACTGTTTTCCAGGGTGACACATGTATACCAAATCACCCCCTTAAATCCAGGTTTTTTGCAAGGATAAAGATTTTGGGCCCAAATCTTGCGTCTCACTGTTCATGTCTAACTTTGGTAAATAAGCAGAATAAACTTAATAAATGTACAAATTCAGCTCAAACCACAGATTATTTCCTTCCACATATGCAGCACATGCCAGCATGCTATAGTATTACTTCTGACATCAAAAGCTGAGTTTGCCTAGGCTGACTGGAATGTCTGCATGAAGGATTCTCAAACTTTTTAGCAGAGCTGGCTGCTAAAATTGGTGTTAGAGTGCTTATGGAAATATCCTGAGTGCTATGATATCAGTTCTTAACTCATAACTCAGCAGTCAAGTTATTATCCTTCGCCTTAGAACAGGGCACAATCGACTTCGCTGCCACATGTACAACAAATTTAAGATTGGCCAATCGGCCATGTGTACTTGTGGACTGGCACCTGAAACAACAGATCACATCCTTCAAGACTGTCCCAGATTCAACGCTTTCAGGCAAAACCTTTGGCCAAAAGAGACACTTGTGGAAGTCAAACTTTACGGGCCGCTTAGTGAATTACAAAAGACAGTGAAATTCATACAAGAGACAGCTTTGCAGATATAGATAATTTATTTCATGCGAACGAAAGAAGAAGAAGAAGATAACTCAGTAGTCAAAATGTAAGGTAATAGATTATATAGTATTCACACTACCTTTACTGTTACAGGCACAAGCAGCATGACAGACACTCTAGATGACTTACCCCCCAAATATAGCAAGTATGACGACTTCCACACCATCGACTGGCTACAGGACATTGCCAGGGACCGCACACGACACCGGCATTTACTTAAGAAGCGAAAGGAAGGTTGCTGGGAAATGATCAAAGGAGCTCACGATGCCTGGGCTGGGTGGATGTGTGTTTCCCTGGTAGGAGTGGCTGCAGGTAAGAATGACATAATTACAATTCAAAACCACTAAAGTCTGGGGCCCAGTTGGGGAAGGGGGTGGGGGGTATAATAGACCACTGCCCCCAGCTGGCATGTTGTACAAGGCAACTGATTAGGTATATTTCCTTTGAAGTTGGACTACATATGCACAAGAGGCAAACAAGCCACTAGTCTGCATATAAAGAAGCCAGATCTGTAAAATGGATGTGCACACAAAACTCAGCTGATGGAACAAGACTAATGTGGAATGTTGAATTGACATCACAGCGCTCAGGACACCCCCATAAGCGCTCCATCCCCATTTTCAGCAGCAAGCAAAGAGTTAAAATTCAGATGGCACCAGTAACTATCTGATGTATATCCGTCTTGCCTATCCATTGAGTGTCGAGCGTTGGCCAGATCCCCTTGTCACTCGCAGTGCCATTCTCCTCAGACCGTAATGATCTATCTGTGCCTCGGCACTGATCACTCGCTCCTGAAGTGCTCTCACAACATCCAGCTTGTCATACATCAGCTCAACAACAAGTTGTGCAGAACCAGCCTGGAACAAGACTAGAGTCCTGAAGTCAACAATTAATCAGATCCACAGAGATTACAGCTCATGAATGCAGAGAATATAAAAAGCAGTTCATGTGGTAGCTTATTTTGTCTGCTTCAAATACCATTTTGACTTGATAAGCAGCCATGTCCCTTCAGAATCTGTGTTCATTAATCATCTTCTTCTTGTTAGTATTCTGAGACCTTGGAGTTCGTTGCTGCAGGTGTGGCCTGTCTCCATTCATCTCTATAATTAGCCTTCCTTTTCCAGTTGGTGACTTCAGGTGTTTGTAATTTGGCTGTATATTCTTTCTCCACTATCTTCTTGTTCTGCCTTGTGGTCTACTCCTATTCAGCTCATGTGATCATTAATGCCATTTTTATTCAATCTGTTATTTTCCTATATTGGTATATTAGGCTATCTTAAATATTTAATCTTTGTCATTTCTGTCTCACCCTCTATCTCAGCTTCTACTCTCCTTTTCTATTAATCTTTCTGAGGCATCCTCATTCACCTCTGTCCTCTTTCTCCTCTGTCATCTCTTTCTCTGATGTCCTTATTTTCGTCTCCCAGCTGTCTTATATATATATTCCAGATGTCTCCCCCTTCTCTCTCTATATCTCATCTTATGTCTCTCCTTCTCTCGGACATCCTCATTCTCTTTTGACATTCTCTTAGTTTTCTCTCATATATAACCCATTTGCTCAGCTATCTTCTCTCTCATTCTCTCTCTCTCTCTCTCGCTCTTGCTCTTGCTCTTGCTCTCTCTCCATCTTTTTCTAAAAAATTTCCTGAGGAACATGTCCAGAAAGGAAGATTATTAACACAATTCTTTATCTTCCTCACTCCAAGCCTTTGAGGTTCCTTGCTGCAGGTATTATGCACCTCCATTCATCTCTGTGACTGGCCTTCTCTTTCCAGTTGGCAACTTGCCTGTATATCCAAAAATGTAATTGAGCTTTACCCGTTTACACAGCATAGCTGTGATTGTGTTTTCGGCTGACACATCTGACTTTTGCGGACATTTGTTGATGGGTTATTCTTCTGGAGGTTTGCCTTATTTTTCACTGTCTTCTTGGTCTACCCCATCGTCTACTCTCATTCAATACTTTTCTGCACTCAGTGTTTGTCTCTGTCATTTTCTCTTTTTGTCCCAACCATCACAGTCTGTAATGTCATGATGCCACTAGTTAGTGGTGATTTAAACGGACTATGTAGTTTTGTTTTCTAATAACCAAATTGTCTGTTTATAGTGAGTCATGAAATATAAACAATATATAAACTAGAAAGATCTTGGATGCCAAGGAGATGCAATTTCTAAGATACTTACTTAGTTAGTTATCCTTTTCCACCTTGGGGTGTAGAGGTTGCCAGAGAGATTTCCAGACTTCTCTATCAGCAGTTTTCTTTTTGGCTTTGTTTCATTTGAGTCCCCTGTCAGTCAGGTACTGTCGGATATTGTCTTCCAAGTGAACCCTGGGTCGACCTGGTGGTCTGGTTACCTGGTTGTTGGTCTCCCATGCCTGCCATGGTGGCTGATTCACTCCTGTTCTGCAAACATGTCCAAACCCTCGTAATTGACTGATCCACTCGAGTTTGTAAGGCTTGGATTTTAAGGTCATGATGTATTGTCTGGCTACAAACTTTGTCCCTTGTTGTCACTTGGACTACTTTTTTCAGATAATTATTTCTGAGGCCTGAAGCTTTCTTATGTTAGCTGTTGTCACTGCGCACGGCTCGCACTCATATGTCAGCTCTGGCACAAAGGGAGAGCAGTATACAGCCATTTTTGTCCCCTTGCTAATTTATGATTTGCAGGGAAACCCTCGGTTTGTGGCCTGGAAAAGTCTCCTAGCTGCTGCTTTTCAAGCAGCCAACTTTTGAACCCTCTTGAACCCAGATTTGAACCCTCATGAACCCAGATTTGAACCCTCTTGAACCCAGATTTGAACCCTCTTGAGCCCAGATTTGAACCCTTTTGAACCCAGATTTAAACCCTCTTGAGCCCAGATTTGAACCCTCTTGAGCCCAGATTTGAACCCTCTTGAGCCCAGATTTGAACCCTCTTGAGCCCAGATTTGAACCCTCTTGAGCCCAGATTTGAACCCTCTTGAGCCCAGATTTGAACCCTCTTGAGCCCAGATTTGAACCCTCTAGAGCCCAGATTTGAACCCTCTTGAACCCAGATTTGAACCCTCTTGAACCCAGATTTGAACAGTCTGGTCTATAACTCCAAGGCAATAGATCTGGTTGACCTGCTTCATCTTGTCCCATCATCAGTAGAGGTTTCTTCTCATCTCTTGAGATTATCATGAGATTACCATGGTTTTAGTTTTGAAGGCACTTATGGTCATCCCTGTCTTCTCAAGCTCTTCCTTCTAGACATGTAAAACTGAAGATGTGCCTCTGATTTGAATTTCTGAGATAAATTTTGCAAATACTTTAAACATCATCATCAATTAGCAGGTTCTTTAAAGAATGTTACTCTCGTCATGAATTGCCTGAAAGTGTTTCTTTCTCCAGCAAATTCTCCAGCCCTGTGTACTTTCATACCCAGTGCATCTCTAATGTCTTGTATCTACCTTCATGAAGGTCTGTGTCTGCCCTCACCCCCCACCCCAAAAAAAAACATGCCCGCCATCACCATTCTGTCCAGACCACCACAACATTTAACACGGTCAGAATACCTCAGCTTTTGAAACAGGATACCTTGAATAGTTACAGTGAATGCCTGAACCAAGCTAATAAAAATTAAAACATTTTAAGGAACTGTAAGAAACAAAGAAATATGTTTTTATGCACATGTTATGTGGGTGAGCAAAATCATTTACAACAACAACATCCAAATTTAGCATGCAATCCTTTTTGTGATTCTTCTTCTTCGCGTTCACCAGCTGTAAACTCTGGCGGAAAGTTCTGGCTGTTCATCCACTTCTGGACTGCAGTCCTGTTCCAGAACCTGAGTGTTGCGCATGAATCCGTTTTAACAATCTGCCTCACTTGTATGCAGACTGCTGGTTCCTTGCTTCTCAGGCAGATGCACTCCGACTTTGAAGGAAGCTCCCAATTAGTCGACTCTTATGACATGCTTTTGGGTAGGCAGTGGGTCTGTTCTTGTTTTCCCTCATAATAAGACCCCGGAACCCATACAGAGAATTGTGATTCTAATATTTATAAACTAAAAAGTTCTTTCCCTATGTGTGTTCCAGGGCCACAGTGTTGGGGGTGAGGGAGGGGGGGGGGTAGACCCACTGCCCCCTTTAACAAGCATGTAATAAGAGTAGACTAATTTACTTGAAGTTTGAGTGCATCTGCCTAAGGCAGAACCAACAGTTTGCATACACACACAAAAATAAACAAAATGCAAAACTCAAGTTTTGGAGTAAGACTAAAAGTCCAGAAGTGATAAACAGCCAGAATTTTCTGCCAGAGTTTACAGCTGGTGAGCGCAAAAGAAAAAGAAATAATAATATCTTCATTAGGACTATCACAAAGTACAAAAATCTAATTATATAGATCAACCCCTTGCAAAGCGAAACAGCAAAGTGTGTGGCACACATGAGGCGTGTTGGGACACAAAGGAAAACATAGCTGGCCATCGTGGAAAAGATTGGGACCTTACCACGTAGCACCCCGAGACAGTAATGGAATAATCAGCTAACAATGAATATCACAGTGAACAGGGTGAAATTGGAACAAGTTAAAAATTTCTTATATCTTGGACAAGTAATAACATGTGACGGCAGAAGTGAAACAGAAGTCAAGAAAAGAATAGGAATGGCCAAAAACATTTTCAACAACATGCACAAGTTACTGACATCAAGAGAAATAAGCAATACATTAAAAATGAGAATTGTCAAATGTTATGTATTCTCAACCTTACTGTATGGCACAGAGACATGGACAATGAACAAACAACTGGAAAATCGTATCAATTCTTTGGAGATGTGGATATACAGAAGATTAGGTCGTATTTCATGGAAACAAAAGCTATCAAATACAGAGGTACTGAGAAAATTGGGAATGAAAAGAGAGTTGCTAGGTGAAATAAAAAAGAGACAAGTGAAATATTTTGGCCACATTAAAAGACATAACAGTATTGTAAAGGGAAAGGTTCAAGGTAGGTGAGCAAGAGGCAGACAGCGTTACAAGTGGGAGGATGACATCAAGAGATGGACGAACAGCAGTATGAGTGAGTGTACATCAAGGGCAAGAGACAGGGCTTGTTGGAGATCCATTGCAGCCAACCTTCATTGTGGAGACGGCACCTGATTGATTGAAAGTACAAGTTCCATGGCAGACCCTCAAATGTTTGCAGGCTTTAACCAGTATGAAACCACTGGTCCTAGATGTTGTTGGCATGGAGGAATGTTATAACTGCTGGTATTACCTCAGAAACTAAGGACTAAAATCTGTAGAGTGAGTGGATACCAAACATAAGCATGTCTACATTGTCGGAACTTAATGGATTTATTGTTTAGGGCATACATGCGAGTGGCAGTGAATAAGCAGATTTAAGGTTAAGGTTAGTTGCGTATCCTTACAGCCCCTGGCTGTTTGTGTGGTTTTCTAGGCAAACTTACGTCTAGTAGTTTGCCATTGCTTTCTGGATGGTCGGCTTTCTTGATACCACTGTCTAAACCAATGCAAGGCACATGGACCGCAGCTGGGATCGAACCTGGCATTACAAAGCATTCGCATCGACTTAGCCACAGAGCCGACATAAGCAGATTTACTGGCTAATAAATCTAGGACTAGCATGTGTTTAAATATTTTGGGGTCATGCATCTTTCTTGTGATAACTTATGGATCTGAATCATGGACTGTTATTCAATCACTGAAATACAAAAAACACAGAAATGCTACAAAAACATTCTTAGAATACCAGGGATCAAAGAGAAACACCCTCATCCTACATTATCTGGGCATCAAGGAGAATTGGCTCATAAACAGTATCCTGTCCTAAAATCTGAGGTATTTTGGCCATGTTAAACATCGTGGTGGCACAGAACGAGCAGTGATGGAGGGTACTGTTTCCAGAAAATGAGGCAGAGGCAGACCTCCACAAGGTGGATACAAGACATTGAAGATGCACTGGCTGTGAAAGCACATAGGGCAGAAGAAATGGCTAGATAGAAAGAGACTTTCAGGCGTGCCATGATGAGAGTGATGTTCTGTAAAGGCCATGCTGACTGATGATGAGGAGCATGTGTGTTTTGATGGAAATTTGAGTATTGGATGACTGGACGAAAGTGTATTTTTCTCTTTTATTTCTTCACTGTGTAGGGACATGTGCAGGTATAATTGACATCGGCACACTCTGGATGACTGATCTCAAGGAAGGAGTTTGTCTGGAATCTTTCTGGTTTAACAGGGAGCAGTGTTGCTGGAGTAGCCCCACTTTGAACTCTACCTCTTTGGAAGAAGGGGATGGCTGTGCACAGGTATGATACCATTCTATTAGTGTATGTCCCCCCCCCCCCCCCCCCCCCCCAAAAAAAAAAAAAAAAAAAAACGCCCGCTTTTGAAACTTCAGTAGGCACATTATCACCATATACTTTGCGCCAGATGGGATAGGAATTCACCATCGTAGCCTCTTTTAATTTTTGCAGGTATCTGTGTTTCTGAATGGCTGGCCAAGTGGTTAGAATGCTGAGCTTTTATGTAGTAAAATGGATGTTTTCTTTGTTGGGGCAAAAATAAACATCCCAACCTGCACAGTTTGTGGCGGCTGCACTAGCCTTTTAACCCTAAATTCTAAGGCCCTAGTCCCCTCTTCTTGAGATTTTCCTTCTGTCTGCTGCTCTAGCTCTGTTTCCATTATTTCTAAGTGATGGGGCGCTCTGTGGTGCACTGTTTGGTGATAGTCGGAACCATTTGATCTGTTATCTCTTGATATAGTTTAGTACTGTTTCTGTCCCAGCTTCTTTCCTGATATCTTTTCAAATCCTGTCTTCTAGTTATATTTAGGATTTGTTGTAGACATTTAATTTCTGTTTTGTTGTTGTTGTTAATTGTCCACATTCAGCATTGGTTAAAAAAAAGAAAGGAAAAAAAGGTGGTACTATAGATAAAAAGCATCTTTTTTTTATCATTATTATTTAAAAAAAAATTCTATACAGCATTTGATCCTTAGTGTTCTTGTTCAATTCTGTTGATGATTTTCCTGAAGCCTCTTTGTACACCATCTAGCATCATTATCTGACTACCTCTACTGTAATATTTTTCAGATGCTACAATGTTTTTTGTATCTTTCTCAACACATCACCAAAGAATGTCATCTCTTTTGTTGACTATGACAAACAGTCGATGTCACTGTCCCCGTTACAAGCCTCCAAGTGTTTGGTATCCCCTACCAGAGGTTGAAGGGTGTAGATGCTTGTTGTTCCTGTGTTACAGTTCATCACTGTTTTTATGTTTTTCAATGAAGGTACTCAAGAGGAATTTCTAGTTTGTTCATCCACTCTTGGACTGGTTTTGATCCAGAACTTAAGTTTTGCATACACATCTGTTTTGCAGATCTGGCTTATTTGTATCCAGATTATTAGTTCATTGCCTCTCAGGCAGATGCACTCTGAAGGAAACACCCGTAATTACTCACCTTCTACGGACATTTATGGGGGCAGTGTGTCTGTTCTTTGTTCTCCAAAACATGGCTCTTGTAAAAAAAGGTGAAAAGATATTTGTATTTCAAAAACTTATTTCCCTATGATGACAAGATTGGGATTATTATGACTGTTTATAATATTTGCATATATTATTGGTATTTCAAAAACGTATTTCCTTGTGGTGAAAAGATAGAGAATAATATTATTATTGTATATAATATTTGCATATATTATTGGTATTTCAAAAACGTATTTCGCTGTGGTGAAAAGATAGAGAATAATAATATTATTGTGTATAATATTTGCACATATTATTTGGATTTCAAAAACGTATTTCACTGTGGTGAAAAGATAGAGAATAATATTATTATTGTGTATAATATTTGCATATATTATTTGTATTTCAAAAACGTATTTCCCTGGGGTGAAAAAATAGAGATTAATATTATTATTGTATATAATATTTGCATATATTATTTGCATTTCAACAACTTCTGTCCCTCTGCAGTGGTGGTCTTGGAGGAATATTCTGGGAAATGGTCAGACAGACGTGTCCTCTTATCTGATTGGCTACGCAATGTTCACAATGTGGGCCATGTTGTTTGGCTTTCTGGCTGCCACGATGGTTAGAGCATTTGCACCATATGCTTGTGGCTCTGGTATAGCAGAGGTAAAAGTCTTCTTCTTATCAGGTATTTTTAAAAAACCCTAATGTATACATATAATTCTTCTTCTTGTCATTATCAGCCTCATCTTCATAATAAGCCAGATCTGTTGAACGGATGTGAATGCGAAACAAAAGTTCATGGAACTTCGTCTACGAATCGACGAACACCCAGAACTTTCCACTGGAGCTCACAGCTGGTGAACACTACAAATAAGACTGTTTTCAAAAAGTTGCCTTACTCTTCCCCCCCCCCCCCCCCCCATATTTTTCCAGTTGTCACAATATCTTCGAATTTCTTCCTTTTCATAATTTGGCCAAAACAAATGATGTCTGTCTCTTTTTGATGTTTTTGATAAGTTTTTCTTGTAATATTAACAAGGTTTTGACTGTCATAAGCTTATTGTTGTAGATCAGTGGTTCTCAACCTACCTAATGCAGCAAATTTTTAATACAGTTCCTCATGTTGTGGTGACCCCCAGCCGTAAAATTATTTTTGCTGCTACTTCCTAACTTTAGTGAATATGTGTATGGTCTTTGGTGACCCCTGCGGAAGTGTTGTTTGACACAAAAGGCTCACGACCCACAGGTTGAGAACTGCTGTTAGGCTTAATGCAACATAGCCTAGCTTATGGTTCCACATCTTGTTTGAGAATGGAGGCAGTCCACTGATGCATGACAAGCTAGATGTGGTCTTTTAGAAGCTAGTGAACATTGCAGAAGTGTGAATAGATCATTAAGATATGAAGAGAATCGCGCAAAAGGGAGCAGCTAGGAGATGTGGCCTACACTCAATACTCATAGAAAAGGCAAGGGTATACAGTCAGACTTTTACTGTTACCATCATAATTGTAACTCTTTATTCACTATAGCTTAAGCTGAGGATAGTGTGCTTATAGGAATGTCCCACTTATTTTAGTTAGTTAGTTAGTTAGTTAGTTAGTTAGTTAGTTAGTTAGTTAGTTAGTTAGTTAGTTAGTTAGTTGGGTTATCATCATTGCACTCCGGACATGTCCATAGGTGCTCAGATCCTCCCCTCAGTATGAACCCCAACGTCCGATGGCTAATAGTACCAGTTCTATGTTGATTAACAAGTCTTCTGACGTGTCCGGTGTGCGTCTCGTTTTTTGCTGTGCCGATCTTAATTCCCAAGTCTGCCATTCTGGCGAGTGATGTGGATTCACTGCCACCAAAGTCCTCTATCCTTCCCATTTCTCTGAGGGCATTGATAATATCAGCATGATCCATAGGCCGACCGTCGGTAGTGATAGCGGATCCAGCCTCCCTCAGGGTGTATTCAACGTCCGATGTCCCACTTATGTGACGTTAGTTCTTGATTATTAACTCAGCTCAGTTCAGTTCAATTGGTGGTGTCCTTGAAAGTTCATCTCTGTTGCTCTTTAGTTTTAAAATTTTTTCATTTATTAATATACTGTTGACATACATCACATCACTTCTTTCTTCTGGGCTGACCCTTGGAAGTATGGTTGGCACATTATTTTGTGATTTACAGCTAGCCTGCCGTATCAGCATTTTTTGACCCCAAAACTTCCTGTTTTAGCAAGGCCCTAAATATTAATCTTTTATGAAATGCTTGTTAGGGTTCCCAGTCAGGCACCCCCCCCCCCCCCTTTTTCCCTGGCCAAAGAGTTTGCAAGAGGGTGGCAGTTACAAACTAAGCATGATGAAAAAACACAAATTTATATATATATATATAAAAGAGAGAGACCTAAAGGAATTCTTAATGATTAAAAGTAAAGTAAAGGTAAACTTAGTTGCATTTGTAAAGTAATAAGCCTTTATTTCTGTACAATAAAGTAAAATAAAGTGTTCTCATTATTTGACTATTCAGTGTTTTATAATCCCAGATGTTAACTTTTGGAAACTTTGAATGAAGATAAGCTGTTTATATCTTACTGTATTCTTTGTAGCAATAATAAACCCACTGCTGGCTTGCTAGGCCTGTCACAGCTTCACCAGAACCCCATTGACCCTCCAGGATGACCCAGAATAGGAGCAAAAGAAGAGAGGGATGCAGAGCAAGAGATAGGCCAAGAATAAGATAGAAAGATGACAGCAGAGAAACAACAGCAGTATGTGGTCATGGTTGAGGTGGCCAGAAGAGCAAGCAGCAGAACCTCATATCTCCCTTGACACTTGAATTGGTTAATGAGAAACCTAACCTGCACAGTTGGGGCGACAGCCCTACCCAGGTGACCCTAAATCCTAAGGCTTAATGCCTCTCTGTCTACACCGCCCTAAACATTGGTAAAACAGAAAGTAGTGACCATTTTTAATGAGGAAGTGAAGAAGAAGCAGAATATGAAGATAGGGATAGGTATTTTTTTAAAGTGACATTTTAAAAATTTCTCGTCTTCTAGTTGAAACCTCTAGAATGTACATCCAAACTGCATTAACCCTTTTGCCCCGGCAGCCTTAAAAGAAATGTTTACTGGTCCCATAGGAATTCTGAAAAAAAAAAGAAAAAAATCTCTTAAGACAGGTGGCACTAACATATACAAAAATAGTTATGCACATTTTAAAATTTTGTTGTTTTAATATATAAAGATATATGATACCTCATTGGCAAAGGTAGAGTACCCGCTTATCCACCCCTCCCCAATCAGGGTTCCCTGAAGTCATGACAGGCAGTTGATGGATAAATGTGAACAGCTGAGAAGTTTTCAGTTCTGGTCACCTCTTTAACTGGTAGTCTGGTCGCCTCTTTAACTGGTAGTCTGGTCGCCTCTTTAACTGGTAGTCTGGTCACCTCTTTAACTGGTAGTCTGGTCGCCTCTTTAACTGGTAGTCTGGTCACCTCTTTAACTGGTAGTCTGGTCACCTCTTTAACTGGTAGTCTGGTCGCCTCTTTAACTGGTAGTCTGGTCGCCTCTTTAACTGGTAGTCTGGTCGCCTCTTTAACTGGTAGTCTGGTCACCTCTTTAACTGGTAGTCTGGTCACCTCTTCAACTGGTAGTCTGGTCACCTCTTTAACTGGTAGTCTGGTCGCCTCTTTAACTGGTAGTCTGGTCACCTCTTTAACTGGTAGTCTGGTCACCTCTTCAACTGGTAGTCTGGTCACCTCTTTAACTGGTAGTCTGGTCACCTCTTTAACTGGTAGTCTGGTCACCTCTTTAACTAGTAGTCTGGTCACCTCTTTAACTGGTAGTCTGGTCACCTCTTCAACTGGTAGTCTGGTCACCTCTTTAACTGGTAGTCTGGTCACCTCTTTAACTGGTAGTCTGGTCGCCTCTTTAACTGGTAGTCTGGTCGCCTCTTTAACTGGTAGTCTGGTCACCTCTTTAACTGGTAGTCTGGTCGCCTCTTTAACTGGTAGTCTGGTCACCTCTTTAACTGGTAGTCTGGTCACCTCTTTAACTGGTAGTCTGGTCACCTCTTTAACTGGTAGTCTGGTAGTCCTAGTTTCAGCTTCATAGCATACGGGTCACCCCATCTTTGTTCCGCTCCCGTGCCAACGAAAAACACACAGAATGTTTATCACAGTCCCTTGTGGAAAGACTGCTGTCTCAGCATATCTAGCATACACTCGCATTAAAGCATACGGTAGCCGTCCGAAGTGCTAACACAAACAATCAGACATTAGAAATGCAGTTCATCATTGATGGTAGCAGAAGTCACCAACAGATCTGCAGTTGCCCACGCGATCAATTTTAATCACATACGGGCACCACCAAAATTGCGAACACAGGCATCTCGCCATTTTCTGAATCTACAATTCACACCACAACGTTGGTCACAGTCGAAAAAACATTCCAAATGAAATTTGCAGCTCACAGTGTCACACCATGCATTCAACTTAGAAGCTGTGCGACGAAACTATATCCAGTCTACAAATGGAACAAAAATGCATCAGCCACCGGCCGGCAGAAGCAAAACATTTGCCTCGGCTCCAAAGATAGTGGCCCGCCTACTGTCCATTTTGACCGGAGCCTTCATTAACTGTGCTAGGTAGAGGATTCCCCCATAGGCACAATGGCTAGGACAACCCGCCCAGTATGGACACTGATCTTACAGAAAGAAATTACAACCTATTCTGAGTATTTTCATAAAGTGAAGTCATGTCTGTACAACAATCGATAAACAGAAGGTTGTGGATTTGGCATGACTACCAATACCACACGGTATGGACTTTAAAAAGAAGAAGGAAGTAATCACTAAATATAAACAGTGGTGCATTAAATATAATGTATTCCCCAGGTCCAAAAACAAATATGTGTCTTGACCCCATGACTTCTATCACTGAGTCAACCTGGCTGTTAAAAAGCCACTGGGGTACAGGGAAATCCATCTGAATGCTATATTTAGTTAATATATTAATTAACATCCGGGTCTCTTAAATATTACCAGGACACACATTGAACCTTTGATATTTAACTACACTTTTTGAGAGAGGTAGCCGAGAAAGGGCCATATATTGCCTTTGCAGGGCTGTGTCACAACCTGCAGTGACCAGATTTAGCCTTCCCTGGGTGAAGGGGTTAAAAAAATAGTTGATTTAATCCATTTTCTTTTTTTGTTTTTTTGCCAGATTAAAACCATTCTGAGTGGCTTCATTATTCGAGGCTATTTGGGCAAGTGGACGTTGCTGATAAAGTCTATAGGGATGATGTTTTCTGTGGCAGCTGGTCTAAGTCTCGGCAAAGAGGGACCATTTATACATGTTGCATGTTGTTGCGGGAATATTTTCTCATATTTGTTTCCAAAATATGGGCACAATGAGGCCAAGAAAAGAGAGGTTTGTGCAATCTGAGCTATTAAAGTATTAAAACAGTGCTTTTCCATTATACATTTAAATAATACATACTCAGATACAACAAACAATGTATTGCTTGCCATGTTTAACTAAATCTCATTAGGTAAATTACAACATATGAAAAAGTACTCCTTTAAGCTGAAAATACAAATCACAACATTTTATGTATTTCATGTTTCAGTGTCCATCCTATCAATGGAAATTCCAGATTAATTACATGATCCCCATTGAAGTCTTACATTGATGATAGGATCCTTTTGTTTACACAAAGCAGGATTGCATTTTTTAAATGCCATGTTCCCCTCAGATTTTATTAACAGCTTACTCAGTGTATGATAAAACCTTAATTCAGTGAAAGGGAAGATTGTGTTTCAGTAAAGTATAAATGCTGATCCTGGGTAGTTAGCATCCTTTGGATATTTTCTCCAGCTGATGCCAGTGTGATGGGACATAAGCAGATAGATAGACTGGCTGGCTCTGCACCACTTGATGGTGAATTGATGTACGGCAAGTTAGATATTGTGAGGGCCCTTTGGGAACGAGTGAACAGCGAGGAGGCGCAGACAGATCATTACGGTCTGAGGAGAATGGCGCTGTGAGAAGTTACCAGAGGATCTGGCCAATGCTTAACACTCAGGGGAAAGATGAGACGGATATACAATCAGATGGTTACTAGTACCATCAGATTGGAACTCTTCACTTGCTGCTGAAGATGGGGACTGAGCACTTATGTGAATGTCCCGAGTACTGTGGTGTCGATTCCTAATTCAACATTCATTCAACATTCAAATACTTATTTTATTAGTCAAATCATGCGTTGCACTGAAATTGGAAACAAATTGATTGAGGATGGAAACTTGTCCTCCGATCTTTGATGGACTTTTTCATACTCCTGATCGTATCTGCAGTACTTAATAGCATGTGTATGTGAGCTTTCACTACCCTACCGGTTTGCTGGACCTTTCATAGTATCATTGTAGAAAGAACACAGTTTAATCCAAAAAGAAATCACATTAAACATGGATTAAATTAATTAAATGATTAAATTATGAATTATGTTCAGTTCCAACAAGTGCTGATGGACTGACTACGTGCCAACAACTATTTATTAATTGTTTCGCTGTATTGAGTGCAATAACAATTGATTGAACGACTGTGGAGTTTTAACAACTAATGATTATTGTGTGTCAACAAATAATGGCTGACTTCCTGTACTGAGTGCCGGCAACTAATGATTGACTTACAGTGTTGAGTGCAACAACTATTGATTTATTGACTATATTGACTGCTAGCAACTACTTCATCACCTTGGCTTTAAAGCAGGGATTCCCAAACTGTGCACCGCGGTGCCCCGGGAGCCGCGACCTCTTTACAGTTAATTTAACCAAGACATTTTACCTAACTCAACAAAAACATGAGAAGATAAAGTTATCAAGATTTTTTTTTTGTGGGATTTCTTTATATCTCTTACTTACGAATAGTCATACTTTTACTTACGTTAGGGCACCGTGGAAAAATTTTAATTGAAAAAAGGCGCTGGGACTAAGAAAAGTTTAGGAAACACTGCTTCAAAGTGTAAAGATTCTTCATTCCCATTTTCAGATATTATCAGCAGCTGCTGCGTCTGGTGTTAGTGTGGCTTTTGGGGCTCCCATAGGAGGAGTGCTCTTCAGCTTGGAGGAAGTAAGTATCTTTGAGTTTTGAAGAATAAAAAATACTCTGAAAATGTAAATAGATGTCATAATAGTTTTATCACAAATATCATATACAGCCCTTTTGGGTTAAATATTTAGATGTAGAGAAATTTTTTTTTGGTTTATTTGTTATGAGTTGAGTTTTTAGTCAAGAATAGACATTACAGCACTCTTTTCATTCCCATGTGTGCTCCGTCCCCATCCTCAGCAGCCAGCACAGAGTTCCAGAACTGATTGTACCGGTCACAATCTGGTTATGTGTCCGTCTTGCTTTTCCTCTGAGTGTAGTGAGCCGGTCAGACCCTCTGGTTACAACCAGGTGCCTTATTCTCTCCAGGCCATAATAATCGTGTTTCTCTACTAATTCTGTTGCTTGTTCCCAAAGGGCCTTGAACACATCTGCCTTGTCATGTATCAATTCACCACCCAATGGTACAGATCCAGCCAATCTGTCTGCCTGTTCATTACGCACTACGCCGGCATGGCCTGGAGAAAAGATCCAAAGTATACTCACTATCCTTGACCTTTCCAGTGAAGCTTTCCACTCTGCTTGAAGCTTCCTTGTCTTCACCTTTCTCAGCATTCTTTCAGAGTTTTGTTTGTTATGATGCTGGATATATGTTTGTTTAGTCATCATCTTGTGACATATGTCAGCTACAGCTCATAGTCTGTTCCTCATGCCAGTTCTGTCCTGTGCATTCCATTCGATGTCATAAATGAAATTCAGTCCAGCACCCTTGGCCCCTCTCATTGGAGAGCAATGTTGTACAGATTCAACGGTAACAGATCCAGAGCTTGATCACGCAGAATATGGACCACAGAAATATCAGAGACTGAAAAGTACTTCACGAAGCGAACAAAAGGACCCGCTCCAGAGATCTCTTCCTGTCCTGAAGGCATTCCAGGAGTAGAGAAAAGAAGTATAAGACCTTTGACCTCTCTCATCAATCTTTGTGCTATGTTTTCAATTAGAACATCCTTATTTCCTTATAATAAATGTTTCCCTGCTTGAGTGCCTATGTTTGTCAAATGCTATGGCCCATAGACTATGGGTAAGAAGTTTTTGCATAGATTATAAGTGTTAAGTTACAAAGAAGACTACAGATATGTAAGTATTAAATATAATTGATTATACAAATAGAAAAGGCTAGAAGACATAAATAGATAGACTGATAAACAGACAGAAAAGTGGCTGGCTGAATGGTTAAGAATTATGGGCTCTCATCTGGAAGACCTGGGTTTGAATCCTTTTTTTCTGTTGAAGGGAACAAACAGAATCCTTACCTTGACAGTCTGTGGTGACAGCACTAGCCATGTGCCCTAAATCCTTAGGTTCAAAGACACCATTCCCCCCCCCCCCCCACCTACATTACAAAAGTGGTATATGCAGGCAGTAGGTAGCAGATAAACAACCGATGAATGGGCAGACAGGTAAGTGGACCCAAACAAATGGGTTTTATGGTTGACCTGTGTTCCCCGTTGACCTTAGCGTAAAATGTGAGCCTTTGAACAACCTGGGAAATAAGGAATGCTGGATCTTCTGCTGTTGCCCTTAAAAAGGCAGCTGGTACATTTTGATGTGGTTTACAGTTAGGCTATGATATCTGCCATGTTCAGCCCAACGCATCCAATTTTAACAAATCACTAATTAATAGCTTTTCGTGACATGCTTGTTAAGGGGCAGTGCATCTGATTTTTCCGCTCCAGGATGGATCTCTAGAATGTAAGCTCTTTATGAGATTAGATAATCAATAGAGCATAAAAGAAATGCGATGGTATCAAGTGTTATTTTTTCATATTGGTGTGCAAATGTACACAATACTTGCACCTTTTTAAAGCATTATTTTTGTTTCTTGCTACTATAACAGACACTTTGTGGTAAGTATCAGCACCTTTTTAAGACACTGTGGTGAATACCAGCACCTTTTTTTTCTTTTTTTTTGTTAGATGGTACTATGAACTTTTTATTCATGATAATTTGCCACATGTGTAACTACTTTTCAATGAGAATCCTGTTTTTTTTTTAATTAACAGGTCAGCTATTATTTCCCATTGAAAACCATGTGGCGGTCATTCTTCTGTGCTCTGACAGCAGCCTTCACCCTTCGCTACATCAACCCATTCGGCAATGACCATCTAGTGTTGTTTTCTATAGACTATGATGAACCTTGGTCTTTGGTGGAACTCATTCCATTTATTCTGATTGGAGCGCTTGGTGTAAGTCAATGTGGAACCATTTTTGCTATAATATTTTGTGTACTATGCTGTGATTTTCTTCTTCTCCTCCTCCTCCTCCTCCTCCTTCTTTTCCTTCTTCTTCTTCCATAAAACTCTGTGTTTGCAATTTATAACATGTTTGTTAATGCGGAAGTGGGTCTGTTCCCCCACCCGCTTACTCCCTTAATGGGACCCAGAACTCACTTAGTTTTTTTAAAATATAAATATACATAAAAAATTAATATAATTCAAGAAATTGGACGTAGACCTGTACAAGATTTTTGGAACATTTTTAAAGGAGAAATAAACTTGCAAATCTGATGAAAAAGGAGCAGTGGGAAGACAGAGATCTGAATCATTTTGATCGATGGCCAATAATTATTGTTCAAAAAAAGAATTTTTTTTAAAACTTTGTAAATTAGACTTTTTTTTTTTTTTTTTTTTTTGTAACTTTCCCTGTGGGTTTCAGGGCCCCGTTTTCGGGTTTAAAAAAAGACCTGCTGCCTTCACCTCAATCATGTCATAAAAGGCAACTAATAAGGGGGTTTTCCTTCAAAGATGGAGTGCATTTGCCTGAGAGATGAGGAACCAACAGTCTGCATACATACAGATAACCCAGATCTATCAAATGAATGTGCAAGCAAAATGTTCTGAAACAGGACTAAAGTCAAGAAGTGGCCGAACAGCCAGGACTTCTGTCAGTTTACAGCTGGTGAACGCTATGAAGAAGAGGCGATTATGTAGTAAGGCTACTTACAAATAGCAGATTACAAATATTCACATTTAAATCAATCAGAAATAGATTATCACAAGCAATATTCACATTTTAATCCAGAAGAAACTGGAACTAACAGGCCTCACAGACAGTATTAGTGGAATAACAGTCTCATTACAAACTTGCTAGCACACACATTCATTTACATACACACTGATGTACACACACACTCACACACAGACTGTGTTCATTTCTCTCATTTAAACTTAAAGATGAAAGATTGACAGAAACAGTGGAGAAAGTAAGACAATTATTAATAACAGGTAGGCAAAACGGATCACTGACAGCATTGTGTTAATAATCTACATAGTTATTTAATCGGAGTAATATGGTAGTAATTGCATCAGAAAAATTCAGTTAAATCCAACTGGGTTATAATTGGCATGTATAGCATTCTGTCTTTTCAGATACTGGATATTTCTTTGATATTTTTTTCTTTGAAATAAGATATAGATAGTAAAAGATTATTCTTCGTCTTCTTCGGTTCGCTTGAAATAGATTTTCTATATCTGCAATGTTGTATCTAGTATGAAGTTCACTGTAAAAAATTATAAGTGTTGAGTATGAATGATAGATTAAATGAGTTTAGATAGGTGTTTAAGTGTAAGTAGATTTATGTTGTAGATAAGTGTTAAGTATACATTATTGTAGATTATAAGTGTTAAGTAAAATATATCATAAGATTGTAAATTATAAGAATAATTATGTATATTAGAATATTTGATTAAATGTACTTTTCAAACAAGTTTCAATCCGTATTGTGTAATCTATCTGGGGATATTTAAAGTGATCTGAAGTACTATCATTGTTTCTTAAAATATATTAACACCTCATATGCTAACCTTTGTTCTTGTGTGGTACTGTTTAATCTTTTCCTGTAGTTCTCTAGATCTATCAGTCCCTAGTATGTTTTATATTTTTTTGCTCGGCTTATTGCTGCGGGTCTTATATTAATTTATGGGAGCTTGTTTAAAGTCTCAAGTATAATAGATTATTATGTTATAGATTATTAGTGTCAGGTATAATAGATAATTAGGTTATAGATTATTAGTGTCAGGTATAATAGATTATTATGTTATAGATTATTAGTGTCAGGTATAATAGATTATTATGTTATAGATTATTAGTGTCAGGTATAATAGATTATTATGTTATAGATTATTAGTGTCAGGTATAATAGATTATTATGTTATAGATTATTATTGTCAGGTATAATAGATTATTAGGTTATAGATTATTAGTGTCAGGTATAATAGATTATGTTATAGATTATTATTGTCAGGTATAATAGATTATTATGTTATAGATTATTAGTGTCAGGTATAATAGATTGTGTTTCAGATAATTGTTCTATTCACTTCATGCTTTTCATCTACAGATGAAATTGCAGTTATAAGTTATAGGCAAATAATCTTATATGCTGTATTTTTTACTTCTGTTTCAGGGAATGATTGGGAAGTTTCTTATCAAATTCAACATTATGTGGTGTAAGTTTAGAAAGACTTCTCCTCTGGGGAATTATCCTATTGCTGAGGTGAGATTACTACGCTGATTTGTTTAATCTGATCCTTATCTATTATTTGACTCATAGATTGTCAAGATGTTACAATAGATGATTTGCTTCAAAGATGGTAATGTGAACACAACATCTATAGAATTAATGCAATATCATGGCTAGAGACTCAAAGTTTCAACCATACATGCGTTCTCAGTGACTCATTGAGTATTTTGGAGAGGATAGAGATGGGCTGAGTCCGAAGACAGTGGTTGGTGTCTCTGAGGTGATTGGGACCGACAAAAATCAGTTTTTTGTGTGTGCCAGGGCACGCAGGCATGCAAGGAATGAGCTAGCTAATAGGCTTGCAGGTAAAGCTACATGGAAGGGCGGACATATGTTGACATACTGAATGCTCTACAAGAAGTAAGACATGTGTGAGAACCAAATGACTGAATTTGCAACCATGACCAGACTGCAAGAGCAGCAAGTTAAAAGGGATGTTGCCAGACAAGAGCACCATACAGGAAGCCAAAGAAGAAGAATAACCAACACAGAACTGGGGTTATGAGCCGCTACAGGCTATGACATTTACTGAGTATTGGATTCATTGTATTATCATGGCTCCGTAAACATTTGAAGATACCTTTTTTCTTTTGACTGCTTATGTTGTTGTTGTTGTATGTAATGATGATTTTTCAGACCATCCTCCTTTATCTCTGCACAATGATATAGGAAGTGGATATGTCCTGTCAGAGAATGTGATTTTAGGGCATTAGGATACAGTCTGCCTTTGTTTTAGTGGATGTCTTCTAGACATTGTTTAGAAAGGGCCCAAAGGCAGCTTATCAAAATCACCAGAAGGAGACAGTAATCATTTTCAGGTCATGTTATGAGAAGAGGGAAACTGTAATATGTTGTGACCACTAGAAAGATTTGTGGAGACAATCTTGACAGCCTTTTGTCATGGCTTGGTTAAGATTTTATTTTTTCCCCCCGACAGAAAAAAATCCCCAACCTTACCGGTTATTCAAAGCTGGGTCTCCGATCTGAGAGCCCTGTGCTCTTAACTATTTTACCAGCTGCTCCTCAAAAAATAGACACTAGACAATTTATAGAATTATTCTGGCAATAATCTAGGAAGGAAAGTTTGTGTGGAAGCCACCTTGATCTATCTTTGTTTATACTTGTAAAGCAAAGTGACTAGCAGCATATTTTCCCTGTCTCTGGCATTAAAAAAAGTGTCCTTTGCTGCAATGCAAAAAGTGAATGGTCAGAAATAGCTGTATCTTAAGGAAACTACCATATTTTTCTGTTTTTAAGACAATGTTTTTCCAAATTGTTTAATTTAAAAGTGGTGTCCATCTGATATGTGGGATATAATTAAATTATTTATTTCTTAATTTTGGGCCAAAAAAATTACTGCTCATCTCATACAGAGACAAATTCGGTAATTTCTTTGTTGTTTTAAATGCTTATTAAAATTTTAGTTTGCTAATGCTCTACCTTGCACACTTTTTTACACACACGCAACCCCAGTGAGCTGTGTGGCATGGTCAAACATTTTATTACTAGGACTAAAATCCAAATATATAAAAGGGGAAAGAATGCCTATGACAACTTTGGAGTAGTTTCCCCTAAAGATAAAACTGAGTAGAATAATCAGTGACTGTATACTGTGGAAACAGTACATCCACCATGCTAATGACACAATGTTGTCAAGACTGTTTAATTATTCATAGCCAGTGTCTAATTATTCATAGTACAACTTCTTTCATAATCACAATGCAAATCAAAGTAAAATGTGAAACTATACAAACTGAATTTTGGTCATATAAGTAATTACATGATATATACATTTAATATAACAAATAAATACTCTGTGAAACGATTGAAACTATATATTCCAATTATAACCCTGAGGGTTGAACAGGATATTCTTGAACAATTACTACTACTACTACAACACTTTTGTAAACCAGGGATGCCGTGGTGCTGCACCTGGACCAGTAATCAAACATCAAAACCTGCCTACATGTCTCCACGGTCATCCTAGAAACAGGTTTCTAACTGGGACTCTGGCCAGTGTAGATACAGTAGATGTTTCCTTTGAAGTTGGAGTGGATCATCCTGAGAGACAAGAAGCCAAAGTTATGCAGACAAATAAGCCAGATATGTAACACAAATGTGCATGCAACATTCATGTCCTGGATCAAAACCACAGTCAATGAACAACCAGGACAATACAAAAATGAGAAGAAGAAGTATGCTAGGACTCTACCTTGGAGATGTCTTTGAATTACATTGTTGCTTGTTGTCTTTGCTGTTGACAGGTTTTGGCTGTAACTTTTATCACTGCTGTGCTGAGCTACCCAAATCCATATGCCAGGTTGGACAG
The DNA here is from genome assembly GCA_905116865.2 of Candidula unifasciata. Taxonomy (NCBI): domain Eukaryota; kingdom Metazoa; phylum Mollusca; class Gastropoda; order Stylommatophora; family Geomitridae; genus Candidula; species Candidula unifasciata. The sequence goes on along the minus strand of CAJHNH020001780.1, from coordinate 1,599 downwards.
CAGTGAACTAATCAAATTGTTGGTTAGTAAATGTGGGCCAGAAGATAACATGGAACTCTGGTGAGTCTGTCTGTCTGTCTCTCTCTCTCTCTCACTCTCTCTCTCTCTCTCTCTCTCTCTCTCTCTCTCCTTTCCCCTCTCTCTCTCTCTCCTTTCCCCTATGTCTTTCTCTTCCTCTCTTTCTCCCTTGATTTGGTGGAGGGGGGTAATTTCCTGTTGCTTTATCAGTCACAGAAGTGGAAGTGGTAACTGCAGCTTTCCGGTGGCTAGAGAACAAGATGCATACACATGTCGTAATTGTAACAGACTCTGAAAGCATGCTGAGAAAGGCGAAGACAGGGATGCTTCAAGCAGAGTGGCAAGCTTCACAGAGGAGGTCATGGGTAGTGAGCATACTTTGCATCTTTTCAAATAAAATGAATGAGGTACCTGGGTGGCTGGCTCACTACACTCAGGGGAAAGGCAATTACAAATAGGACAAGTTTGTTTAACTCTTTGAGTCCCAGGGGGTTTAGCAAAACAGGCCCAATGGGTAGTAAAGAGAGAGTAAAATTGACGTATCATGTGTTAATTGGGCTTCTACGTAGGAACCTATGAACGCATGATGCGTTCCCTGGGATTCAAAGAGTTAAAGACACTCAATCAAAAGCTTTCTCATAGAATATAAAGTAATTACTGGCCAATCTATTTTTCAGTTCTCTCTGCAAGAATTCTGTATTCTTGATACAACTCTGGCTCTTCCATCTTTGTGACACTCAAACTACTTTCATTTAGCGTTGTATCTGTCTTGATAAGTTGTCCACAATGAAGATAAGCTAAACATAAATTTCACAAATTTGTTTGCAATCAAAGATCACCAAGAACCCCATGCAGGCACACCTATTGCAGACCTTTGAAGAGGCAAAGATGCTCTTAAAGGAATCTATGAAGACAAACTTGAAAGATGACAATAAAAATTACTGACCAGAAAACAACAGTATAAACAGGCTTAGCAGAAATGTGCAGACCAGAATTTTATCTTACGACCTGTCTAATTAGGTCTCTTCTGAGACAGTACAAATTTAACTGAAAATGGATAAAACCCCAACTTCTGCTACCTCCTTTCTTTTGTCAGCATCTGCTTTGCACCACTAGGTGTTGCAGCTCAACAGATGATTGGCTGCTTGTATGTTTGGTATGCTGTGTTGTTTTGAAGTGTTATGTCTGTTGATGACTTCTACAACCATCTTGTTGCTAATATCATTTACAGTTTCTTTAGAAGAATTGTTTTTTCTGAACATTTATATTCAGTGTTGGTTTGCTGAATCTGTCACAGCTTTATCCTTAAGGAACACTGAATTACACATGTGAATCACATCAGAAGCCAATTTTAAAACATCCTGTGAAATAACATCACTGTTCACATCAGCTAACTTTTCAGCCTCGGCTAACTCCTTGTAGAATTTCTTCTTTTTTTTCTCCAGTGACTGTCACAAAACTCCAACTTTAGCTAACTCATAAAATTTCCTTATCCAGTGACTATCACAGAAACCGCAGCTTCAGATAACTCTGTTCAATTTCCATTTCTCCAGTGTCTATCATAGAAAACCCAACTTTAGC
>CAJHNH020001779.1:3201746-3216249 GCA_905116865.2 Candidula unifasciata | reverse complement strand
TATAGGCGGGTAAACAGAGAAGTCAGAAATATTCTCAGTCTCTTGCCGGTTCAAGTAGACCTCGAGGCAGACCAAGAAGATCCTGGAGAGATAATATACAGACAGACCTACAGATGCTTGGAGTCTTTATTCTTTCTTCTTTTGCTCCATTGCTTGTGCCACAAAGCATCACAGAGAGTTGTTATATGTAGTTTCCTGTCTTTTGCTAGTTGCTTAGCTTGTGCTAATGTCAAATTGTGATTCTATAATGTCTCTTTTTTACTCCCTCCACCTATCTCTTACTTGATTATTCATCGTACCACCTATGTGCACATCAGTGCCAGACACGGACAGTCCTAGAAATACATAAATGCAAAATTACATGCGAGAGGAGTGCTTTGAGTCTTTCAAATAGAAAGGGCCAGTCACAGAGACGAATGGAGGCAGGTGATAACTGCAGCAATGAACCTCACTGGCTCACAGTGCTGAAGATGTATTTAATGCTCTTTGTCATGCCGAATGACTTCTGCCTGTTTTGTCAGAAACCATACCTATCTCCCTCTTCCCACGCATGCTTTACAGGTTGAAAGTATTTCACATTTTGTGAAATGGTGCAATTCATATTCCAGTTTTCTGTAATGTTCTAATCTTTGTAGATGACAATTTTTGTTTATAAAAAGACTTGTCAGTTCTCCAACCTGATATATTTTGATGCACATGCAGTCTCTAAGATTCACCCAGGCATTTTGATGCACATGCAGTCTCTAAGATTCACCCAGGCTTTTTGCTGCCGAGAGGAGGTTCTTCTCCCTGGCAATAATTGATCTTGGAATCAAATTGAGAGGCAGCAGTTAGTTTAAAAAGCATTGCCAGTTGGCATAGCTGCGGGGGCCTCATGCTTTCTGATGGTGTTAGACATTTTTAGATGTCATTTGCCATCATCATGGACTGTAATTCTGAAGCCTCCCTGCAGCACAAAGAGAAAACATTACTCTGGAAAGGTGCCAATAAATGTCCAGTGCAGCCCTGATGAGGACTCACTGGGTACCCAAAAAATAGTTCTTATCAGAAATTCCTCTTATCCAGATAATATTTCAAACGAGAAAAATTTTCGGGGATAAACAAGTTTTTCTTTACAGCAGAAATTCGCTACATCCAGGATCGCTTCAAGCGTTTTGCACTGTAATTTTTTTAAGCCCAGTTGCATTTGATGCTGTTTTGTGTGCTGATGAGTCCTGTTTGTCTTCAGGAAGCATGTCCTCTATTATTGTATTTTCTAAACTACTGCAGTGTTTAATATCCTTAAGTCCCCATGTGTATTCCAGGGGCCCTCTTTTAAGGGGCGGAAGCGAACAAACCCAATGTTCTTCAGCCAGTTTGACCTGAAATGTGACGCAGTAATGATTTGCTATATCAGCATCCTGTCCTGGAAGCTGAACTATTTTTTTTATATCAGATTAGGAAAAAATAGTAGCAGAAGGCATGGTGCCAGGAAGTAGGGGCAGGGGCCGACCAGCACAAAGTTTGGCACTGCATATAACAGACTCTTTGGGTATGAAAGTGCCTGAGATAGGAGAGCTGACGAGAGACTGGGTTTCTTTCAGGCAGACCACGTTAAAGGTGACATTTTGCAATAGGACCTGCTACATAATGATCAAATCAAATATGTTCAGCAGAAAGGTGCAGATATCACAGCCTAGCTGTAAATGTCTGCATCTTTCCTTTAAAGGGCAGATGAAGTAGTAAAAGAAAAAGATTAGGTTAAATATTAATTTTAATGTGTGCGGATCATCAACGCACATATGTGTTTCTGGATACACTTTACTAGTGAATGTTGTCGTCTTCTTTGCTTTCACTGCTGTAAACTCTGGTGGAAAGTTCTGGTTGTTAATCCACTTTTGGACCTTAATCATGTTCCAGAACCTGAGTCTAGCATGCACATCTGTTTTACAGATCTGGATTATTTGTGTGTAGACTGTTGGTTTCTTACCTCTCAGGCAGGCGCACTCCAACTTCGAATGAACATTCTTTATAAGTCGACTTACACAGGGTTTGCCCCACCCACCGTGCCACAATGGGGCCCAGCAGAACCTGGTAATTAGTTAATGTGAACTGCCATCTTTTATAGTTTAATTTTCCATGAGCTTCTTTCATCCACAGGACAAACCTTACTTACAACCTTTCATTGAAGAAGTCGAGAGGGAGTTTGAGGAAAGGAAGCAGTGGGATACTGTGTAAAACTGACTTGATTTCGTTACCTGCCCAAATGACATTGTTAAGGATTGTGTTGAGTGTTAAAATAGTTTAGACAATGCTTGTGACTTGTTTGAGGATACAATTGTTTTGCCACTAATAAACGTTACCTTCTCTATCTGTTATTACCCTAGTGAAATAGATAGTGTTCTTTTTTGACTCGGTGAAAGTTATTTTTGTTCTGTCATTTTGGATCGAAATTTGTAGAAATTTGGACGAAGGAAACAAAAAGAAGGGTGGGGAGTGGTGTGTGTGTGTGTGATCAGTCTATTTTTTTCTTAAATGGCGGTTTCCATAGTGGAATTTGATACGCTTCTAGTTCTAGTTTTGACAGATGTAAAAAAAAAATGGATCTATATCCTGATGTTTTTATGACATCTACAAAACAAATTTAATGTAAACGTTCAGCAAAATGTCAACATATCTTGTGGCAAACTGTTGCACATTAATTTAGATTTAGGTTGTACGCAGGATGCTTAATATATTACTAAGCACTAAAAATGTGTGTCGTGTGGGTGTATGGGTTTTCTCTATATCATACCAAGTTCCAAGTAGAATAATAAAAACAGATGGCTAGAAAACGTGAATATTGCCATGTGTTTAATTTGTTTTGTGTTTGTGATCATTTGTGGCTGAGAGGTTTGTAATTCCAAAAAGCCTGGCCAGTGATAAGTTATTTGGCAGTAGGCTGCTTGCATTGATTTCAAAATTAGTATCGAGCGTCAACTATTCAGAAATTCTTTTTCTTCTTCTTCTTGTTCAACGGCTGTGAATTCCGGCGGTAAGTCGCGGTTGTTCGTCCAAAATGGACTTTTGGCTTTTACCTTGACCTGAGTTTTGCGTGTACAGCCGTTTTACTGGCTTATTTGTTCGCAGTTCTCGTTCCCCGCCTCTCCGGCAGATGTACTCCAACTTCGGGGGAAGACGTCAATCCTATTTCTAGGTTGACTGTGGCCATTGTTTTGTGTGGGTCGAGATGTTGCCTCATTTGTGTGGTGTCCTCTTTGACCTTTAACAGGTGAGGCCCCCGGAATGTCGTCCTTAAGGCAGCTCTATGTAGAATTATCAGCCCTCAAGGGAAGGCAGGGGCAGATCATGGGCATTCCCCGCCATCCAAGGAGGCTTCCATAAATGCAGAGCCGACACATGATGCTCTGGTTCTGGGCTCACCCAAGGAATCGTCACGTCCTGCCCATGACTGCTTAACCTCACAACCGTGTATTAAGCTTCCCGCGCTACAAGGCTGCACTCTTCGGAGATCAGCGGGGAGCAGCCCGCAGGTCTAGGACGTTTGTGGCCACACAAATGGGTACATTCTTTTTTCATCGTACGTTAGACACCTTTAACGTTGTTTCAGCTGTGCCCTTGGCACGACAGAATGGGGAAGCAAAATGCGTCAGGCGTGGCTTCACCTGTTTGGTCCCAACACTTGGACCAGTGGATACGGACATTCGGACTTTTCCTAATCTGTACGAGTTATGGTCGTCGGACTCTGAGCTTGCATGTGTGCCGTGGGGTATAACTTTGTCGGACATTATTTCCAAACCAGCATATGAAAAGTTGCTGCCGTGGTGTACCTCAGCGCGGTGACGACGACACTGAGGATTGAGGATGTACGTAGGTAGGATCTTGCTGCGAGAAGTCGACCACAGGAAATGTTACTCGTCTTGGCTGCGGGTAAATCTCTCGGTCAGGGTTGAGTCTCATCAGCACAGTTTTCCGTTCGCTCCCGAATTTTAACCAAGAGTTGTCATTTGATGGTACATTTAGCAAGCAATCCTTGAGTTTTGTTTGACTTTTCACCCATGCGTTTGGGGGCGGGCTGGTGAGAGCCAGAAAGGACACTACACCTCTAGGGGCCGCCAGCTCCGAGATCCCCTGCCAACTCTGTTAATGCTCATTTGAGACATTATCCGTGGCGCACGACGGGGACGTGCAGCAGGAGTCTTGCATGAGGTTCTGTAAAACCAGAACAGTGAAGGACTGGCGCCCGAGTGGGGTACGGAGTATCTCCTTAAACACCTCACATCAGACTTAACTTTGCCTCATGCCTGTGACCGAAATCACCGCGCCACTATTCAGAAATAATTCCTAGACATAAAAATTATGAATTAAAATCACAAATGCTTGGATTGGCTGACATCCTCTAATAGAATCTTTAAGGGGTTTCAATCACAAATGGAGACGTGTTTCACATCTTGTATGGGAGCATTAGGAAGTACCCAGTGAATTGCTGTCTGGATCGGTGTCACGACGGATACTAAAATGGGTCCTTGTTATGCATGCCTTTTTGTGAGTTTTCTTTAACATCAGGTTTGCTCTACATACACAGTGGCATGCTTCGCTTCAGAGGTAACGAAGAGCATTGTCTGAATCTTTTCTCCGGGGCATGCTTGTGTGTTAGTAAATAAATGGGCAGACTGACTGACTGGCTCTGCACAACGTGTTGGAACACATGTTGAGCCAGTCGTGGTTAGGGCTTGTCGGAGAATGTCTCAAATTCAGAGGGGCAAGTTGACCACCACATTCTGATGAGAATGATGCACCGGGGAGTTACGGGGGGATGTGGTTGATGCTCAGAGGAAAGGCAAGACGGACATATAATCGAAGTGCAGCTTTCATCAATAGCATTGGAATGCTGCGCTGGATGCTGAAAATGGGAACAGAGCACTAATGGGAATACTCTGAGTCCTGTGATGTCGGTTCATGAATCAACTCATCTCATCCTCTAAAGCAGTGTCCCTCTACCTTTTTAGAGCCATGACTCAACAAAAAAGGAACATTTTTTCATAGCCGACCAAAACAGATGCAGGACAAAAAAATAACACAAATGTAGGTTTGGGTGATGGATCAACATCATGGTACAAGGGTAGTAACACATGTAGTAACAAGTGCTCCGTTATACCTCTGACTCAAGCCTGAGTCAGATGACAGAGACGTAACAACTGTATACACAAGGGAGATGAATGCTTGTAGACCATGAGGCAGACCAAGAAGATGATGAAGAGATAATGTCCAGAGAGACATGAAAACACTTAGTATTACCAACTGGAAAGAGAAGGCCACCAGAGAGATGAGTGGAAGCAGGTGATATTTGCAGTAATGAACCTCAAGAGCTTGGAATGCACAAAAAGATCTTGACTTCTTCTCAACCCACCGGTTGAAGAACACTGGTCTATAAAGCATATAAAATTTAAACTTCATGGGCATTTGTCTTTCTCGATGGATGCATTACACATTCAGTGCATCAGTCCACTTGTACAATTCCCACTGCCAACGCCAAGCCCAAATGAGAAAGAAGGAGGGCTGTGCATGGGGCCAGCTCCACCAGTATGTAACCAAAAAAAAAAAGTCATCTATAGAAACTTGCAGTAAAGGTCACCATTCGGATAAACAAATGAGTCTTATGGTGCGGGACTGAAGAGACGAGGAATCCATGATATTGAAGTGACTGCACAAGACAGAATGTAACGGAGGACTAGACTGTGAGCCTTTTATGACATAGAATGGCACAACAGGATAATAGTTGGACATTTCTTTCACATTTTAATTTCTATACTTTGACCGTTGCGTAACTGTCGCCGCTCAACCGTGTCGGATGCGGTCAGCGTGTCGTATTTTTCTAGCAGTGTTGTAGTTTCTCCTCCACGCCTCCTCAAGATGCAGAAAACCACAACCATGTTGATTGCGACAAGAAGGACGAGAAGTGCCAGCCACTGTGAACAATGTACAAGTTTACAGTACGTGAGAAATGTTCATTGGAATTTGATATTCACAAAAATATATAACAGAAAGCAGCGGAGCCCCTGACTCAGTCTCTTTCATTCCACCGCTCTCCATCTGTTACATATCATCATCGTTATCATGTTTTACTTCCTCCCTCCTATCCTCCTTCTAATTATTATCATCATCTTTCCTTATCTTCTTCTCCTCCTCCTCAATTTTCTTCCTTCCTTCCTTGTTGTCTCTTTTTCTCACCCTTCATTATCGTTTCTGTAATAAGTTTAATAAGTACTTTTAAAGAAAAAAAAGGGGGGGGGGGCTGTAGTTAAGAAATGGGTTAAAGTAACGTTTTGCGCTGGTCTGGTTACATGGGTGACACGTTGTGTTGTTTTTAATGCTCTGTTTTCTATATTGCGCGCCGTGAGCGGCCAGCAACACGTTGCCATTTACTCGTTGTTGTCGGCGGCCGGCGACGTTGCGTAAATTATAGGCTGCATGCAGTCGTGGGACGTGGGTTGGATTGGGGTTATGGCCAGTTCTAGATGATTTGGTATTGTTAAAAGCTCTCACCTCGTAGAATTCAGAACATGCGATAGCAACTGCCGCTGACAACAACAGTAAAAGACAACGTTTCTTTGATACCACCTTTACTTCTGTCTTCCCATTATTCAAACTGAGGCCCATTCTTCCACTTTCTAACACCACAATGTCTATCATTTCCTGTAGTTCTTTCTGACTTGTTGCTATCAAGACTGTGTCATCAGCATAACGTAAATTGTTTATATTGTGCCCACCAACCACAATTCCGGGCATATCAATTAATGATCTAATTATAGATTCACTGTATTTTGAAAACAAATCAGGTGACAGTACGCATCCTTGTCGTACGTCCCTCTTTATGCTTTGAAATGTACCTAAACAGTTGTTTATTGTTATAGCTGCTGTTTGCTGCCAATACATATTCTTTATTATTCGTAGATCTTTCCCATCAATGTTTAATTTTTCTAACAGTTTGATTACTTCTTCATGCTTCACATAGTCAAATGCTTTTGTATAGTTTATGAAGCATAAGTACAAATCAGTCTTTACTTCTATGTCTCTTTCTGACAATGTCCTTAGGATGTATATGGCATTGTTTGTACCTTTTCCTTCTAAAAATCCACATTTTTCATCCCTGATTTCTGGTTTAATTTTGTTTCTTGTTCTTCTCATAATTATTCTCAGTAAAATCTTAGTCATGTGACTTATAAGACTTATCGTGCGATGGTCTTCACATTTTAAAGTGCCTGGTTTCTTTGGCAGAGCTATAAATATGGATTTTAAAAGGTCATTTGGAATATACCCACTATTATAAATATCATTTAAAAGTTTAGTTATTATTTCAGTGCCAAAATCTCACAGTGCTTCGATTTCTTCCAGTGAGACGTTGTCTTTCTTCATATGATGTATTGCATCCTCAACTTCTGCAGTCATTATTGGTGGACCATCATTGTTGGTCTGCAGTTCTACACCTGGTCTATTATCATCCTACAATTCCCCTATATACTGCTAATTAAATTACTATGTCACAATAATATGTTACCATCTTTTGATTTTAAACATCCAGTGCTGTTACGTGTCATCTTTCCTGTTAACATATTTATCTGTTGGTACATGGAATGTGAGTCTGTCCTGTGATTTCCCCCAATCTCTGTACACATTTGATTCAGCCAGGCTTCTTTAGCCACTTTGCATTTGTTCACTATGTCTTTTTTTATTCTAGAGTATTCCTCTTTATCATTATTTTTCTCCCTTCTTTCATCTATCAACTGCAAAATATCGGTTGACATCCATTTGTTTTTTGCAACTCTATGGGCTGGTGGGATTGTTTCTTTTGATGTCTGCTGAATTGACTCAGGCAACATATCCCACTGTTCATCAATAGTATTTTTCAATATCTGTCTCTGAACTATCTGCTGTTGGGGCTTAAATCTGTATTAAGTTGACGTCAAACGGTCTGCCGTGAAGTTTTACTAATAGTACTCAACCAAAATCCTTTCACAGTTTTTGAGTTTTTTTGGGATCCAAAATGATACCAACTCCCTTGCTATATTCCTTACCACCTGAGTAAATAATTCTCTGCTGATCTGAATACTTTTCCCCTGCTCCTGGGTCATCGCATTTCACTAATTCCTAATATTTTCATTATGTTCCTTCTCTTCATTTCCATCTTGATGTTATCCAGCTTTCTGTTTTGTACGAGTGTTCTGACATTCCATGCACCAATGTTCAGGAAGTTTCTACCATTTACTTTTTCTACAGTAGCTGGATGACGGTCGGGTATCACCAGTAGAACATGATGCTCCCTACCGGACGAGGTGATTCCAATGGAATCCCCATTCACGTCGTTATCTGAATTCATAATATTCTGAGGCATGATTGACTAGGGATAGCATACCTTGTCTTTTTCTTAACTTTCCGCCGCGGAGATCTAATTCTATGAGTTGTGTAAAATGTGTTTACTAATGCAACAGAAACAGAGCATCTTTTCATTCTGAGTCAGCTGACCTGCGTGGCCATCGATGTAAGAAACACACTGACCTGTATAATGGTGACCATGAAAGTTTCTCTGCCAAAGTCGTACCACTTCTCCCCTTCTGCGGACTCAGCATTGATCAGATCGATAGCCCACCACACGATCAGCGCCACTGCTTCGATGGGAGCAACAAATCTGAAATCCACAATACAATTATCTTAGCAGTCAAACGGCTACTGGTACCATCAGTACTGGAACACTGCACTGGCTGCTGACGATGGGAACGGAGCGCTTATGCCAAGTTCTCCCTGTGCTATCACATTCATTTTTGACGCAACTCGCCTCAAGTCTTTTCATATAATACATTAGTTATCCCACCACTAGTGACACTTATCTGCTCCTTGCATTTTCATTCATTTGACCACAAAATCACATCTCTGCTGCTTCAACATTATTTTCCACTAATCAAATAGGTTTAAAGTATTATTGATAATAATATCCCACGTGTGGGTTCCGCAACCACACTGGGAAGGGGGAGGAATAAACCCACATCCTCTAACAAGCATGTCGTAAAAGGCAATTGATTAGTGGTTTGCTGAAATCGGATTTCATTGGTGGAGAAGCGCACACATTACAGCCTATCTGTAAAACACAACGCACCAATCGTCCCTTTAAAGGCGAAAGATGAAGACGAAAAATACAACAATTATGTTTCAAACATTAATAATAATACAATTAGTATTTTTCAAACAGTATAACTTACTTAATTACCCATTCCCAGGTTTTTGAGAGCTTCCAGTCATCCAATCCAAAATCATTGACCAACACAGCTCTAAATTTGGCCGCGCCAACATATACAACCATGGAAATGAACATCAATCCGTTGACAACAAGTCCAAATCCCCAAACAAAGTCCTTCGGTGGGAAATGTCAGATGGAAAAAATACAACGAAATTAGAATGAAATGTACATAAAATAGATCAGTAAATTTTGTTATGGACCATAAAGTATAAAGTCTGGTTACAAATCAGTTCTCCTTAAAGTCCATACCGTGTGCGCTGGTAGCCATGTCTATCCCCAACCACCACCGGTTCTAGCAGGAGGCTACAAATGATATCGATGATCCTACATCCCATAATGCCAAACTGTCCAGCGTCTTCTCACTCGGTCTCTGTCTGCGGTTCTTATCCTCCAACTTTCCTACTGTCACTTTTTCTCATGACATGACTAACTAATGAAGACTGTCTCTTTCTGATGTGGGCAATCCAGGCATGTCGTAAGAGGCGATTAAGGGTGGGGTTGGGCTTGAGGTAGGCTACCTCATTCGGTTAAAAACAATAGCCATAAAAACCAGCCAACCATGGGTAAGTCAAAAAGAGAAGCTAGCTAAACCCAGCCAACCAAGACGAGGGGGGGGGGGCTCTTCAAGTAAAAGAAGTATGACACGGAGTGGAGAAAGCCGAAAGGAGTCCAGATCGTCGAAGTACCCCCTCTCACCTAGGAAAACTTCAAGAATTAGCACCTGGGAGTAAAGAAAGGACCAAAAAACACACGGGAAAGGGAGCTGGAGAATGAAATTAGAAAGATGGGAAGGACATGGGAAGAATTGCATGCGGGAGTTAGTTAAGGGCCTATGCCCCATTGGGGGCTAGAAAGGCAGAAAAATAAAGAAAAGAAGATATTGGCAATCAGTTCTCTTCATGAGTTAGTTTCTATCAAGATACACTTTTTTCCTTCCATGGAATTCTCATAACTCCTCTTTAAAACAACATATAGGCAGCTCCCAAATAATTTGTTTCACTCATTTATCAACTATCCATAATTTACTTCTGTATATCGGGATAGGAAGTGTTTAGCTTTTAACTGGATATTTGTTTTTCTGTTGGGGCAAAACGAAAATCCCAAAACAGTTATAACCATGCTGTTTTCAATCTTCAGCTTAAAAGACTCCCTGACTACACTACGAAAGTGGAAATTACAGGTAGCCACGATAAGACCACGACCCGCTCCAGCTGACGTGCCGTGCTGCTAACGTCACTGGGTCAGGCTAAAGATTGGTTAACGCAGCTGTTCTCAAACTGGGTGCCGAGGCACTCTGGAGTGCTTTGAGCTTATGCCAGGGCTGCCGCGGAAATAATCAAGCAAAGTCGGCTAAAAATTGTAAAATTATGAAGAAAGGTATGTAGATACTTAAAAGATTAAAAATTAAGTTGTCTTCCCTGGCCACTGTCGAAAATAGTTTATTTCTTGTTTAAGAACCGCTGCGTTGACTCATCGTTAGCTCGACCCGGTGACGTCAGTAGCAAGGCCCGTCAGCTGCAGCCGGTCGTGAGAAGACAGTGAGTAGACATATACATGTACCTGGTTGGTGAGTATATCAATGTTCAACGCAGACATCAGGCCAATGGTAAAGGTGAGAGTAACACAAAGCGGCATTGCGTAGCGACGGCCAACTGTGGACGTAATGGCATTGTGATAATTCTATAACGTGGGCCTGTCTGTTTTTTTTTTCCGCTCCATCTTATGTACGTCTGTTCATTGTTCAGACTGTCATTTACATAGTTTTTTATTTTGATTAAGGGAGCTGCGTGGTCTCGAGGTATGGTCTCCGCCTCGAGTGCTAGAGGTCTCAGGTTCAAGCCCCTGTGGAGGCTGCGATTTTTTTCACATGGACTTTTAGTAATTTCCCCCTGGTCTCTGCGTAGGAAGATCGAACGCTCGTGCGTATTGTTGCGCACGTAAATAATCCCTTGGCAGTTCGAAATCTAAAAGAGTAGCCTAACGGCGCTGTCCGCGCAAACTCTTTAGTAAAAAAAATCGAATCTATCCGAAGTATTTTAGGACCCTCGCAGGTGCAACAGAATTTGTGCACTGTGCTGAGATTCTTCAAACTCGGGCTTCTGAGTTACACCCGTGTGCCATTATGTTGATTCGTTGAATAAACATAAACATCACGTCGTTTGTCTGGTGTCTGTTGTTTTTAACATAAAAGCAAAAGACCTTTTCCCCTCGCCTTCTAGAGTCTTGAGCATTTAACCCTATACCTATATTTTATAGACCAATCGACATTTGGTGGGTGATATGGTAAACATCACACAAGCCGCTTTTACTTCCGAGGACTTTACCTGATTGTAGATTTCTCACACACACACACACACATTGGTACTATTCACGCTTTTGCTCACACACACATACACACGCAAACATTGGTACTACTTACGCATTTGCTCACACACACATATTGGTAGTACCTGCACATTTGTTCTCTCTCACACACACACACACACACATCAGTACTGCTTACGCATTTGCTCACACACACATAATAATTACGCATGTGCTCACACACATATTGGCACTACTTATGCATGTGCACACACACATATTGGCACTACTTATGCATGTGCTCACACACCTATTGGCACTACTTATGCATGTGCTCACACGCACACACACACACACACACATATTGGTACTACTTATGCATGTGCTCACACACATATTGGCACTACTTATGCATGTGCTCACACACACACACACACATATTGGTACTACTTATGCATGTGCTCACACAAACACACATATTGGCACTACTTATGAATGATCTCACACACATATTGGCACTACTTATGAATGTGCTCACACACACACATATTGGTACTACTTATGCATGTGCTCACACACACACATATTGGCACTACTTATGCATGTGCTCACACACACACACACACATATTGGTACTACTTATGCATGTGCTCACACACACACATATTGGCACTACTTATGCATGTGCTCACACACACACATATTGGCACTACTTATGCATGTGCTCACACACATATTGGCACTACTTATGCATGTGCTCACACACATATTGGTACTACTTATGCATGTGCTCACACACACACAATATGGTACTACTTATGCATGTGCTCACACACACACATACTGGCACTACTTATGCATGTGCTCTCACATACACATATTGAAACTACTTATGCATGTGCTCACATACACACACACACACACATTGGCACTACTTATTCATGTGTTCTCACGCACACATTAGCACTACTTATGCATGTGCTCACACACATATTGGTATTACTTATGCATGTGTTTTCACACACATATTGGTATTACTTATGCATGTGTTCTCACACACATATTGGTATTACTTATGCATGTGCTCTCACACACACATTGGCACTACTTATGCATGTGCTTACACACACATTGGCACTACTTACGTCCGAAGTCGCCCACAGTTTGTGTGAAGAGTTCAACGTTAGAAATGAGAGAAGTCAAGCCAGCGAATGATAGGCACAAGAAGAACAGTGCAGCCAGAACTCTGCCGAATGTTCCTACAGTCTGAAATAACACTGGCAACCTGCAAACAGTTGGGCTAAATTATTTATGTTCTAAATTACTTGTTAAATAAACAAAAAGCAAGGGGAAGTAAAAACAAAACAAAGTGAAGAACCTATCCACTTGTTGTGGCGTTGTCAACCTCTAGTTCTTGACCCTCCCCCTTTCCCCCACTTGCCCCCCCCCCCCCCCCGGTTTTTAAATGCATATTATGTCTTTTAATGCAGCCAAAGTATTTCAATGGTCTTTTTTTTTAAATAAATTTTTTCAGTAATTTTCTTCAACAACGACATCGAATGAACATCGCTTTAATAGATAAAGAAAAGGCTTTTGATAGAGTGAACAGAGATTTACCATGGGATTTGCTTCAAAACTATGGTATAAATGGAAAAATGCTAGATTGAGTAAGAGCTATTTAAAGAGAAAGTGAGAGAGTTATCAGAACAAGAGCTGGCCTCACAGACTGGTTCCCAGTAACATTAAGTATAAGCAAGGGTGTGATTTTTCACCTTTACTTGTTATAATATTCATGGACAATACTAACAACATAGATATTACACCACCACATGTCGATAAACAAGAGGACCTCAATGAGCTACTCTTTGCCGACGATCAGTGCAAATTCCACAGTGAAGTAAACAGCTGCAGGAACACACAAAACCAGCCAGCAGTTTTTCTTTTAAAAATCACATAAAGAAAAATTTCTGAGGGGGAAAAAAAAAAAAAGTCAAATTGGGCAAAAAAACACTCAAATCCAAACCGGGGGAATGAGATTTAAGAATGTTTTTGAATAAAAACCCCGAAAAGATTTAGTGAGAAAAAGAGTGATCAAAAAAGAACGGGGGAACAGGGCAAGGGAAAGAAATGGGGGAAAAGAATAGAATCCCGGATAATCCCTTAGGAATTTGCAAGACAGGGAAAAACTGCAGTACTTTGGGCCCCTTTAAATCGACTGTTTTTAAAAACCAAAAAATCACGTTAACTCCCACGAAAAACCCCCAAAAACTCCCCTCTCCTTTATCTTCACGGAGTCTCTGAAAAAACCCGGGTTTTTGTGTCAAAAATTTACTCTTCAAACCCTGATCGTTTCTTTTTTAGAGAGAACGGGCTTAGTGGGTTTGCTCTTCCCCGCTAATTTTGGGTTTAAACCTCAGCAAAGAAAAAAAAAATTTTTTTCCCCCCAAAGGGTAACAGCAGTTTCCCCATCAGGTGTTTTTACCTCATACACCTGAATTTTAGGAAAAAAAAAAACCCGGGTTTGGCCCTGATCTAATTTTTATCGGTTTTGGAAAAAGGAAAGATGAGAATGATTTTGGGGGATGACAAAGATAAGACGGGGAAAAAGAGGGAAAAAATAAATAGTAGTAGTATTAGTAGTGTATTTGTAGTATTTGTAGTAGTATATTTGTGATAGTGTGAGAAGAAAACGAAAAAGAAGAAAAAAGAAAAAAGAAGAAGAAGAAGGAAGGGGGAAAAGAAAAAGAAGCAAATGATCAAACCCCGAAAACAAAAAACATTTTCCAATAAAAGTCAGTCCAGTACTGGGCCGGGGCCCCCTGTCTTTTTATGACATGACAAAATCAGACCCGCGGGGAGGGCGGTTTTTGAGGCGATCAGCGTGGAGAAAACCGGGAAAAAAGGTGATCCGCAGACCCCAAACCCAAA
>CAJHNH020001779.1:3059643-3201729 GCA_905116865.2 Candidula unifasciata | reverse complement strand
GGTCTTTGGCGACCCCTATGAAAGGGTCGTTCGACCCAAAAATGGGTCTCGACCCACAGGTTGGGAACCGCTGGTCTAGACCTATATGCCGAACACGTCCTTTAATGGTTTTTTTTTTTTTCTTTTTTACTTTACATTTTGAAAATGAAGACATAACGACTGACCTAAAGCCTTTTCAGCACTGACAGAACACAATGTCCTTTGCTTTCAAACACAGGACAAGCATCGCAGTGCAACTCTTTCACTTTTCCTGTTGCTTTGTCTAAGAGAAGAATAATTCCCACCAGGCATCAGAATCATTACTGGCAAATGGAAAGCCTGGCATAGTGCTGCTTGAATGTTGCTGAATGTTGCTAAATGTTGCCGATTCTAGAAGCGAGTGCAGTGGTCAGATTTACAAATGCCTTTCAAACGGGATTTAGTTTAATCCTGCGTTGGTCGACCAACCCCAAAATGGGTACCATGATGTATGTTTTGGGGAGGTAAAGACGGCCGGCGTAATGATGACCACATTACCCACCTAGTACCGATTGGTCTGTAAAAATATGGATATTTTTTCCATATGCTAGATATGCCTAAAGGAGTGAAAAAAGATCTTGACTTACTTTACTTTAGTTGTACCTAAAGGCGTTAAAAAGGATCTTTACTTACTTACTTTACTTTAGTTGTGCCTTAGGCATGAGAACGGATCATTACTTTCTTACTTTACTTTAGTTTAATCGCTTTCAGTCGCAAGTAATATTTACTTTAACTCCTTGTAGTTTAATCGCTTTCAGTCGCAAGTAATATTTACTTTAACTCCTTGTTGAGCTTACAAGCAATAATAATCTTTGTGTAGATTGCAGGAAAAGGGGAGGTTTGCCATAGATCCCCTACCTCCTTAACAAGCATGTCGCAGGAGAGTGACTTCCCTTGCCATTCATGCTTCGTCAGGTCGCAGGAGAGTGACTTTCCTTGCCATTCATGCCTCGTCAGGTCGCAAGACCTCCTATGTTGCATGGGGGTGTTATGACATAGCTTGGTTTGGCGTTGGCTCGACGTATATATTGTTTGTAGTAAGTTGTGTTGTCTATTTCAGGCGCCCCAGACAATTCTACCTTTACTGGTCGTGGCTTTCCCACCCCCACCCCCAAAAGAAAGAAAGCACTTTCAAGGAACGTATGGATTGAAAAAAAAAATCGCTGCTTCCATACTCCCGAACCGTCACACAGGTAACAGAACCTGATAATAATCACGAGACGAGGAAAGAGGGAACAGTTAAAGTATTGACAAAAAAAAAAAAAGATTCGCAACGTAGAAGAGGTCCTGCGATCTGACAAGACATGAACGGCAAAGTAAGTCACTTCCTTTCTGTGCCCAAAAACGTAAAATGAACATGTTTTTGTGTACCGGTTTGCTGTTAATAATGCAAATCTTTTACTCCTAAGGGCCAGCTAAGATGTAGCTGATACGGGAAAGTCAAATTCCTTTACAATTTCCAGCTTCTGTTTTCAAGCAATCATTTATGGAGAGGTGTTTTACTTGTGGGTTTCTGGAGTTTAATAATAGATTTTGGCTTTATTGCACGTGCTAACGTTGCTTCTGTTGTTGTTTTTTTTTTTTTTTTCATTCATAACTACACTGTGATCGGCATATAAGTTCTTATCATTCGTCTCCAATTCATAATTAATTGCTGGAGGATTGTGTCCTACTGTTTAAAAAAAATATAACCTTGGGGCTTATAGGTTGTTTTACACATTTGTGTTATTTTCCGGAATACATTTTGATGAGTTAGCGATGACTGTACCACGGAAATGAGATGTCTGAGAAGGGCTGTAGGAGTGACCATAAGAGATAAGATCAGGAATGAGATCATAAGAGAACAAGTCGGCACAGAACCAATTCTGGATTACATACAAAGACAGCAAGTGAAATGGTTTGCCCACTTAGAGAGAATGCCTTGTGACACCATACCATACAAAGCATACATGGAAAGAGAGCACGGGGTAGACCAAGAACAAGATGGAAGGATAACATCAGAGAAACTCTACAACAGCACGATGTGCCTATGGTCAAGGCAGCCAGAAGAGCTAGAAACAGAACCTTATATCTCCCTCGACACCCACAGCGGTAAAAGAGAAAGTGAAGAAGAAGAAGAAGCGATGACTGTCTCCTAGTCTAACTTGTTGATGCACTTCAACGTTTTCTTGTATTTCTGTAAACACATTAACGTCTGTTGTTGTGATCAGGGGGTTTTGTATTAGAGTAGGGGATTGATTCTGTGACATCCATTAAAAGACACTCAAGTAACCATGGAAAGATATGAGGTACCAGGTGTGCAAATGCCTAGCTCAAATCAGCATCATGTGAGATTTGTTTAAATGAATTTGTCTCCTTGGTGAACCCAGCTCAAAATGGGTACCAGGTAAAGCCTGGGAAGTAAAGACAGCTGGCATCATAGAGACCACATCACCCATTGATTGGTCTATAAATACATGAGCCTAGCCTTATTCGTCGGATACTCCACTAGCGTAAAAACGGCCTGTTATTTTTAGTTTGTCATCATCGTCATCATCATAAACCACTTGTGCCGTTAAGCGGCGCGGGGAGTGACATTCTGTGATCCAGTCTACGCCGTCTGGCACTTGCTATTGTCATGCCGTGAAGACCTAATGTGTCTTTAATCGATGTCGATCAATTTTTGTGGCTGTCCTCTTGCTCTTGTGACCTGCTCTTCTGAGATGGTGTCGTGATGTTTGTATGTGAGTTGTACCCCACCTTGTCTCCTTCTTTGTCTGTCTACCTGTCAGTTTCTCTGTGTGTTCGTCTGCCTGTACGCCTCACCTGTCTGTTAGTCCTTCTATCTATCTATCTAATCTTTCTATCTATCTATCTATCTATCTATCTATCTATCTATCTATCTATCTATCTATCTATCTATCTATCTATCTATCTATCTATCTATCTATCTATCTATCTATCTATCTATCTATCTATCTATCTATATCTATCTATCTATCTATCTATCTATCTATCTATCTATCTATCTATCTATCTATCTATCTATCTATCTATCTATCTATCTATCTATCTATCTATCTATCTATCTATCTATCTATCTATCTATCTATCTATCTATCTATCTATCTATCTATCTATCTGTCTGTCTGTCTGTCTGTCTGTCTGTCTGTCTGTCTGTCTGTCTGTCTGTCTGTCTGTCTGTCTGTCTGTCTGTCTGTCTGTCTGTCTGTCTGTCTGTCTGTCTGTCTGTCTGTCTGTCTGTCTGTCTGTCTGTCTGTCTGTCTGTCTGTCTGTCTGTCTGTCTGTCTGTCTGTCTGTCTGTCTGTCTGTCTGTCTGTCTGTCTGTCTGTCTGTCTGTCTGTCTGTCCGTCCGTCTGTCTGTCTGTCTGTCTGTCTGTGTATTTTTCAATATGTCTGTCAATCTATTATCTGTCTGTCTGCTTATCTGTCAGTCTATATTTCAACAGTTCACATATTTCCGATGGATTTATTACAAATACTACGATTTACTATTTTTATAAATGTAGGCATCGGTTGAGCTCATTCGAGCGTGTGTAAGTATTTGGTCTGCTGGAGATATTTAGTGGAAAAGCCAGGAGTTGTAGTTGTTGGTCATAACATAAACTGACACTGTCACTACAGTCTCTTTTAGCACTTTTAGGACGGTGTAGGCGGTAGAACTTTTTGAGCAATACATTCGTGTCTTTGGAGGTTAGGAAAATAATTTTCGCATACTCTATACGGCCAGTTTTAACATATGGCTGTGAATCCTGGATAATTACAAGCCATACCATTTCTTGAAGCCTCGGACATGTGGTTTTCCATAAAAATCATATCCTGGCAGAAAAAAAAAAAAAAAAAGCTACCTAGAGAGAGCTCGAAGACAACTTATCACAAATATATCAGAAAGAGACCCATCAGGTTATGAGAAAGATGGAAAACTCATGTTGTGACCACTGGAAAGAGCTGTGGTTGTGGTAGTGGGGGGGGGGGGGGAGGGACAGAAAGACAGCGCGAGCAGATTCTTTACAGCCTATTATCATTCCATGGAGGGGTGTCAACACACAAATCAAACCAGGCTGCAGAGGATCGCAGATTGTGGAGAGACATGATCGCCCACGCCTGTCGGCAAGGTACGTGATGACATGTTACAGGAACGAAGCTAGAAGGATAGACAGACAATTGGACAGGTCTGTACGTCCAATGCTTAACCTTGCTTTTTATATATATATATATATATTATATATATATATATATATATATATATATATATATATATATATATATATATATATGTGTGTGTGTGTGTGTGTGTGTGTATATACTTAAAGCTCGTGCGTTCGTTCTAACTAGCATTGTCTCCTCGGTCTTTCTTTAAAATCCATGCTTTTATGTCCCCACTGTCTATCTAATTCAGGGCTTGTCATGTGACTAATTTGATTTGTCTGCTTTGCTGGGTCAGGACACTAGTAAATGGCCCTGTGGAAGCTTATTTCTTCGCCAGTTTTTCTTCTTATCTGGCTTATTTAGGCTTGAGAATCTTCCTGACCAAAATTTTATTATCTCTTAGCGGTCACGGGGACACGGGGCAAAACAAAACTGTGTACAAACGATCTAGTGTTTAAAAAAATTAAAACCATTGTTCAGTTCTTCCCTCCCCCCCCCCCTCCTCCAACCCCACCCCCACCCCCAATCTCTTCTCAATTATCCGACCTTATTTGGTTTCGGTTTTTTTCCCCCTAGTTTGATAAATCCTTGGGGAATTAACTCTAGTACAGAGAGAAAAAAGTAAGGAAAAATATCTAGCACGCAACTTGAAATTCGTAACTTCGATTCTTCGTCTTCTTTGCAGGAATAGACTGAAAATTCTTGATTGCTTGTGCACTTCTAGACTTTGGTCTTCAAGCATACTAGAATTCTGAGTGCATATCCTATTTACAAATATGGCTTACCAGACGGATGCACTCCGATTTCTAAGGAAACACCCCTAATTAGTTGTCTTGTATGTCATAATTGTTAGCTATAGGCTAACTTTAATTGATTTAACTCTTACCTGCCAAACTGAAATTATTGAACTGAATCCGCTTGGCAAATAAGGTGGATTGTCATTACGGAATCATGCTTACTTAAATGTTTTTCTTCTTCTTAAGCATTCCCAGCCCAAAAGTTTCATAGCTGCAAATACTCACCCGCCTCCATTCATCTCTCTGGTTGGCCTTCTCTTTCCAGTTGGTGATATCAAGAGTTTGCAGGTCTGTCTAGACATTATCTCTCAGTATGCCCCAACCAATTCAGTCTATTGGCTTTCATGATGCCATTTATCAATAGTGATTTAAACAGATTATGAATTTCGTTGTTGCTTTTCACTCTCCATTCCCCGCTGTTTGCATCTTTAATGGGTCCAAAGATTCGTCGTAAGACTCTGTTTTCGAAAATCTGTAATAAGGCTTCATCTCTTTTAGTTGTGCTCCAAGTTTCAGAGTCATATAAAACGACTGGTCTTTTCAATGTTTTATATATTTTGATCTTGGTGTTGCGAAACAGACACATTGACTTACCTAATTAGAATGGGCACCATTGGAAAACGAAGACATAGTTGATCACAAGGAAGGGGGAAGAAACACTAGATCATAATGGGGCAACGACACATTTTCTTCTTCTTCTATAAATGTTGTAATTCTTAGGAGCAAATATAATGTCTGTCCGTCTGTCTGCTTGTCTGTCTGTCAGTCTATATTTCAACATTTCAGGAGAGCCATATAAAAGGTGCGCACAGTAAAACGCAAAAATGTATGCTAGGAAATGTTAATTAGGAATTTACAAACAAGGGGGTATCCACCAGTGTGTGAATTATATGTAAGTGCCAAGGGCATATATCACGGGTAGGCGAATTTGATTAGTTCAGTATATTGTCACATGTGAATGGCCAGTTCGAGCCCAAGGTAATGAAACATCGTTGGCATAAACGAATCTAGAACAGCAACTACAGATGGGGGAGTCAATGCATAAGAAAATATTTATGGAGACAAGGGTCATGTCTTGATACCCAGCTGTACTGATGGCTGGAGAAGAGATTTCTGGCAGACATTCCGAGGTGAGGAAGCATAAAGGAATGACTGAAAGTGAACATGTTTAGATTTGTGTTCTTTTCTACGCGTTATTTAAAGTAAAGAACTTGCAGCTATCGCTGTGACATGTTTAATTACTCATGTTAGTAATTATATTATTGAGAGGGTGTTCTTTCTCTCTCTCTCTCTCTCTCTCTCTCTCTCTCTCTCTCTCTCTCTCTCTCTCTCTCTCTCTCTCTCTCTCTCGTATCATCAGTCAAAACAAAAGATAGACTTAGAATACCACATCACTTTCCTAGGGCTTAAGAAGAGAACTGCTGACAATACTTCTACTGCATGCCCTACTATGTTAAAGAACGTGTCTACTGACAAAGTGTCTGATGCTAGTTTGAGTGGAAACTGTAGTGACGATCTTCATCTATTTCTTTTCTGATAATTTGAGCATGGATTTGCTATTGTTTCCTATTGGTATTGTTATTGTGTGTGCGCTTGCGTGTGTGATTGTGGGTGGGTTATGTGTGTGCGTGTGAGTGGGAGCGGAGGGGGCGTCACAGCCAGTGTGTGGTAGATTTGCTGCATTTTGATCTAGCAACCTTGCCCTAAATTAGAACAGAACCGACTGAGTAAGTGAAGTAAGTAACAGACGGCGTGCTGTTGAGCAGCATACGACCGCTGTGCCAAATGCGTGCAAAGACTTCAGATACACTAATACAGTGGTTCCCAACTATTTGAACTGTGGGGTCTTTGTAAATTCTAAACCGTACCCTGTATTTTTAAGGATTTGAGGTTTAGAACAACGGATCAACATCATGGCACACAGCACCGGCGAGGATCCTGAAATACTTTAGGTAGATTTTTAACTCCAAATGTTTGCATGGGCAGCGCCGTTGGGCTACTCTTTTCAATTTCCAATTGCCAAGAGATTTTTTACGTGCGCAACAATACACACGGGCGTCCGATCTCACTACCCAGAGACCAGGGAGAATTACTAACAGTCCAAGTCAACGTTAAAAAATCGCAGCCCTTATCAGAGATTAAACCCAGAACCTCTTGCACTCGAGGCGGACACAATGCCTCGAGACCGCGCAGCCCGATCATGTATCTAAAGGGTAATTTGTTTAGAACTAACTTTAAGGAACGGGGGGATTGAAAATAGGTGGTAGGTTAGTTGCGTATCCTTCACAGGACGTTGCAGAACCAACCCCATCAGCCCCTGGCCGTTGTGTGGTTTCACTAGGCAAATCTACGTCCAGTAGTTTGCCATTGCTTTCTGGACGGTAAGCTACCTGATACCACTGTCGAAACCAACGCAAGGCGTATGGCCCGCAGCTGGGATCGAACCCGGTACACCGGCATTACGAAGCGTTCGCATCGACTTAGCCACAGAGCCGACAAATAGGTAGTAAGTGAATTTTAATTTTGGACCTGGTGGCGGCAGGTTCTAGTTTTTTTGTTTATTAATCTTTATTTTCCTAAAAGAGGGGTCGCGGAGCACGTGGGAAGTGCATATCAACTTTAAGACCTTCGTGGGGGAGCGGCTGGCCGAACGGTTAGAACGCTGTACTCTCACGCGAGAGACCGGGGTTCGAATACTCGGTAACGCTGAGGATTTTTTTCTGTCAGGGGCCAAATAAAATCCTCACCTGCACAGTCGTGGCGACAGAACTAGCCATGCGGCCGTAAATCCCCAGGCTCAGTGACCACCCTGCCTACATCGCACAAGTGGTATCACAAAAGAAGTAATTGGCAGTTCGGCAGTTAGTTGGTAACTGCTGTGTTAGTTATCCAAAGTTCGCAACAACAGAAAACTTGCGTGCCTAATTTGTAACCCTTTGAAAATAAAGTTTGTTCGTTCGTTCGTTCGTTCGTTCTCGGGTTGGCCTATTCTTTCCAGTTGGGGATACCAAGTGTTTACAGGTCTGTCTGGACATTATCTCTTTATCATCTTCTTGGTCTGCCTCGTCGTCTACGAACATCCATCTCCCCGGTGTATATTACAATCAATGATCAAGGATAAACCAGAGAAAAATAAACGCGGGCTGTCAGCGGTAATGAAATCAGGGTCCGGATCTTTCAGGGTTGAGTTAGTGAAATTGGCAAGTATGCCACACAATGCGGGACAGCCAGTTTGGTTAATAACCTTAGGGTTGTTGTTGTTGTTGTTGTTCTTCTTCTTCTTCTTCTTCTTCTTCTTCTTCTTCTTCTTCTTCTTCTTCTTCTTCTTCTTCTTCTTCTTTTTCTTCTTCTTCTTCTTCTTCTTCTTCTTCTTCTTCTTCTTCTTCTTCTTCTTCTTCTTCTTCTTCTTCTTCTTCTTCTTCTTCTTCTTCTTCTTCTTCTTCTTCTTCTTTTTCTCTTCCTCCTCCTCCTTCTCCCCCTGCTTCTTCTTCCTCTTTTTCTTTGTCTTCTTCTTCTTTTTCTTTTTCTTCTTCTTCTTCTTTTTCTTCTTCTTCTTCTTCTTCTTTTTCTTCTTTTCTTCCCCTTTTACAAGTATTTCAGACTTCCTAAGTCCATCACTTGTGTCTAGGGATGCACATAAGCTCGTGGCAAGTTGAGGTGTGTTGCATGTAAGGAGGTTTTCAGAGAGAACGAAGAATTTGATAAATGGAGGGTGTGGTAAGGGGGAGGGACACGTGAGTGTATAAGAGGGGAAAAAGGGAATATGCACAAAAATGTGCAATAGATAAAGCGTACAAAGGAGCAGGGCAGGTGGTAAACAAGAGGGAGGGGTTTAAAAACAAGAGTAACAAAGTGGGAGAGTACAAGATTTTGCGTTCAAGGAAAAAGTACAAGGAATAATGAGTACAAGAAAGGAGAAGAAGGAATGTGAGAGAGTGAAATAGATGAATCACCCGCTGGGTGATAATTGTTCTTTTTCCCTTTTCATTGTTTATAATATCCAGAAACCATGAGTTGTCAACCCTTTGGCTCAGCACTATGGTTATCGCAACTCTTCGGCCTTGATTCAATGATAGGTACCGTAAATCTTGGAGAAATGTAGCTTCTCTGCCGACCCCCGGGAGTGAACCCGGACCACATGCAGTTCGTCACCGGGTCACCGCGATTTAAAAGGGTGGTTGCCACGTTGTGTTGTGGATGACAGCTATACTGCGATATCTGCCTATCATGCGGGTGACTCGTGTTCGATTCCCCGCTAGGTGATATAATTTCTTTTGTTTGGGGAGGGGGGAGGGGGCCTTAACTGGGCGGCTGGCAGGTTGTGTTGTGGTGAATGGCTAGACTGCGATATCTACACCTTTTTTCGGTTTTGGGGTTTACAGCTAGCCTGCGATTGCGGCGCCTTTTGCCCAAAGACATCCGATTTAAGTAAAGTCCTGGTTAGCCTCCCCGCGATGCTTCTCGGTCATTCGACGATGACAGAAACTGTTAGCTAAGACGGTTTACAGTCCAGTTTAGTTTATGTGGACACGGATGCCAAGGTCAGGTAAAAATCTTCCTTCGGAGAGGGAGAGATGACGTGTGCGGGGTATTTTTTTTCCCGCTATTTGTTAGTATAGAGTACTTTTTATTGTGAGTTCCATCACTGGTTAGGTGATGTCGGGGCAAAATTAAACTAAACAGTCCGTGGCTACACCAACCTACACATACTGTAGTGACAGTTTTTGTTGTTGTTTTTGTTGTGATGGTGGTGTTGGTGGTGGTAACAGTAGTCTGTACTGCATGGGTGATGTGGTAGCTGTTACACGGGCCACATGTACTTCTCAGTACAAATTAATGCTACACATTTTAGTCTGGGTGGACACGGATGCCAAGCTCAATTTAGTTACAATATTTCATCAGATGATGACTTCCCCATCCTTCGGAGAGGATGATATGATTAGTGGGGAGGGGTAAGGGGGATTTGATGCCAGACACTTTTAACTGAGAGAGCTAAAAACATTATTTTAAAGTTCTCATTTCTTAACTATTTTTTTTTAAAATAATTTCGCCAAGGAAGATCTTTCAGTCGTTCAGGGAGGAAGATATGACTGGGTCGATGGGAGAGAAGGGGCGGGATATGACAGACACTGTTAGATGAGAGCTATTTTCTTTCTTTTCTATTTCACCATTCTGGGCCACAGTAACGCGTGGCCAGGTACAGCTAGCAGCAAAATAAATAGAGAGAAACAAAAGGGAGAACAAAACAGAGACCGAGAAAGGAGAGACTACAAAAAAGAGAGAGAGAGAATGTGTGTAGGGAGTAGAAGAGAACGTGTAGAGAGAAAGTGTATGAGGGAGTAAAAGCACACAAATGCAAGAGATAGTACAAGAAGACAAAGGAAAACATGAAATATAGTACACAAGAAAGACAGACGGACTGAGCTAGAGAGACATTGAGAGAGAGAAAGAAAGAGAGAGAGAGAGAGAGAGAGAGAGAGAGAGAGAGAAAATAATATACAAAAAGTGTGTACAAGGTAGTGTGCATGAGAAACATGATTTTAGAAAGACAGTTTATTGGATAACACAAGATAATGAAAGTAAACAAAAGAGAGAAAGAGAAATAGAGAGAGAGAGAGAGAGAGAGAGAGAGAGAGAGAGAGAGCAAATATAACTGAGGCTGAATACAATAGAAAAAGAATGGAGAGAGCGGATGCAGAGATAATACAAAAGAGAGATAAAAAGATATCAAACAAGTGAGAGAGAGAGAGAGAGAGAGGGTGGACATGAGAGATAAAAAAGGAGATAGAGACAGCAAGTAGAAGACATAATATAAGACAGAGAAGATGGGAGATAGACTGCAAGGGAAGTACGAGAGAGGGGACAGAGTATGTGCAATGAGAGAGAATAGCATAGAGATTGAAAGAAGGCGAAGTAAGATGTAAATGAGAGAGAAATAAAGATATAGGGATTGAAAGTATGCTTCTTAAAAAGTAAACGAGAGAGAGAAAAGAGAGAGAGAGAGAGAGAGAGAGAGAGAGAGAGAGAGAGAGAGAGAGAGAGAGAGAGAGAGGCAAAGAGACTGAAAGTAGGCTAAGTGAGAATCAAACTGGGGGAGAGAGAGACAAAAACATGGAGAGAGATTGATACAGAAACTGAAAATACACTAAGGAGGATGTAAACGAGAGAGACAAAGAAATACAAGGGAGAGGGTCCAATAAGATAGAACACACAAAAATGTCTTTTAGAAAAGAGATCGAAAAAAGGAGAAGATGTCAAACCGCAGAGTAAACGGAGTAAAAGATAAACACTGTATAAACTATAAATATAGAGTATGTTTATATTAGGCACATTCTGAGACAACGTGAGCAAAGAATTATAAAACGCGCACTGTGGGAAACAAACGGTCTAGGAAAAAGAGGACCCCAAAAGGAAACATAATTTTGATGTTTGAACAACGGATGAACATCATGGTACCCGGGTAGTAACCCATAAGTGTTCACTCAAGTCTGAGTCCGAAGAAGCTCAGCACAGTGCACAAGCTCTGTAGCACCGGCGAGGATCCTGAAATAGTTTGGGTAGATTTTAAACTCAAAATTGTGCCCAGGCAGCTGTCATAACCACATTTTTTAGTGCAGTGTTCTTCAACGGGTAGGCCGGGGACCATTGATGATCCCCGGAAATGCCCCTGTGATCCGGCAAACATCTCTATCTTATCATGTTTCTTCGACTTCTGTGAGTTTTTCAACAATGGCGGTAATAAAAACCAATCAGAAAAAATGAATGGATGCTGCTACAACGCTTCGTCTATTAGAAACAACGATCCAACCACGCATGTAAGATTGTATAATCCCTGAGCAGCAGCACAGTCGAGTTAGCTGACCCTTTTAATTTTCTGACATAGGATAAAATAAATTAACTGCTTTCTGTTTTTTTTTTTTTTTTAGGCAGTCACCTTGTCAGTGAGACAAGTTTCACCGTTATGCCGGTCCGGGGTGCAAAAAAGTTGAAGAACACTGGGCTAGTGTGCTTGCCTGCAGGTGCAGTCGTCACATGATCGAAACCACTACACCAGATTTTATCTTATTTAATTTTGCCTATTTTTACAGAGGCGATTAGTGATCTACTGAGAGCGTCGCAAAAGCACGAACTCCTTTGCTTCAGAGACATTCCCAGAGATTTCCATAAAAACTGCACTCGTAAACCGAAAGACGCTGTCTGTGAAACGAACCCTAGACATTCAGTTATAAGTTAACAACCGACATCACTGCACTGGAAACATTCCCATAAGCGCCCCTTCCCCATATTCAGCAGCCATAGCAGAGTTACACTTCCGATGGTACCACAAGTAACAGGCTGATTTATAATTTAAAGGGCGAGTAACCCCCCAATCCCACCACTCCGCTAATGTTAATAACAATAATAAACACACAACGGAGAAACTAACACTGTACTCACAGAACAAATCTTGGCAGACGACACTAACGAGTTCCGCAGCAAATGTCCTGCCAGACACAGTAACCAGTTCTCTGTCTGGCTAAAAGTTGCCGTGATGTTGTGACATTTGCCTCGTTTTGCAGCACCAACGACGAATCAATCCGCTAGTGCCTGTCTGGTGTCATCTTTAATGCGGTTGTAAATGTGGCGACGGTCTTTGCAAACAGACTGAAATCTTTGTAGTTTTTCTCCGCCTTGATTGCAGTATGTAGGACGGACATCTCAAGGATGAACAAGAGAACGAACGAGCAAACAAACTTTTTTTTCAGGAAGTAACAAATCGGCCACCAAACGTGTAAAAATCCTGGAAACTTCCCGTTCAACCGTTTAGTTATAAAAACAGTTATATCGGTACCTGTTGCCTTATTACAAATTCTTACGTCCTTCTTAGGACGTTATTTTTTGTTTTTTTAAGCCCCACTCTGGCTTTTGCCAGGGGCCGCAATATAGGCAGGTCATCATTATGGCCAAATGTCTGAACGCGGTTTCTGGGACCTCTCCACGGTGATCCTCATCCGCATGGTGGCACTTTGTGTCATCGGGTGTTTGTCGCTTGTGTGATGTCCTGGTGGGGTAAAAAGCCAATCCAAGCCAACCTGTTGCCCACTGTGGATAAGGTAGTCGACGTGGCGGAGCGGCTAGACGCGCGTCGCGGATCGAAAGGTCGTGGGTTCGCTCCCTGGCGGAGCCTGACTATTCTTTATAAAAAATGACCTTGGCTCCCAGGTCGACCCAGCCTCGAGTGGGTACCGGGTGCAGTCCCTGGAAGTAGTGGCGACCGACGTAATGCTGACCACATCACTAACTTATGCCGTTGGTCTATAAAAATATAGGTCTAGCCTTATATGCCTAACGGCGTGGCAAAGGATCCTTTCCATTTTTTACTTAACCAGTGTGGATATATGATTGCTGAAATCGTTACTTCTTAGTAATACATAATTGGTTAACATTTGGAAACCCAGTAAATGTTAACCTACAGCATTAGTGTAATTGTTAGGAGCTACTAGCCAAACGCTTCGGTGTGTGGGCTCTATTCTACTCATTTGTAATTCACCACTATCATCTTTTATCTTCTAAGTATGCCAGACAAACTGAGCCTTTGAAGACTGAGCATTTTTTAGGGAAGGCGGGGGTGGGGGAGAGAGAGAGACTGTTGGAATACTTTCTCTTTCCCTTACGTCACTGTTTTTCCTGTCTTGCCAATTGATGCCAAGTAGGATGAACCTGGTACACGATATTTTTAAAGGCACGTATGTACATGTTACTGCAAATCCATCACTGATAACTGATTTCGGAATCGACGTCTTGGCACACCGGCCATACCCACAGATGCTCCGCCTCCCACAGCAAATATCCTAAGGTTTAGATCAGTGGCTGTCAACTTTTCTAATGCTGCGACCTTTATTACAGTTCCTTCATGTTGTGGCGACCCTCAAACAATTATTTTCCTCCATAACTCTAATGAGTTTGTGTTTTCCGATGGTCTAAGGCGAAAAGGTCGTTCGACCCACACACAAAAAGTCGCGACTGGCAGGTTGAGAACCGCTGTTTAGATGTTAACTGCTCCCGCAGCAAGCAGATTATACACACTTCGTTCTTTTCCTCTCATGTGTCCCTTCTTATCAGACCACACCTAATTCCTCGTTTACACATTGTTATAATGTAATTTCATCTAATCTCATGTCTTCTATCGGCATTCATAAATGATCTTCAGAATGTCTTCTTCGTCCAGTACGAATGTTCTGGAACCTACGGTTTGTGTATCCAGACAATCCGCTTCTTCTTGAGCATATCCCGGGCCTTATACCCGTGTGAGACCCAGTGATGTTGACGTATTGATGCTTGATATACACCCCTGCCACATGTGTTCATTCTTAACCTTCCGAAGTGCCGACTGAAACTAATTTTTTTTTTTTATTTAAGGCAATCAACTTCAGATCGGCAATGACTGCCTCCACCTCGATCCTCATGCTTGTCGTTGCAGATTTTAAATTTAAAAAAAAGCACTATTTTGTTCTGCCACGATATTTTCCTTTCGTTCTAGCTGAAAACCTCCCAGTCAGAACTTTCACCCTGATGAACGGAATCATTGATTTACACTACTGCATTATCTAGCCCTACGTTTTGATCTATCAGTTGTTAGTTTATCTCTCATTATGCCATGCCGTTACACCACTCTCTACATTCTCTTCCTAATGCAAATTCTTTGTCATCATCAAGTGACTTGCCGACTGGCTTGGGCGAGAATACTTGTCTAGATCTTGCAGTCTCTGTGCATCATTTCTTGCGTCGACACTTTTCCATGCCTCGAAAAAAAAGAGGTCTATCTAGAACAGCATACATACACGGTGTTAACAAGAGATTCGCAAGAACCAGAGTAGTGATCGTTAAGACTTACATATTACCCAATGGCACAGACTCTTGATGGTGATAATCAAAATATTTTCACTAACAAAGAATCAATATTCGGTTGTTGTTTTTGTGTGTGATTTTTTTTTTTTTTTTTTTTTTGTTTTGTATTTTAGAGCATCACTGAAAAGATGGGGATTTCAGTCATAACTTATTCAAAGCCTGCAATGGCATAATGGAAATGATTACATAAATTATTACTGTGCTTCGCGAACTCACATTGAAAACACCATGGGGGATAGAAAGTATTCTGTGCCTTTTTTCTTTAGTAGGAAACACTGAATTGTGGGGGTTTTACGAAGAAAGTTCAGTATGGGAATAGGAAAAATGTTCGAGAGGATAATAACGTGATATGGATCGGGTGTTCCAGTTGCAGTTTTGTTTCGGTGGGAGGTGGGGGGGGGGGGGAGGGGAGGGGGTGAACACAGGCACATTTGAAACACCTAATGGTGAGCAAAGTCACGTTAAGACACTTTGTGGTGAACACATGCACCTTTAAGACAATTTGTGATGAACGGTGTAGGGTCTATTTTCTATGTATCTATTATGTAAAAACATGTTTAAGAACATGCAGTGAACAAGGCACCTTTAAGACACCTTGTGGTGAGCACAGTCACGTTAAGACACTGTGTGGTGAACATATGCACCTTTGTTTGTCGAAGAAATAAAATCTGATGATGATATATGTGATAAAAATAATACTTAAAATGGCGTGGAAGACTAACGTGTTCTTTATTTGCGTGGCATATGTCCCATCTGGTGTATTGTATATTTTCTATGTATCTACTTATGTAAACATTACTTGCCTCAAATCAGTTCTATTGATTTTACTTTGTGGTGAGCACAGTCACCTGTAAGAAGAAGAAGAAGAAGAAGAAGAAGAAGAAGAAGAAGAAGAAGAAGAAGAAGAAGAAGAAGAAGAAGAAGAAGAAGAAGAAGAAGAAGAAGAAGAAGAAGAAGAAGAAGAAGAAGAAGAAGAAGAAGAAGAAGAAGAAGAAGAAGAAGAACGAACGAACGAACGAACGAACGAACTTTATTTTTAAAGGGTTGAGAATTGTGCACGCAGGCCAGCCTAACATTCTGCAGCAGCAGAAAGTTTATAAGAGGTCTAAGCAGACACGGCGAAGTGGTCAAGCCATTTGCCCTGCCCTCTGAAAGTCGTGGGTTCGTTTAACTCAGTCCATGAGTGCAATTTTTACGAAGATCTCTGGGTATCGTCGCCAAAGCTACGGAGTTAGTGCTCCGTGCGGCGCTCTCGGCATGCGGTTAGCCGTTCTGCGGAGAGAGACCGAGCCGTATTGGATCAAATCCAATGCAACTAGGTCGTTCCTCTCGACTTTACCCTTTAACCGCCTCTTAGATCGTGTATAGACATTCCGTTTTGAAGTATCTAAACATTTTATAATATTTCAAGTATATTGTCACGTGTTTTCGCCATTCAAAAAGGCTTACTATCATAGAGCTGCCCTGGGCAGTTATTAGAGAACTAAGCCGGCCTAAGCAGGTCCTGAAATATTTGTTGGTAGATTCTAAACTCCAAATTTTGTACGGGCAGCTCCGTTGGGCTACTCTTTTCGATTTCTAACTGCCACTGTATTTTTTACGTGAGCAAATATACACACGGGCGTCTGATCTTACTACCCAGTGACCAGGGGAAATTACTAGAAGTCCTGGTTTTTTAAAAAAAATAGCCTTCACGGGGGCCTGACCCCGGGACCTTATAGGGGAAAAAATCGAAGCAAGACAGTTTCACATTATTACAATTTTAATCACTACTCTGAGAACTACTGTATGCTGTCATAAGTCTATGCATTGTTCATTGTTCTTTTAAATGTCATCTTTATCGCAAATTGGACATGACAATAAGTGCTGAGTTTGTCTCTAAGTGTTAGTGTTTTAAGGCTAACAACTCCTATTTTGTTCTGGTTTATGTAACTACAGGTAGGCCCCGCCCGGTTGTCTTGTCTCGCTGCTCCAAATGGGACACCCAGGGTATGCAGTCTGTTTAGTGAAGAATTATTGTCCACGAAACTGGAACCGTCACAGTGTTTACTCTTTCTAATGGCATTGATAATATCTCCAGTCTATAGATGGCCCCCCATGGCATAAGTCTACAATTCAACATAACCAGCTTTTTAACTGCTGAGGCTTACAATACAGCTCACTTTCAAGTATTATTGTCACGTATTGGCTGCTGGCTTCTGCAACTATGATTTTGTGCTGTTTAAAATCAAAAAATTGTTTCTTTTTATTCTGTAAATTTTGCCAGTAAACACGTATAGCACTAGTTTGATTGAAGTACATATTAAATAATGAGTGTTTTATGTTGCTCATTACAATTTTTTTAAGTGAACAGCAACCTGTTATATGATATATCTCAGGCCAGGATTGTGTAGAAGATCCAAACTCGTATCATCTATCACTCTCACTACTGCCACTGGTCGCACCTGGTGTAGATAAGATCTTTGTCAAGTTTTATTATAATGGCTTGGTTAATATCCAACATGAAGAACGTAGGCATAACAGCCATGGTGAGTTTTTTTTAATTTTTTTTATTACTCTCCCTTCTTGATTTCAGTCTGAAATATGATCACAGGGGAGGGTGTGGAAACACCACTGCTTCTTAACAAGCATGTCGTAACAGGTCACTGATGAAGATACTGCTGAAATAGCAGCACCCATCAAGTGCCAAAATAAAATACTATAAAATACAAGTCCAGCCCTCTATGCCAGTGGGCCTGAAGGTGCAGAAAGGAGTCCTTTACTTTTACTGAAATTGGGTGTGTTGGGCCGAAATGTGCAAACATCACAGCTAACTGCTTTTTAGGCTCTCCTTTCAACTCAGGCCGTTAGCTGAAAAGCCGCCGATCGCTTAGTGGGAGTTCTCTCCCTTGGCTGCATTGCAAACACGGAGCGGAAAAGTCACGAATCAAATGACATACTTACCTATCATCATACGGTTGCGTAGTCATCATATGGTTGCGTAGGGTGTAGGGTTAGGGATAGGGTTAGCGGCGTTAGGGGTTGGGTTAGGTTTAGGGATAGGATTAGGGGTAGGGTTAGGGGTAGGGTTAGATGTGACAATTACTGTTCCATATACTGGCCGACAATCTGATGCTTGTGGGAGTGGCGCCACTGGAATTCTCCCAAATATGACGGCAATAGCGCGCGGCTGGTGCCCAGTCGGTGGCGAATTGTCCGTTTGAGTAGCCTCCACAGTCCTTCGATTGTTTGGGTGTGTATGTGACTGTGCGCAATTATTCGGAACTCCTGCGTCAAAATTGTCACATTTAACCCTAACCCTAACCCTACCCCTAACCCTAACCCTAACCCTAACCCTACCCCTAACCAAGCAAATTTATCGGTCAGTGAGTCATACAGACCTGCAGGAGTCACATCCATGGCAACTAATACCACGTTTATATATATAAGGATATATTTACTTTAAAAAAAACCCAGATTTCCCCGAAGCGTCAAATAAACACCCAGATCTGGGGGACACACCCAAGCATGGGCAGCCCTGTCTTTTTTATTCGTGACTTTTCCGCTCCGTGTTTGCAATGCAGCCAAGGGAGAGAACTCCCACTAAGCGATCGGCGGCTTTCCAGCTAACGGCCTGAGTTGAAAGGAGAGCCGCTTTTTGTAAGATTACTTTCAGAAAAAGAAGAAGCAATCATCCAGTGACTTAAGAGCATAAACTTTACATACCAGTAAGCATGTGTAGGATTAAGTGAACACTTACATACCCTCTAGTTAGGGCTTGCATACCATTCATTTAACTCTTACATACTGTCCACTTAATGCTTACATACCAGTCCGTTAACAAGTACATAATAGTTAGCTTGCATACCTTCAGTTTCATGCTGGAGGGAAGTGCTGAGGACAAGAGGTAGACAACAAAATGAGTGGGAGGACCATATCGAGAGATAAATGAACAGCAGTCTGAGAATATGTACAACCAAGACAAGAGATGCAGCATATTGGAAATTCATTACAGCCAATTTTTATTGTGGAGAGGAAACCTGATTGACTGACATTAGGTTTTCTAACCATGCAGTTTACAAACCATTCAACTTACATATCTTTCTGTTTATAATCCATTCAGCCTACTTACCATTCCACTTACCTACAGTTCAGTTTTACCTGCAGTTCTACTTAATATAATATTAAGTCTACCTTGCAGCCATTTTATCTTTCTTCTTCTTCTTCAGCATTCTGAACCCTTGAGGTTCATTGCTGCAGATATCACCCGCCTCCACTCATCTCGCTGGTTGGCCTTTCCTTTCCAGTTAGTCAACCAATGTTTGCAGGTCTGTCTGGACATGATCTCTCTAACGTCTTCTTGGTCTGTCTTGTGGTCTATGACCATTCAGCTCCCTTGTTTATACAGTTTTTACCTCTCTGTCATCTGACATATTACCTACTATTTAAATGTAATTCACTAATTAATTTAAGCCACTAACAATGCCAAATTACGTGCAGTTTAGAAAATAATTAAAAATTAACCCATAAGTTGTTAGATATTTTTCAAAGCTTCAAAAAAGTATTAGCAAATTACATTTGAATCTTTAGACACAGCTGGTTGGAAGATTGGTAAATCTGTTGTAATATTTTTTGGACAGTGAGTTAATAGACTAAGTATAATTGTTTTCAGGATCTTGGCATATTATGAACCTACTTGACGAGGTTTGGGAACCGAGCATTGCTTTGGACAATGAGTAAATAGACTAAGTATAAGTGTGATTGACATTGTTTTCAGGATCTTGGCATTTTATGAACCTACTTGACGAGGTTTGGGAACCGAGCATTGCTTTGGACAATGAGTAAATAGACCAAGTATAAGTGTGATTGACATTGTTTTCAGGATCTTGGCATATTATGAACCTACT
The DNA here is from genome assembly GCA_905116865.2 of Candidula unifasciata. NCBI lineage: Eukaryota > Metazoa > Mollusca > Gastropoda > Stylommatophora > Geomitridae > Candidula > Candidula unifasciata. The sequence continues at coordinate 3,181,991 of CAJHNH020001779.1, read as the reverse complement.
TGACGAGGTTTGGGAACCGAGCATTGCTTTGCACAATGAGTAAATAGACTAAGTATAAGTGTGATTGACATTGTTTTCAGGATCTTGGCATTTTATGAACCTACTCTGATGAGGTTTGGGAACTGAGCATTGCTTCGGACAATGAATGTCATTTTCATGCTAGCATCCTTGTTCTGTGTTTTGTTTATTACTACACACTTTGCCAACAAGGTAAGTCTGTCTTCATGCTAGAAGCTTTATTTTGTGTTAGCTGTTTATTACTACACACTTTGCCAACAAGGTGAGGCTGTCTCCATGCTAGAAGCTTTGTTTTGTGTTAGCTGTTTATTACTACACACTTTGCCAACAAGTAAGTCTGTCTCCATGCTAGAAGCTTTGTTTTGTGTTAGCTCTTTATTACTGCATACTTTTGCCAACAAGGGATTTTTGTCTTCTTGCCAACAGCTTTGTTCTTTGGCACTTTTCAGTCTTTCCAGATGATAAAGTTATGAGGCAGGGATTTACATTCCCATGGCGATGATGAGTGTGACTAGAAAGACCCTCCCACGTTAAGAATAGTCTTCCACAGTTAGAGATGGGAATTTCAAGACCTCTGCGTAGCACAAAGCCTGGGCAGGAATATAGGGACCATGTATTGCTCTTGCATCATGATCACTCCTTTGGCCTGCCTTGTTTACTCCAAAGAGAAGGTAACACCCAGTATGTTTTGATCAAAGCATGCTGCAGACATTGCCTGATCAGAAAAGCACTGCTCTGTCTGTCGGAGCTTTCCTCCTAGACTAGCTGCCAGCCTATGCTAAGGGCTTGGTCTGTCCTGCCATAACATGAAGTTCTTAGGTTAACTACTTTGTTTTGTGTTTTTAATTCAGTCACATTTTTTTCAGTCAAAGTAAACCTATCCCCGTGCTTCACACATTAACCTCGTTGCCCATAGAAAGCCATTATTTCTACATTTATGGGTTTTTGAGGACCTGAAGTCTTTGTGGCTGTGGCCACTACAAGTATAATATATTGCTGGTAGCCATTGCAGCCTGGAAATGGGTAATGACAATAGAACATTATATATAACAATGAAAAGGAGACAAACACAGTTCTTTGGTCAAGTGATGAGAAAAGGAGCACTGGAAACATCGTGACGACTGGAAAGATCACTGGTAAAAGATGCAGAGGCAGACCAGGAAAAATGGTGGTCGATGGCTTAAAACAGTGACCAAAGACACAGATCTGTGGAGATGCATGAATGCCTTCACCAACTGGCAAGGCACTTGGTGATGATGATAACCCATTGAACCACTCTAATGTGTAGACTTGGTATATATGATAAAAAAAAAGTTTTTTATTATTCGTAGTGGGAAAAAAAAAAGTTTATTTTTAGTGTTGTTGTTATTCTGTGTAATAAACATATGATGAAGTCACTTTGTTCCCCATGGCTGTGTCAGCAAAATCCATGTTTTCATAGTCAAAGGGAAGGAAGGCAGTTAATTCTTTGTTTTATTTAATGATTACATCCCCTACTGGGAAGCAGATTTTGGGGTTGCAGATTAACACAGTGTGTGTATATATATGTGTGTGTGTGTACTGAAAAATTATGAGTTTGTGATTTTAACAAAAATGTTGCTAACCAAACACTGATGTGCAGTAATAATAGATGTGCATCCCTATCAAGGGGAGTCGCCGTGGCAGAGCGGCTAGACGTGCGCCGCGGATCGGAAGGTCGTGGGTTCGCTACCTGGCGGAGACAGACTTTTCTTTAAAAATGCGTTGGTCTATAAAAATATAGGTCTAGCCCTATATGCCCTATACCCCTAAAGGCGTGGAAAGGGTCCTTTACTTTACTATTTTGCATTCCTATCAAGACAGTGTTGTTTCTTGATAACAGAGTTTTGTACATGTTAATGACGTGTAACAGTAGTTTATTCTTGGAATCCATGGGAGATGAGTTTCCAGGTAGCATAGTAGCAGCGGGGGAAGACCCAGGGGTGTCTGTGACGGAGGGTGACAGATCAGTAGGTTCTGTTAGCCTCTTGCTGTTTTCTAATAATCCCAATATTACCTTACATTTATAAGACAGAGAAGTTGGCATTATACTGGACACATCCTGAGAAGAAAGGAGCAGAGAAATCACCAAACAGGCATTGAAATAGGAAGTAGAGGTATTGAGGAAATGAGGAGGTCCGAGAGAAACCTTAAGGCGAGCATTGAGGGGCTGGACTGTATTCCATCTATGATATTGAAATGATGGCACAGAGTAGAATGGAATAAAAGAATAGGCTGGGCGCCAGGTGTGATATATCATGGCACAACAGGACGGGAATGAATGAATGAAAGTTATTACTGTTTGCTGTCTGCCTGTGGGAGGACCAAAATATGTTAACTTCTGATGTGTGTGATGTTTTAAATTTGTCATTACTGTTTAGAACATCTTTGTTTCTAATTTTACTCCTGGGGAGAGTCTCTATGAGAACCTGGTTAAAGTCTTTGCCTGGTGCTGTGAAGATCATAGGTTTGTTTCGCAGATTGTATAATTGAGTTCTTGGGTGCAATTTTTATTAATATCACTGAGGATCTTTGCTGGAGCTGTGGAGTTCCTGCTTTGTGCATCCACTGTAGTCAGAGAGACTCAACCATATGTAATAAAACCTGGTGCAGTGCAGTTGCTTATCTTGACTTCAATCACCCTCTTACTCCTTATGCACAATATTAAAATATAATACTTTGTTTTTTTTATTTATTTTTTAGTATGTCCTATCCGAGCTGAGGTTTACATATCCTACAATATTCCAAGGGTAGGTAACTGTGTTAAATAAACTATTGGTTTTCTCACACAGGAAGTTAAATTCTCAGAAAAGGCAGAGGTTTTTTTCTAAACAGTATAGCTCTACAGCCGAGCCAGCCTCATAAAGATGGGTATTGATTTCCAGAATTTTATGAGAAGGAAAGGAAACTGGCTAACTCACCTTATCATGAAAGATGAGTGTTTGAAAAAGCTGATTGTTGTACAGGCTTTTAAGTCTTAGATTAATCATGTAAAGGACCATTTTCCAGACCTTTGGGCATATAGGGCTAGACCTATATTTTTATAGACCAGACTACACGCTGTAGGTGATGTGGTCAACATCCCGCCCACCTTCTTTACTTCCCAGGGCTGTACGTTCTACCCATTTGAGGCTGGATCGGCCTGAGAGCCAAGGTCATTTTTCAAAAAGGCTGGCTCCGTCAGCACATGAACCCAAGACCTCTGATCCGCAGGCGAGCGTCTAGCTGCTACACTATGGCAGCTCCCAGATTAACCACGTGATCTTTTTGTTTACATAACATGGTAGTGTGCATCCTTATTCTGACCACTTGAGCATGGGCCAGTGTACTTAAGATGAAAACATTGTTTTAACATGGTAGTGCACCAGGAAGCGTGCACAAAATGATTGGAACCTGTTTACTCCTCTCAGTGGTCATCCTAGAAGTCGTTTCCCAACTAGAGACCTGGCCAAGGTAGTTAATATTGGTGTTTCCTTTGAATTCAGAGTGCATCTGCCTGAGATATAAGGAACCAACAGTCTGCTTACAAATAGGCTAGATCTGTAAAACCAGTGTGCATGCAGAATTCAAGTTCTGGAACAAGAGTAAAGTCAAGAAGTGGATGAACAACCAGAACTTTCTGCTGCAGTTTACAGCCGGTAAACACACAGAAGAAGAGAAACTATTGAACCTTAATATGATAACACAAGCATTATGATCAATAAAAGTAAACACCATAGATCTAAATTATTCATGTTGGTGCCGATTTTTGAAAGTCCAATAAAGGTTCTTAAGTAATTCAGCAGCAAATGAGTTAATGTTGATGTTGCAGATGGCAGACCTTGGTTGGTGTTGTCATGTTCAAGGCATTAATATCTACAGGCCACGTAGAGAATCTGCTGCAGGGGAAGGAATGGTAAGTGGGATCGTCTGAAAGAAAACAGTAATATAGATTCTTTTTGCTCGTTGGCATTCATTTGTACAATATTACAGACACATTGCTTGTTTGCATTAAGGGCTTGTATTGTTAAAGACACATTGCTTGTTGGCATTAAGAGTTTGTATTGTTAAAGTGAGATTGCTTGTTGGCATTAAGAGTTTGTATTGTTAAAGTGAGATTGCTTGTTGGCATGTTAAAGTGAGATTGCTTGTTGGCATTAAGAGTTTGTATTGTTAAAGTGAGGCTTGTTGGCATTAAGAGTTTGTATTGAGAGATTGCTGTTGGCATTAAGAGTTTGTATTGTTAAAGTGAGATTGCTTGTTGGCATTAAGAGTTTGTATTGTTAAAGTGAGATTGCTTGTTGGCATTAAGAGTTTGTATTGTTAAAGTGAGATTGCTTGTTGGCATTAAGAGTTTGTATTGTTAAAGTGAGATTGCTTGTTGGCATTAAGAGTTTGTATTGTTAAAGACACATTGCTTGTTGGCATTAAGAGTTTGTATTGTTAAAGACACATTGCTTGTTGACATTAAGAGTTTGTATTGTTAAAGTCACATTGCTTGTTTGCAGTAACTGTTTATATTGTTAAAGTCACATTGCTTGTTGGCATTAAGAGTTTGTATTGTTAAAGTGAGATTGCTTGTTGGCATTAAGAGTTTGTATTGTTAAAGACACATTGCTTGTTGGCATTAAGAGTTTGTATTGTTAAAGTCACATTGCTTGTTGGCATTAAGAGTTTGTATTAAGAGTTTGTATTGTTAAAGACACATTGCTTGTTGGCATTAAGAGTTTATATTGTTAAAGACACATTGCTTGTTGGCATTAAGAGTTTGTATTGTTAAAGACACATTGCTTGTTGGCATTAAGAGTTTGTATTGTTAAAGTCACATTGCTTGTTGGCATTAAGAGTTTATATTGTTAAAGACACATTGCTTGTTGGCATTAAGAGTTTGTATTGTTAAAGACACATTGCTTGTTGGCATTAAAGTTTGTATTGTTAAAGTCACATTGCTTGTTTGCAGTAACTGTTTATATTGTTAAAGTCACATTGCTTGTTGGCATTAAGAGTTTGTATTGTTAAAGTGACATTGCTTGTTGGCATTAAGAGTTTGTATTGTTAAAGTGAGATTGCTTGTTGGCATTAAGAGTTTGTATTGTTAAAGACACATTGCTTGTTTGCAGTAACTGTTTATATTGTTAAAGTGAGATTGCTTGTTGGCATTAACTTTTTATATTGTTAAAGTGAGATTGCTTGTTGGCATCAACTATTTATATTGTTAAAGTGAGATTGCTTGTTGGCATTAACTATTTATATTGTTAAAGTGACAATGCTTGTTGGCATTAACAATTTATATTGTTAAAGTGAGATTGCTTGTTGCATTAACTATTTATATTGTTAAAGTGAGATTGCTTGTTGGCATTAACTATTTATATTGTTAAAGTAAGATTGCTTGTTGGCATTAGCTTTTTATATTGTTAAAGTGAGATTGCTTGTTGGCAGTAACTATTTATATTGTTAAAGTGACATTGCTTGTTGGCATTAACTTTTTATATTGTTAAAGTGAGATTGCTTGTTGGCATTAACTATTTATATTGTTAAAGTGAGATTGCTTGTTGGAATTAACTATTTATATTGTTAAAATCACAGCTTGTTCACAATGATCATTTCTTCTTCTTTTCTTACCACATTGACAGATTTCTTTTTCTCCTTTTGTTCATCTTCTTTATCAGCAGTGAACTCTTGTGGAAAGTCTTAGTTGGTTGTTTTTGGGCTTGAGTCTTGTTCCGGGACAGATCCGGCTTGTTTGAGTGTAGCAGTATTGATAGGGTACAAGACAATGGCACTGCCACTGGAATTTCTGTCGCACTTTAAAGATTTCAATTTGAAGCCCCCTTCTAAAAATCAAAAGCCGTAGTTACCACTCCAGGAATCGAGTCTATCCTGTCAAGATGATGTCAGTGCCTTGCTGACAAGTTTATTTCTACACATGGCCAACTAGACATCCCTAAAACAAAAACAAAACATCTTTTTTATTCTTCTTCCTCTGGATTTCACCTTAAAAGGGGGAGACTTGGTACCACACTGGATGTTAATTATGTAATCATTAGCAAGGTTGACTATAATTGAACTAATAAATTTGGAATATGGACAGACCATTTAAATAACACCAGGTTATACAGTGTCTGATTATCTATCAGCCTCGCATTTTCTTGAAGCATTGAATGAACAAACTTTCTTTTTCACAGACTGGACACTGAGGCCCATTCTACCTCGGGCCCTTTCAATTCAAGCATTCCTCTCTCCCACCACAGTAGCATTCTATCTTGAAACATGTTATGTTAAGATAGCAGTATACAAAATATTAAGATCAAGTTAGGTTAGTTGTGGATCCTTTATAGGGCATTGCAGAACCAACCCCTGGCTGTTGTGTGGTTTTTCTAGGCAAATTTAGGTCCAGTAGTTTGCCATTGCTTTCTAGACGGTCGGCTTTCTTGATACCACTGTCGAAACCAACGCAAGGCGCATGGCCCGCAGCTGGGATCGAACCCGTCATTACAAACACAAAATCATGTATGGCAAATGCACACACTTAAATATATGTTCACATACGTGCACACATGTATACATACATACGCACATGTATACATACTTTCATGTTAAATCGTTCTAAAAATTTAAGCTCAGAACTACATTGGTTGCCAGTTTGGACTGATTATATCGTTGTAATTTTTGTTTCAGGCATGACTGTGCCTTGTGGCTTCCTGGCATGATGAGTTTTCTTATATCTATATACTCCGGCTCAAGAGCATTAGCCAATCTGGTCAGTTGTCTATCTGATTTGGATGTTATTATTTATATTCAAATTTAAAAAAAATTTCTTCCTAGAATATAATACTAATACATGCAACAAAACACACACAAATACATAAACTAAGAAAGAGAGCAATAGCTCTGTAGTCATATGCACATATATATAAAATGCAGTTTTTGGAATAGTTTTTTTTTTTTAATATATATATATATTAAAAACCATTGTTTTAATTTGTCTACATGTTGCTTTAATTTAATTAAATGACCACAGCCAAAAAAAAGAAGATGCATGCGCACACACATGCACACACACACACACACGCATGCACGGACACACCCGCTTACACCCATGCACACGCTTGCAATGGCACACACACACACACAGGGTCTCCTCGACTTATGACTGAGTTCTATTCTATCAAATCGTAAGTCAAATTTATATTCTTTAATACTATTTTAATTCAGACAAGTTAAAAATTATTATAAAACAAAAAAAAATCAATATATGTGTATATATAATTATTGTACATAATGTAAAAAAAATACATACCCTTTCAGTTCGAATGTTTTAATTGGAATTTATTTATATTTATCTACAGCCAATTCCAGTGTTCTTTGTGATGCAAAACCTGACACTTGTCTTCAGAGCAACATACAACCTGGTGTTTCATAGACAGGTAATAGAATTGCAGAGTTTTATGGTTGATTATTACATGCGTCTGTGAAAATGTAAAGTAAATGTAAGATAAACGAGGGAAAGGTTCCTCATCTTTATTGTTAACCGGCTGTCAACTCCGGCGGAAAGTTCCAGTTGTTTGTCCATTTGGACTTTGTTTTTGTACCAGGACCTGAGTTTGGCATGTACATCAATTTTCTTCTTATTTGTGTGCAGCTAGTTGTTCCTTGCAGCTTGGGCAGATGCACTCCGACTTCGAATGGTGCTTCCAATTAGTCGACTCCTGTGACATGCTTGATGGGGAAGCAGTGGGTCTATTCTTGTTTTCACCACAATGGCCCCAGAACCCACACGGGGAAAAGGAAAATACAATGTCTTTGTCAGATAAACAAGTGGGAAACATGTGTACGTCAAGTTGAAACTTTACAAGTATATACTTGTAAATAGAATGGACGACTCAATATCAGTAATGTTTTTAAAGAGGAAAAAGCATTTATGTAGTTGTGCATAATTCTCTTTTGGGGGGGGGGGGTTAATACATTAACAGTACACTATTCCCAGTGTGGTTCCCCATGTGCATCATGGAAAGGGGGGGAGGGGGGGATAGACCCACGGCCCCTAAACAAGCATGTCACAAAAAGCTACTTATTAAGAGTTTGCTGAATTTGAATATGTTGGGTTGAACTGCACAGATATCACAGTCTACCTGTAAACTGCAGCACAACATGTTAACCACCTTTGTTGTGTGAATGTTGATGGGGGGAAAAAAATAAGTAACAGATTTTAGAAGTATATGTTGAATTTTATATATTTCAATTTATATTTAACTGGTGGTACCTTATTTGATTAATTATGTGTGCAACTACTGAACTGCCTTTCTAGTGCTGGACTGTTTGTGTTGGCACTTCGTACGGCTGCCTTATGCATTTAATGCATGTGTATGCTATAAGATCTGCGGAGACTGCTGTCTGTGTCATTTCACAAGGGACATTGAAAAATATTCTGTGTGGTTTTCATTGGCACAGTAATTGAGCAACTATTGGGTGACCCATTTGGTCTTAAGTTGGAACTGCGATTATCTCATTATCTTATCTTAATATATTTTATTTATACTTGTTAAATAATTGTGATTTTCAGATACTGTCAGTATATTCCTACCTCATGCTGATGCTCTCAGTGTCATCCGCTGTGGCTGTGGCTAAAACAGATCCACAGTATGATCCAGACGGATATTTCTGGATGTGTGTACATGTAGTCAGTTTAGGTAAATAATTGTCTTAGATTTGGGGTTTTTTTTAAATTGTTGTTTGTTTTGTATATTTGTTTCATATAATTGTGTCTCTATAGTGAATTTACATAATTGCCTGAAATATTGTGCTGTATGTCATCAGGTGTTACATTAAGAGTTACATTGGTTGTTAGCAGTTATGCCAGGTAATAAAAAGCAAATTTTAGAATGCAAGCTGCAGCCAGGGCTGTTTAACTGGTGGCCCGTAGACCAAATTTGGCCTGCAGAGTTCTAGCAGATGGCCGGCAGATCATTGCCAGTTGTATAGTATTAATGTATTTCTTTGCTGGAGCTCGGTTTTCTAGCCCATGTTGATCCCCTGAGTAAACAGTTGAAGGACCCTGCTTGCAGCAGTTAAGTGAGCTAAGCATTCTTCATTTTTGGAGAGCCAGACTGTTGTAGATGTGAATTACACAAGTAACGTTTCTCAAATTGTTCTCACTTGTCTATCCACATACTGGCAGTGCGATAAACAGACTTTATAATACTCCTGTATCTGCTTTGTTTTTGTCTATTGCAGGGTTTTTTGACATCTATACAAGTGTGATGAAAGGGAGGTTGAAACTAAGGTATGCTGACACTGTTGTCAACTTCTTCTCCTTATACACTTTTATTCTAGTAATATCTGCACTAGAAGTCACCTTTTATTTATTTTTTTTTTTTTTTAAATTTGTTGTTGTTGGAAATTTTGGTTTATTTATCTCTTTTAGTCCCAGGCCAGTTTCACTTTAACTCATTATATCTTTACTAATTTACAGATAAGAAGAGTAATGAAGATGTCTTGAAAGAAACTGAATCATGAAGATAATTGATTGCCCATATCAGAAGGAAACAGTCTACATTTTTTAGTCATGAGAAGGAGAAAACTGGATTATATCGTGGTGGTAAGAAAACTGGAGGGAAAAGAGGCAAATTGAGAGAAGGAAAGACAGTTTGACATCATGGTGGTAAGAAAACTGGAGGGAAAAGAGGCAAATTGAGAGAAGGAAAGACAGTTTGACATCATGGCATGGAAGAACATCCGTCACAGAATTGATTAATGGTAACTGATCCAGAATGTTTTGGATAGACATAGCTACCAACGCCACAACGCATGGACTATAAGAAGGTAATCATAGCATGGAAAGATGTCAGTACATGCATTCTTACATGTTGCTGGAGTTTGCTAGACTTGGGGAAAGCATGATCATCTACACGAATCAGCTGTGCACTTGATGATATATGTGTGTATATTTTTGTTTGTGCTCACCCATACATTCACACATACCTGGAGGTACGTTCACACATACCCGGAGGTACATTCACACATACCTGGAGGTACGTTCACACATACCCGGAGGTACGTTCACACATACCTGGAGGTACATTCACACATACCTGGAGGTACGTTCACACATACCTGGAGATGTACTTCTGGGTGTGGAATTTTCAAAGCGCTTTAAATGACAACATTTATATTTCTCACAGGGCCACAGAGAGACTGTTCTGCTGCTATTTTTACAGGTAATTCTTTACTAAAATGTCACCCTCTTATCTTTTCATTCTTGGTGTTTTCAACATAGAATTCACAAACTCCTGCTTGCACCAAGCAGATTACAGACTATATATTTTGTTGGGAACCCGCCTTGGTGTAGCGGCTAGATGCTCACCTACGGATCCAAAAGTCCTCAGTTCAGGTCTTGACAAAGATGGACTTTTTACACAAATTACCTTGACTCACAGCTCAACCCAGTCTTAAGTGGATACCAGGTAAAGTCTTAGGAAGTAAAGGTGGCCGGTTTGATGTTGACCACATTGCCCACTGAAGGCTTATTGTTCTGTAAAATATAAGTCTAGCCCTATATGCCCAATACTCATGAAGGCATGGAAAAATGCCCTTTGATAATATATTTTTTGGGTATAAGAGATAGAGATCCTACTGATAAGTGCTCTTCACTGCCAAGCTCATGTTGATGTGTTGAGAAATGAACAGGCAGATAGACTTGCTGGTTCTGCAACACTTGATAGTAAATTGATGCATGTCAAGCTGGATGTTGTAAGGGTCCTTTGGGAGTTAGTGAACAGTGTGGTGGCACAAATAGATCATAAAGGTCCGAGGAGAATGGTGCTATCAGGAATGACCAGGGGATCTGGCCAATCCTGAACACTCAAGGGCAAGGCAAACTGGACATACAATCAGACCTTTACTGGAACCATCGGAACAGGGACTCTACACTTGCTGCTGAAGATGGGGATGAAGCGCTTGGGAATGTCCCGAGTGCTGTTATGTGGGTTCCTAATTCAGAATTTTTAAAATTCAAATTTCGTCCTGCGAAGATAGTGGTCCAAGATTTAATGCAGGCTCTAGAAAAGTGACTTCACTTATGAAATGGGTGCCAGACAATTGTCTGCGAAAGAATCCATGAATGAATGAGTGAATGAATTGACATTTCTGCGGGACATTACCCACATGTGCTGTGTATCCTTCCTGCCTCTATAGCCAACCATTTGCAACCTGATTAAAAGTCTACCCGTGTTTCCCCCACAGTGTTGAATATCTTCCAGAGCCTCTACTCACAACTCTCCCCCACCCCCACACCTCCCCCCCCCCCCCGCTTTTTTTTTGGGGGGGGAGGGGGGGTTCCCAACCCTGCATTGTGTAATCAACATCACCTGAGTGGCAGTGAAAACCTTTTTTCGCATAATCAGGTAATTGCAGCTCCAAATTCACAGCAAACGGGTCACTCCATAGTTGCTTGGTTCCTATGCCAGTGGCAACCACACAAAATGTCCATCACCATCCGTTGTTAATTAAATTAACACAGATGGCATAAGGCAGCCATCAGAAATGCCAACACAAACAGTCCAGCACTAGAAATGCAGTTAATCGTTGATGGAAGCAGCAGTTGCAACAGATCATAAGTGGCACATGCAGTTATTTGCTCAAGGCACCATCTTTTCTCTAGCAACAGGCCACTTGCCATTTTCTGAATCACAACACAAACAATGTTGGGCACATTCAAAAAGCATACGAAATGAAATCCTAAGCTCATAGTTTGATGCACCATGTACACAGCTCAAAAGCTGAATGATGTACCTATAGCCTTTCAGTCTACTTATGGAGGAAAATACAGTGGATAATTTGTCAGAGGCAAACGCTTGCCATAACTAAAACCAGTTAGCCTGCCTATCCATTGACCAGAATACACATTATTTTGTATAAGCACAGACAAAGGTTGAACTGTCAGGAAATGTGCAACCAATGTGAGAGACAAATTGTTGGCTAGCCTTTATTCGGAGCACCTTATTCATGGAAATCTTCTTCTTCTTTTTTGCGTTCACTGGCTGTAACCTCTGGCGGAAAGTTCTGGTTGTTCGTCCACTTTTGAACTGCAGTCCTGCTCCAGAACCTGCAGATGCACTCCGACTTTAAAGGAAGCACCCCAAATAGTCGACTCTTACGACATGCTTTTGGGTAGGCAGTGGGTCTATTCTTGTTTTTCCCACAATGGGGCCCCGGAACCCACACGGTTAATTTATGGAAATAAATCAAGACAGCATGTCCAAAATAAACATGTAAGCATTAATTGTCTTCTTTATCTGCAGTTTTCTTGTCCTGGCTCCCTGTAGCTACTTTCTGGGAGATGCCCTAGAGGCTGCCAGGTTTCCGTATCTGTATTTTACCAAATTTTACTTGGGCTGTATACTGAGGTAATGTTATATTGGTTCTCTTGATGTAACTTTGGTTTAGTTAAACTAAAGTTACTTTTTGCTTTCTTATATTTATATATTTGTGATCTCATTATACATAAGTAATTTAAATTTTTATACTTCTCTTTTTAGTTATGCAATTATTTAGCATTCTTATTTTTATTATTGTGATCTTATACAAATAATAATTTTACTTTTTATACTTTTATTTTTAGAATTAAATTAAGATAATTGCATTACTAGGGTTAAAAGTGGTCTTGTTGCATCTAGGTAATTCAGCTGTTTATACTTAGGTAATTGCATTTTTGTTGCACTTGGGTAATGTTATCTAAGATACAATATAACTGTTACATATAAGTTAATTTTTTCTTCCGTAATTTTATCTTTTGTACCAAGAAAATTGTGTTACTAAGGCATCTGCATTGCATTAGTGTGTTTTTTTTAAATTTAATTTTTGTCCCTGACTGAAAAAAAAAATTCAGGGCCAGAATTAAAAAACCTAACCCACAAAGCTCACATCAGCCTTGCGGCAGGCAATAGATCGGACTCAACACCTCCTTGTCCTCATAATCATCATTATCCTTCAATTTGTTTATTTTTTATCTGACATATTTATTAGTTTTGTGTTCTAAATAACTCAAAACTAATAAATATGTCAGAGACAAAATATACAAATTTGCCGAACATCAGGAGCCTCTCTTGGCAGTGGTAAAACGTCACAAGCTAGCTTGGTTTGGGCACGTGGTGAGACATGATTTGATTGCAAAGACTGTACTTCAAGGAACATTGGGGGGTAGTCGGAGAAGAGGATGGCAAAGAAGGATCTGAAATGACAACATCAAAACATGGACAGGACTGAGTTATCACACACTTATTCATCAAGCAGAAGACAAGAGAAAGATGGCAGGTTTTATGTGCTAGTGCTTTCATCAATACACCTCCAGGATCCCGATAGGTCAAAGGTTATGTTATGTTATTCTGCTTGTATTTCCAAATATTAGTGGAGTTCTGGGTATGCTGCTAAACGTGTGTGCTATACGTATTGATGAGCTCAGGTCTGTACAGTCTCTGATGAATGTGAACACTATTCAGTCTGTGGCCAAGGTATAGTCTATAGTTACGCTATACTTTTAAACTATACAGTAAATGTATACAGTTTAGCTGGGAGGTGATGGTGTTAGTAAAGTCAACAACCCTTTTTTACATCTTTGATGCATCAGGCTTATGATGCTAGAATCATATTTTTTTACAGACCAGTTGGCACTCCATGGCTGATATGTCAGTGGCATGCATGTATCTGTTTTTGGACTGAGTCAGTTGAAACAATCCCAGTCTTGAAGAGAGGTCCAGATACAAGACCACGGGACAGGCAGGCACACATGTGTCTAAAGCTGAATTCCTGTGCAGTGGCTTTTGCACCATCTGACTCCTGAAAAAAGAATCTGTGTCTTTGGGTCAGCTGAGTCCTGACAAAAATGCGTCTTTAGGTCGTCTGAGTCCTGAAGAAAGACTTACATCTGTCAGAGAATGTTTGGTGAAGAGGCTATTTTTCTGACCTGGCTCAGAAGCACCAACTCTACGAGGCAGTGCTGCGGAGCTCTGGTTCCTGGCTTATTTACATCTACACTGTTGGTTCCTCACTTCTCAGGCAAATACACTGCAGTTTCAAAGGCAACACCCCTAATTAGTTGCCTTGTACAACATGCTTGTTAGCAGGGTGGTAGGTCTGTCCCCCCACCCCCCACCATCCCTTACTGGGGCACCAGAACCCACACAAGAAAGGTCAGGAATCCAAGACAGTAGAGTTCTGGGATTATCCCTAAGTCACCAGGGCAATGTTTCCACCATAGGTTTTAGTGTTCTTACTGCCCCTTTCTAGAGTTATCAGGTAATGGCTGTTCCACCTCCACGACACCTGTGTCAGCAAAATCCACACAGAATGCACATTGTTGTCCCTGGGCACAAAAGGGACAGACTGCAGTCTCGGCACGGCCAGCAATAGAAAGCTCAAGAGTTTCTGTTTCATCATCATCATCATGTGAAATGCTTGTAGTCATAGGCAGTCTTTGTTCACCTTCTCAGACAATCACTAAACACATGGATCATCTTATTCTTCTAAGGGTGAGGTGCACATTGTTTTGTGGTTTACAGCTAAGCTGTGATATCTGTGCCTTTCGGCTGAACACATAATATTTCAGCAAATCCTTACTTGCATTTTACGACATGTTTTTATAGAGCAGAAAATCAAATTTTTTTTTTTCGAATTCTGAAAAATAGGCCCCCGGAACCCATACAGGGAAGATTAAGATTGTGAATCTGACCAATGCACTTGTCCCATTCAAGCCACATGGCCAAACTATCAAGGAATGAATCTGACCAATGCACTTGTCCCATTCAAGCCACATGGCCAGACTATCAAGGAATGAATCAGACTGTCAAGGAATGAATCTGACCAATGCACTTGTCCCATTCAAGCCACATGGCCAGACTATCAAGGAATGAATCAGAGTGGGCCAGACTGTCAAGGAATGAATCTGACCAATGCACTTGTCCCATTCAAGCCACATGGCCAGACTATCAGGGAATGAATCAGACTGGTGCACTTGTTCCATTCAACCCACATGGCCAGACTATCAAGGAATGAATCAGACTGGTGCACTTGTTCCATTCAACCCACATGGCCAGACTATCAAGGAATGAATCAGATTAGTGCACTTGTCCCATTCAACCCACATGGCCAGACTATCAAGGAATGAATCAGACTGGTGCACTTGTTCCATTCAACCCACATGGCCAGACTATCAAGGAATGAATCAGATTGGTGCACTTGTCCCATTCAACCCACATGGCCAGACTGTCAAGGAATGAATGTCTTTCTATTTTGTTTCCTTATAATTTATTTGCCAATTGTTACCAAGTTTTCAGGGTTTTCCTTCTCAAAATTGCCAGTTGTCACCAAGTTTTCAGGTTTTTGCTTCTCCCAACATGTGCAAAACACTGTGGCAGTTTAAATCTAATTTCTCTCTGTTTAAGGTTTTTAACACTTTTGAGGAACACTGCTTCATTCGTTTTTCTAACAGCCCATGCTTTATTTAAACCATTTATTTAAAGTTAGACACATTTCCTTTACCCGAGTGGTGCACACCGAACCTGGCATTAATTGTCTGTTTTTTTATAGCCAGCATCTTCTTGCTAAACTGCGATGATTCTCTTTTATCTTCTACTGGCTCGCCTCATCGCACGCTCGCTGCCAACTCACAAAACCGACATCGCACGACGAGCAGAAAAAATGGACGACTGGGAAACAACACGATACTGTTCCAGTACTTTATTCTTCCACTCGCGGCTTACACAGCCGGCACATGAACTTGACAACTGTCCAGGCACACATTATAATGCAAGAATCAATTATTACCTTCAAGCAGAAATCCCAATCGATTTACACTAACATCGTAAACGAAACACAACAGCTGTCCTGACAGATACACTCAGACGACCGGCAGACATGTTACTGGCCAGCTTTCTTCGCCAAGTTGGACTGGAACAAATTCACTCAAAAACATCTGCTGAATTCACACATCATCCACCGCTGTCCATGCACACTGTTCCTGGGTCCAAAACGAGACTGCCCACAAACCTTTTCCTCGCTATTATATAGCCCTCTGATCTATCCTGTTCTAGAATATTCTGGATTCATTCTCACGAATTTCCCACTGTTGAAAGTCGTGTCTGGCCCGTGATAATTCACATTTCACATAAATCCTGTGAACAATCATGTTTCACATAAAACCTGACTTTCAGATGAAACTCAAGACATAAATCTCGTGTTATCTCAGCCAGTCAAAACATTCGTCTTACATCTATTACTGACGTCATCTATCGGGCATAAATTAATGAGGAGAAAAATTGTCTGTAGGAGGACTCCCTGGGGACTTCCTTCGAAGTTGGAGTGCATCTGAATGAGCGGCAAGAAACAACCAACGGCATACAAATAAGCCAGTAAAACAGATGTACACACAAAACTCAGGCCCTGGCACAAAGCCAAAGTCCAAATCGATGAATAACCAGGACTTTCCACTGAAGCTTACAGTTGGTGAACAAAGAAAAATGTATAAGAAGATGTCAGAAACAGTCACAGTACCATACGTTATCACTGCGGTAGAAGGGGACAAATAGAGTGTGATATATATTCTGGTGAACATGTTTGCCTGTTTACTTTCAGATATTGTGTTCCTGTGCTTCTCTGAGCTTCTATGACATGAAGATGACACACTCCTTTATTTGTTTGTGAGTACTGCTATCAGTGATACATGTATATTTCTATATTTGTTGACACGATGGATTTTGTTATTTACTTCTGCAGTGACCTGTTCGCAGAAAGCGTAGTTGAAAACCATTGGTCCCGCTCAGTGTTTAGGAGGCCCAGATGTGAATATATTAACTAAATATAGCTTTCAAATGAGTTTGTGCGACACACTCAGTAGGCGGCTAACCATTCTGCAGAGAGAGACTGGGCCATAAAACCCAGTGCAATGAAGTCTGTCCTCTCGACTTTAACCTATTTATCTGTCACTAAATCAATAAATCTATATTTCTCCTTTGTTTCTGTCTATCCCTGTCTGTTTATCTACCTGTCTGTCTGTCTGTTTGCCTGACTACCTACCTGTTTGTTATTTCATTGTCTATCTACCTGCCTACATTTCTACCTTCCTCCCTACCTATACAGCTACCCATTTATCTAGTTACCTACATATAAATATCTCTCCACACAGTATTGCCATTAACCTTGTGTGTTGTGTTGGCTTTTATGAGAGCACAAGTCACAGGAGAACACAACTGCTGCCTATAAACTATTCCAGACGGGTAAGTGACTGACGTTTGTGTAGTGATGACCTTTGAGTTGAAATGCTATAGAAAGATTCTCAGAATACCATGGACAAAGAGGACAAGAAATACTGACATCCTGAAGGATCTGAACAACAAGGAAAGTTGGCTAGTAAACAGCGTCTTGTCTCAGAAACATATTTTGGCTATATCACGTGGTATGGTGGAAAAAGATTGGCTTGTAAACAGCATCTTGTCTCAGAAACTGACATATTTTGGTCATATCAAGCGCCAAGGTGGATTGCAAAAAATAACAACAGAAGGCACGGTACCAGGAAAGAGAGGCAGAGAAGATGGGCACCGGATATAGGTGACACTTTGGGAAGGAAAGTGCAAGAAGCAGGAGATCTGGCGAGAGACTAAGTTTCTTTCAGGTAGGACGTGATGGAAGCGAAGTTCTTGCAAAGGGCCTGCTACGTGATAAAGAGTCTTGACTTTACGGACCACACATTAATTGTGTCTTTGATATATGATGAGTCATGACTGTATGGACCACACATTAATTGTGTCTTTGATACATGATGAGTCATGACTTTATGGGCCACACATTAATTGTGTCTTTGATACATGATTAGTCATGACTTTATATACCACACATTGTGTCTTTGATACATGATTAGTCATGACTTTATATACCACACATTGTGTCTTTGATACAGGATGAGTCATGACTTTACGGATCACACATTAATAGTGTCTTTGATACACGATGAGTAATGACTTACTACACAATAATTGTGTCTTTGATACATGATGAGTCATGACTTACCACACATTAATTGTGTCTTTGATATAAGATATATAATGACTTTACGGACCACACATTAATAGTGTCGTTAATACATGATGAGTCATGACTTTACAGACCAAAACGTTAATTGTGTCTTTGATACATGATGAGTCATGACTTACCACTTATTAATTGTGTCTTTGATATAAGATATGTAATGACTTTACGGACCACACATTAATGGTGTCGTTGATACATGATGAGTCATGACTTTACAGACCAAAACGTTAATTGTGTCTTTGATACATGATGAGTCATGACTTACCACACATTAATTGTGTCTTTGATACATGATGAGTCATGACTTTATTGACCACACATTAATTGTGTCTTTGATACGTGATGAGTCATGACTTACTACACATTAATTGTGTCTTTGATACGTGAGGAGTCATGACTTTATTGACCACACATTAATTGTGTCTTTGTTACATGATGAGTCATGACTTTATTGACCACACATTAATTGTGTCTTTGTTACATGATGAGTCATGACTTTATTGACCACACATTAATTGTGTCTTTGATACGTGATGAGTCATGACTTTATTGACCACACATTAATTGTGTCTTTGTTACATGATGAGTCATGACTTTATTGACCACACATTAATTGTGTCTTTGATACGTGATGAGTCATGACTTTATTGACCACACATTAATTGTGTCTTTGTTACATGATGAGTCATGACTTTATTGACCACACATTAATTGTGTCTTTGTTACATGATGAGTCATGACTTTATTGACCACACATAAATTAGGTCTCTGATACTTTTGTAACATGCTTAATCAACATCCTTAACATTTGACCTGTAATGAGAGCAAGAAGAGTGGGTGGAATTTTATTGCATAGGTAAATGCCTTGTGTACAAAGTCACTACATCCAGTATGAGAATGGAGGTTGAGGCAGTAACAGCAGCTTTTCTGATGGCTTGAGGGCAGCACAGCCCGACATGTTGTAGTTGTAATGGATTCACAGAGCATGTTTCAGAAAATTGAAACCTGGCGTCCTGTACACAGAGGGGCTTGTTTCACTTGATAAGATTCAGATCAGGAGCAGTTTTATGGATATTCTGTCCAGGACATTCAGGTGTGCGAGGTAACGAGCATTCTCATAGATTAGACGCTACCACTCCTTTGGGCGGTCAGCTACTTAATGATAAAGCAGACATGCTGAAGGCTCTCTGTGATCAAATGGGTGGTGCAGTAGAACAGACAGAGAATCCATACATTAAAAGACTAATTCAACAGGGGGTGAGTAGAGATTTTGAAAGATATTCAATGTTGAGAAGGAAACATAGGTGAACATATTATCAGGTTGCAACTGGTACTGTTAGGATGTTGACTCTTTGTTGGCTACTGAAGAAGTGGAAAGACCACATGCGGGAATGTCCAGAATTTGGAAATGTCAATTCTTTATTCAATCATCATCATCATGTTCCTCCTTTTCTCAAAGTCCATGCTGTGTGGCTTTGGTAGTCATGTCTATCCACTCTTCTTCTCAAAGTCCATGCTGTGTGGCTTTGGTAGTCATGTCTGTCCACAACCTTCTATCTCGTGTAGTTTCAGTCAACTCTGACACAGTTGTTCTTACAGCATACTACATGGTGGACCTTGAAGTCGCCTAGTAGGCTCAGGAGAAATGTAAAGGATTCTGCAAGCATATTATGAACCCTGAAGATATATGGTGGATTTTGAGTGCCCCCTAACAAGCATGTTAAAAAAGGCTGGCTAGCAAGAAAAGGTGGATAGTATGGGAAGGTGGCTAGAAAGAAAAAGTAACTAGTAGGATAAGGGGGCTGGTAAGGGAAAGTGGTTAGTAAGAGAGAGTGTTTAGTATGGAAAGGTGGCTAGTAAGGACAGTATTTAGTAAGAGAAAGTAAATAGTAAGGGTGAGTGACTAGTAAAGGAAGGTAGCTAGTAAATGAATTTTGCTACAAAGGAAAGGTGGCTAGAATGTAGCTAATAAGAGAAGGTAGCTGGTAAGGGAAGGTAACTGGTAAGGGAAGGTGGATAGTAAGAGAAGGTGGCTGCTAAAGAAACATGGATAGTAAAGGAAGGTGCAAAGCAAGGGAAGGTGGCTGGTAAGGAAAGATGCAAAGCAAGGGAAGGTGGCTAGTAAGGGAAGGTGGCTGGTAAGGGAAGACGCAAAGCAAGGGAAGGTGGCTGGTAAGGGAAGATGCAAAGCAAGGGAAGGTGACTGGTAAGGGAAGATGCAAAGCAAGGGAAGGTGGCTAGTAAGGGAAGGTGACTAGTAAGGGAAGGTGGCTGGTAAGGAAAGACGCAAAGCAAGGGAAAGTGGCTGGTAAGGGAAGATGCAAAGCAAGGGGAGGTGGCTGGTAAGGGAAGGTGACTGGTAAGGAAAGATGCAAAGCAAGGAAAGGTGGCTGGTAAGGGAAGGTGACTGGTAAGGGAAGATGCAAAGCAAGGGAAGGTGACTAGTAAGGGAAGGTGGCTAGTAAGGGAAGGTGGCTGGTAAGGGAAGACGCAAAGCAAGGAAAAGTGGCTGGTAAGGGAAGATGCAAAGCAAGGGAAGGTGGCTAGTAAGGGAAGGTGGCTGGTAAAGGAAGGTGGCTAGAAAGGTAACTGGTCATCCCACTGCATATGTCATAACCTAGAATATGAGAAAGCTTAACACTTGACATCTGTGCTTCTGTGTCTGCTACGAGACTCCCTATATCTTGTACCTAAGTCCAGCAACAGTCTCCAGAAATCTCACACAAACAATTGCACTCATGAACACAACAGGCTTTCTGAACAGATGTCATTGGCAGCACGAGGTAAACATCTCGATGGCCTCACCACGGTTCTCTTTTCATGTTCTGATGCAGAAATATAAAAAGACAAGGACCCCATTTAGACCAGTGGGTCATGTGACATAGGATGCTGGACGCATAATTTTATAAACCAGTCAACACTTGCTAGGTGATGTCAGCATCATGTCAGCTGATTTTACTTCCTAGGATATCACCTGATACCAGTTAAAGACTGCATGGATATGGGAGCCAAGGTTAATTTTGAGAACAAAATCCAACATGATTCAGATTCACACCCAAGATGTTTGTTTGCCAGCAAGCGAGTTTCTGGCTCCTGGATGGACAAGAATTGTCTATATTGTTGGCACCCTTGTTGTTACATTTATATACTTGTTACAGTCTTGTCTATTCAGTCCCTCAGTGATTACATATCTATACATTTGTAGACTCAGTCTAGCCTTTTCAATCTCTGAATCAGTACATTTATATAGAAAGTTTGTGACGCAATCTTTCCTCAGAATGACGATCAGAGTTCTCTAGAGAGCAGCATTTTGTCAGTTGATGGATCTCAGAAGTTGAAGCGACATGAGCTGCAGCAAGATATGATCCACGCCGACTTAATCTGAGTGACTGATGTTTCAATCTATGATCAGAACTGAAATTTTCTGTCTTTGATGTTTAAACCTAAGATTAGATACTACTTAATCTGTATCTTTGATGGATAAACCTAAGTAAAGTCAAGTAAATGACCCTTTTCTACGCCTTCAAGTGTTTTGGGCATATAGGGCCAGACCTGTATTTTGTAGACCAATCGACTCTCAGTGGGAGAGGTGGATAAACCTAAGAGCAATAAATAACTAATCTAAGTCAATTATGTTTAAACCTTATTTTTTGCCTTAGCGTTCACCTGCTGTAAACTCCAGCAGAAAGTTCTGGAAAGTCCATTAAGTCTTCTTATTTTTTTCAGAACTTGAATTTTAGATACACATCTACTCATTTATATGCACACTATTGGTTTCTCAGCTCACAGGCAGATTCTGTATGACACAAATCACATCCACTGCTGTTATAATGTACAGCTCACCATGGAAGTCTTAGATCAACCACGGAAAGATTTAACACCGAATGAAAAGTAGGTTAGTGAGCTTCACTATACAACAAACACAAACGAAAAGTGAACTTTGTGGCTACAGAGCCATCATCAATACATAAATCAAACAATACAATACGGATACACAAATTCACTAACTGACATATCTCAAAGCAGCCAAGTTGATGTCTAGTCAGTGGAATGAAGAGACAATGGCCCAGGAATGCTAAGGGCCATAACTTGAGAAACTGTTGACAATTCAGTCCCCTGTGTGTTTGGGTACCTAAAGTAAAAAAAAAGCGATTCTCAAGATTATTAGATTAACCACATGATGCCAGGCAGTAAATTTTGCAGTTCACTCTTTGCGTTCTCATTATTGACATTTAAAATGGAAAATCTGTTTTTAGGGGGTTTATGTATGATAGTCTTTTTAAATGACATTGAATGTATGTAAGACTGTGTTTTAAAAAGTAGTTCATTCAATCAGTCATTATCCTATCATGCCATCATACAAGGTCAGACCATTAAGTAATGAGACTGATTTTATTACGGCCAAGACAAAAGTGTCATCTATGAAGCAAAGCATGAAATCCAAAGAGGCAACCTTCATCCATGATCTAGCAACTTTGCATAGCCACCTGATTAACAGACGACAAACAAGCTAGTTATATGTGCATTGTTACTTAATCAGCATGGAGCGAAAAGCTTACATTAAATTATGTTTAAAACTCAGAAAAAGTGCCATTGAGACAGTTGAATTGATGCAACAAGTTTATGGAGATATTTTTTTAATCTGGTGCACAGATTTTCAGGTGGTATTTATGATTCAAAAGTGGTGTAGAAATGATTACTAATGCAACTAGACCTGGACGACCAATTTCTAGTTTTGTAATGACGAACTCATTGCAAAAGTCACAGAAAGGATACAAGAAGATCGTTGTTTTACTGTCAGGATGATGGCACATGAATCTGGTGATAATAGAGAGACCCTTGGTAAAACTTTAGTGGAAGATTTTGGCAAGAAAGAAAGCTGCTTGCTGGTTTGTACCGCATTTGGTGCCTGATGACCAAAAACATCAGTGGGTTGAGTACCCATGAGACATCAAAACAGGGATTTTTGGCCCCAAAACAAGTATGTGTTCTCAACCAGACTCTGTTTCCCCAGATTTGTCTCCCTGTGATTATTTTCTATTCCCAAAATTAAAGTTACCATTGGAAGGATGCTTCTTTGACGAAGGGCCATAACAGAAGAACTACAGGGGTCGTTTCAGTGTTTGTTAGATTGTGCTACATACTGTATCAATGCACAAGAGGCTTACTTTGAATAAAGTTTAGGTTATATCTTCTTCAACTGTTGATTAGTTTAATTTTTATGCAATTAGTCTCAGTACCTAATTGTCGGACCTTGTATGTCCCATAGGACTGGCAGTCTGTTTCTCTTTTCCATTATATCTTGTCCAATCACTTTGATGTCATGGGTGAAATCCAATCCAACACTTTGGCTTCTCTCATTAGCATTCACCTTCAAGTTTCTCTTGGACGTCCTAATTTCCTCAGTTTCCCATTTCAGTGCCTGTTTGGTGATTCTCTGTTCATAGTTTGGTGATTCTCTGTTCATAGTTTGGTGATTCTCTGTTCATAGTTTGGTGATTCTCTGTTCATAACTTCTCAGACTGTGTTCACTACCTTCTTCTCTGCCTTATAACTGCTGATTCTAGTGGTTGCGCAGACATTTCTCTTATTTCTTAACTCCTCTTTAATTTGTTTAATGTACTAGTCTGTTAATATGTATGGCAATATGTTATTTATTAAAATTGCATTTGTGTCAGTTTTGTACAGGACATCTTTTATGTAATATATTTCATTTTTGGGTTGTAAAAACTGTTATATGTGACAGTTTTATTATAACAATTTTGTGTATGGGTTTGTTGTATATGGAATTGCTATGTATGACAGTGTGTTTCAAATACACTTGTTTGTCCACGTTGTAATATTGTGTGCTTAACACTCTTGACATCCTTGACAATATTGGCAGGTTACGAGAGAAATGGCATGGTTTTTGTAACTGATGTTACACTTTTAATGTTTTCGTTTAAAGCCGCATCGAATGTAAGAAACAGCTCATATGCGAAGTAGATATGCCAACACACAGTATACTTTTATCTGCATGTTATGGTTTTAAATTAAGTCTTAACAATGAAAGTTGATTAAATCAAAGTTATTGTCATTGCAGTCTTGACATCGAAAATTGATTAAATCAAAGTTATTGTCATTGCAGTCTTGACTTTGAAAATTGATAAAATCAAAGTTATTGTCAATGCAGTTTACACAGTTAAAATTGATTTCAGTCAAACTTAATGTTTTGTTTTGATAAGGAAATCAATATTAATGTATCTTGACACTAGAAGTTGATTTAATCAAGTTTTGTATCTTTTTCAGTCTTTACAATAAAAGTTTATGAGATTGTTATTATTATTATTATTATTATTAAATAAGTTGCAGTCTTGCCAATGAAAGTTGATTAAATTAATGTTTACACTTGTGCAGTTTTTAAAATTAAGATCGATTAACTCAAAGTTTGTCTACTGTAGTCTAGTCAATTAACTTTGATTAAATCAGTGTTAATGTCTGTTGAAATCTAATAATAAAAGTTGATTAAATGAAAGTTAATGTCTCTTGATGTCTAGATAATATAAGTTTGTCAAATGAAAATTAATATCTGTTGGTGTCTGATTATGAAAGTTGATTAAATCAGTGTTATTGTATGTTGCAGTTTGATAGTGAAAGTTGATTAAATCAAAGTTAATGACTGCTGGAGTCTTCCTAGTGAAAGTTAAATTAGTTTTCAATTCCTGATGTAGTCTTGACAATTACTGTTATTTAAATAAATTTATTTCTTTATCAATTAGAGAAACAAATTTATTTATAAATTTTCGGAAAAATAAATGTATGCATCATTCAAACAAAAGGAGCCACAATGGTGGAGTGGCTAGATGCTTACTTACAGATAGGAAGGGCATTTGTTCTGAATGTAAAATTGCCTGGTAAAATCACAAATGGCTAGAAAATGCTGGGGTTAGTTCTGTAACGTCCTGTAAAAGTAAGTTGCTAACTTACTTACTTACTTAGTCACTCCTCTTTTACCTTGGAGTGTAGATGTTTACCAGAGCGATCATTAGACTTCTCTATCGGTAGTTTGCTTTCTGACTTTGTCCCATTCCGGTCATGTCAGTCAGGGACTGTCAAATGTTGTCTTCCCAGTGGACCCTGGAGGTCTGGTTCCCTAGCTCTTATTAGCCTACTATGCTTGCCTTGGTGGCCGATTTTCTCCCATTCTGTATACATGTCCAAACCATAATAACTGTGACTGATCCACTCCAGTTTGTAAGGCCTGGGTTTCAAGATATTTACGTATTGTTAGACTGCAAACTTTGTCCCTTCTTGTCACTTGGACCACCTTTCTCAGATACCTCATTTCCGAGGCCTGAAGCTGGCTTTTGTGAGCTGTTGTCATTGCCCATGACTCACACCCATAGGTCAGGACTGGTACATAGGTAGAGCAGTAAACAGCCATTTTCATCCTCTTGCCAATTTCTTTTTGCTAAGAAACCCTCGGTTTATGGCCTGGAAGAATCTCCCAGCAGCTGCTTTTTGTGTAGCCAGCTCAGTCTTAATGCCTCCGTTTCGGTCTAATACCACTCTAAGGTATTTTAACTGGTTAACCTACTCCAATCAAAAATAGTCAAGGAAAGGTACTTACTAACACTAAAGATCAAATGGACAGATGGGTTGAATATTTTGAAATGCTTCTAAATAGACCAGGCCCAGAGGTTCCCCCAGATATCCAGCCTTTAGAAATGGAACTGGATATCAACTGTGAGATACCATCCAAAGAGGAAATTAGAAAAGCTATAAATCTTCTTAAGGAAGGAAAGGTGTCAGGCCCAGATGGTATCCCAGCTGAAGCCATCAGGACCAACATAAACACATCAACAGAATTGCTACATAGATTATTCAGTAAAGCCTGGGAGACCGAAGAAATACCAGCAGACTGGAGAGAAGGATATCTTGTGAAACTGCCCAAAAAAGGTGATCTACAGGAGTGTGAAAACTATAGAGGAATTATGTTGCTGTCAGTTCCTGGAAAAATATTAAGTAGAATTATTTTGGAAAGATTAAAAGATGCTATTGATAAAATGCTACGAGATGAGCAGGCAGGTTTTCGGTCAAACAGATCCTGTACTGATCAGATAGCCACATTACGTATTATAATAGAGCAAAGCATTGAACTGAACTCACCACTTTACATTGGATTTATAGACTATGAAAAAGCATTTGACAGCATTGATAGGGAATCTCTCTGGAAATTGATGGGGCACTATGGAATCCCACAGAAAATTATCAACTTAGTAAAGGCAACATATAAAGACATGAAATGTCGAGTTCTTCATGAGGGAAAGCTAACAGATGCATTTGAAATAAAAACAGGTGTGCGACAGGGATGTCTTTTGTCGCCTCTCCTATTTTTACTGGCTATAGACTGGACTATGAAAACAGTAACTGCTAACACCAAGAATTGAATTCAGTGGACCCCTACAAAACAGCTTGATGATCTGGACTTCGCTGATAATATTGCCCTTCTGTCCCATTCACGGAATCAGATACAAGATAAATTAAATATACTTAATGCAAGATCACAGCAGCTTGGTCTGAAAATCCATAAAGGAAAGACAAAGATAATGAGAATAAATCAGGCAAATAGTAATGTGGTTTCTCTTAATGGCACCCCACTCCAAGACGTGGAGTCGTACACCTATTTGGGCAGTAATGTAGATAAAGATGAAGGAACTGATAGAGATATTAAAATAAGAATACAAAAGGCAAAAGGGGCTTTCATAGCACTAGGGAATTTGTGGAGGTCAACAGAAATTAAAAGAAATACTAAACTAAAAATTGTTAATTCTAATGTCAAATCAGTACTATTGTATGGGGCAGAAACGGAGAACAACGAAGGCAATTACTAATAAATTACAGACATTCACTAACTGGTGCCTGCGCAGAATAGAGGGAATAAAATGGTATGATAGAATAACTAATGTAGAACTTTGGGAGAGAACTAAACAGGCTCCAGTGGATCAGGAGGTGAGGAAAAGACGCTGGCGTTGGATAGGGCACACACTGAGAAAACAGGAGAACAGCATAACTAGAATGTCTTTGCATTGGAACCCACAGGGGCATAGGAATAAAGGAAGGCCAAAAAACACATGGAGAAGAGAGCTGGAGAATGAGGTTAGAAAGATTGGGAGGACATGGGGAGAGCTCCATGTAATGGCGAAGGATAGAACGACTTGGCGTGAGTTGGTTGAGGGCCTATGCTCCATTGGGGGATAAAAAGGCAGAAGAAGAACCTACTCCAATGCATACTGTCCCATCATGATCTGATGTTTCTTCTCCTGTCTTCAGATAACCGTGGTTCTAGTTTTGGAGACCATGAAAGTCATCACTCCCTTCTTAAGCTCTTCCTTCCAGACAAGTAGGTTAGACTGAAGATGTGCCTCTGATTTAGCTATCATGGCCATATCGTCTGCAAATGCCAGCTCTGATATAGATTGTCTCATCGTCCAGTATCCTACTAAGTACTTCTTTGTCTCCTTACAGGTCTTGATGACAACATCCATCATAAGAATGAACATCCTTTTAATAAAGTTGTTCACAGGAACAATTGAGTAATATATTCATATCCAGGCCTCGTAAACAGTGAGCAGGTGCAAACAGAACCAAAAACATTTAACTACGCTTTTCAAGAACAGGTAACTGCAGAAAACAAGCTGATTCATCTGTATTTACTGGACTTTGCCAAAACTGGAAGTAAATGGATCTTGTTTTAGTGTTACAGGGTTAAAACTTTACTAAGGATTTGAACTTACGTCTCCTGCATGAGAACCCAACATTCTCGACTGTTCTGCCAGCCGCTCCTCCAGACACAAACTACCCTTTAAAAACACTTACAAAAAAATAACCAAACCAACAAGAGAATAACTTAATAATTTACTGTGTATTAAGTCATAAAATAAACAAATCCTTATAATATACCCAAGCAGGTAATTTAATGCAAATATTCCCAAACTAGCCATTTCCTTTCAAATGTGAACAGATAGTTTTAAAAAAACGTGTGTGTGTATACACACACACACACATACATACATACATTCATACATATATACATGTAAATCATATTTATTCAAGAAATAATAACTTATTATTAACCTATTTACCATTGCAATGTGCTGAATATGTGAAACAAGTTAAATACATAATTTTTTTAAAGCATAAACACACTGGCAAGAACGAAAAAGTTATGTAAGGAAAGATTCAAATTTTACACAGGAAAAGTCCTGAATTTGACTCAGAAAAAGTCCTCATCTTGACTAAAGAAGGAAATGTCCCAAACTCGACATGAAAAAAGTCTTAAACTTAACGGAAAGGACCCAAATTTGCCCACAGCAAACTAATCTCCAGACACTATATAAAATGGTCATAATGAAAAGACGTTGCCATGGAGATGGCAGTACAAAGTAAACTTCGGAGCTTACTACCCAAGCTACTAACAGCAGCTATGCCCTAGATGTCAGAAACCATATATGGCAAAGTGACGGCTGTTTCTGGGGGAGGAGGGGATGTACGCCAAGATTCAACAGTGATCGACATCCTAGAGTAGACAAACAACAATCACAAACAAACTGACTATCATCATTAAAGCATTGATAAATAAATGCTGAATATATTTAAACAAGAAAAAAGAAAAGAAAATTCAAACCTGGACAATAACCCTTTAAAAAAAAGCTATGTAGGGCATATACAAGACATGTTCAGAATGAATGACCTTTTGTAATTATCATCATCATAGTTGCTGGCACCTGTCAGTTTTTTCAGACAATACTACTGTAAGGTAGGGTGACTATATGTCCCAGTTCGTCACAACGTTAAAAAAAAAAAAAGCACTATTTGTTCCATTTTATAAAAATTGTGTATACTTTCAATGTCAGAAATGTGTTGATGAGAATTTCATTGCAGAATGTTTTTTTTTAACTGCTTTTAAAGAGCTTACTGTTTCATTTATTTCTTGGTGGCAACAATTCTGGTTTTAATACCACTGCCGAGCGAGTAATCAACCCGTTCACCCCTAGTGACCTCGTTTAAAAATGCACGGTGGGGTAAACTGACTTGCTTGGGATGTTCCGCTTTCATGTCAACATACTACTGGTATATTCCATTTTCAATGCAAGATATTAGGGTTACTCTATTATAGAGAGCATGAGAATCCTAGCCCATGGCAAAGGCATGTTTGACTAGCAAGACCTGCTGGCAATCAGAGTATGCGGTTTCAAGACCACTGTTGCCATCCCATGTATTTAACACGCTTCATCTCAGACACACAGCTCTCGACTCTATCCTAGTCAGCGCTCCATGTGTGACTGGATCATTTCCTGGCTTCCAATCAGTGCACCTTGTGTGACTGGTTCATTTCCTGGCTTCCAATCAGTGCACCATGTGTGACAGGATCATTACCTGGCTTCCAATCAGTGCACCATGTGTGACAGGGTAATTTCATGGCTTCCAATCAGTGCACCATGTGTGACTGGATCATTTCCTGGCTTCCTATCAGTGCACCATGTGTGACAGGGTAATTTCATGGCTTCCAATCAGTGCACCATGTGTGACTGGATCATTTCCTGGCTTCCAATCAGTGCACCATGTGTGACAGGGTAATTTCATGGCTTCCAATCAGTGCACCATGAGGGACAGGGTAATTTCATGGCTTCCAATCAGTGCACCATGAGGGACAGGGTAATTTCATGGCTTCCAATCAGTGCACCATGAGGGACAGGGTAATTTCATGGCTTCCAATCAGTGCACCATGAGGGACAGGGTAATTTCATGGCTTCCAATCAGTGCACCATGAGGGACAGGGTAATTTCATGGCTTCCAATCAGTGCACCATGTGTGACAGGGTAATTTCATGGCTTCCAATCAGTGCACCATGTGTGACAGGGTAATTTCATGGCTTCCAATCAGTGCACCATGTGTGACTGGGTCATTTCCTGGCTTCCAATCAGTGCACCATGTGTGACAGGGTAATTTCATGGCTTCCAATCAGTGCACCATGTGTGACTGGGTCATTTCCTGGCTTCCAATCAGTGCACCATGTGTGACAGGGTAATTTCATGGCTTCCAATCAGTGCAGCATGTGTGACAGGGTAATTTCATGGCTTCCAATCAGTGCAACATGTGTGACTGGGTCATTTCCTGGCTTCCAATCAGTGCACCATGTGTGACTGGGTCATTTCCTGGCTTCTAATCAGTGCACCATGTGTGACTGGATCATTTCCTGGCTTCCAATCAGTGCACCATGTGTGACAGGGTAATTTCATGGCTTCCAATCAGTGCACCATGTGTGATAGGGTAATTTCATGGCTTCCAATCAGTGCACCATGTGTGACAGGGTAATTTCATGGCTTCCAATCAGTGCACCATGTGTGACAGGGTAATTTCATGGCTTCCAATCAGTGCACCATGTGTGATAGGGTAATTTCATGGCTTCCAATTGATGTGTTATACATAATGGTACATCTTATGTTTAGTCACTGACTTGAAGAATTCCAAAAATTTTATGGTTTCCCTAAAAAGGCAGTGCATTTACTCGCCATGGAAGTAAAACACCTGTCTTCCTCGTCTTCAGCATTCCATGCCCTTGATGTTCACTTTTTTCTTTTCTCTTACAGGACACTTAGTTCCAAAGTTCCCCATCGGTTCAAGAACTTCCCTTTGGAAAACAAGAAAAGATATAAACCCGAAGAAAAAAAATGCAAACTTCACAATATATAACAAATACAAACAAAATGTGAACGTAGCGGCTACTGAGCCTTCATCAGCACACACAAAATAAACAATACTACATAGATACAAAAAATCAGTTAGCTGGTATCACGATGCGGCCAGGTCAGTTGTTACTCAGCAGAATGACCGCACGTGTCAGCTGGGGGAATAAATACCCCCCTGTGGAGTATCAGGGGCCATAACTGGGGTGTTGGGGTTGAAACTGTGAGGGCAGTTCAATCCCCTGGTAGTTTAAATGAAACTGTGTTGGCAATTTATTCCGGAGGGTGTTAAAGTCCCCAGAGTATAAATAAAGCGATTCTCAAGAGACTTGCGGACTCTGTCGCTGGAATGGCTAGATTTAATGGCTGTCACCTCCATGTCGTGGACACCTTGATGATCCTGGGAATTGAAGTGCAACGGTACTGGTTTCAGGACACCATTTTGCACATCCAAAAGATGTTGTCTGAACCTGTCAGCCAGCCGTAGACCTGTTTCACCAATGTATTTCATGCCACATCTCTTGCAGTTGATGGCATAAATGACATTGCGGCTGGTACAATAGAATGCTTCACGTATGTGGAGGGTGGCGTTAGGGAATTCTAGACTGGCCACCTGTACCACATATGAACAGGTTCTGCATACAGGTCTATGGCAAGAGACCGTGCCGAAGTGGAGCTCAGACGCGGGGCGTAACCTACTCTTGACTAGAATGTCCTTGAGGTTACAATCATGCCTGTAGGCTACTAGAGGAGGAAAACAAAGAATTTAACCACTGCCCCAGCTAACAAGCATGCTGCAGGAAGTGACTAATTAGGGGTGTTTTCCTCAAAGTCGAAGTGCATCTGCCTGAGAGGCAAGGAACCAACAGCCTGCATACAAATAAGCCAAATCTGTAAAATGGATGTGCACAAAAACTCAAGTTCTGACTCAAGAGTCAAGGAGTGGATGAAAAAAAACAACATTACTACCGATGAAAGCCAAGAAGAAGAAATTCCAAATTCATGCAACCGTATACTTGTTGTTTCATCTAACACCAATCTTCCATCAACATTTGTCCTGAAATGATCTGCCTTGTCCAGTTCGAGCATTCCTGTAGCTATCCTTCTTGTAGACAGGAAACTTGCTCTTTCATTATCTTGCACACCTGCATATCCTGAAGAGTACATCCGTGTGAGCCCCTGTAATTCAGATGTGGTGATGCTTGTATTCGCTCAAACAGCATAATGGACAAGCCTCCGTATCTCAGTTGATATGCATGTTGCTGACATCTCTGATTATTATGACACCCCTATCAGGACACCCCTATGGCCCATGTCCATAGTTACTGCATCAGTTAATGTATCTTCTTTCTTCTTCTGCCTTTCTAACACATAGTGGAGAATAGACCCTTAACCAACTCAGGCCAAGTTGTTCTATCCTTTGCTATTGCATGCAGCTCTCCCTCTGTCCTCTCCCTCTGTCCTCTCCCTCTGTCCTCTCCCTCTTTTTTAACTTCACTCTCTAGCTCTCTTCTCCATGGTTTTTTTTTTTTTGTACTGTTATTTCTATGCCCCTGTGGGTTCCAGTGCAAAGACATTCTAGTTATACTGTTCTCAGGTTTTCTTAATGTGTCCTATCCAACACCGGCATCTTTTCTTCACCTTTTGTTCCACTGGAACTTGTTTACTTCCCTCCCAAAGCTTTACATTAGTGATTCTATATATTTAACTCCCTCTATTCTGCGCAGGTACCAGTTAATAAATGTTTGTAGTTTATTAGTAACTGCTTTAGTTGTTCTCCATGTTTCCACTCCATAGATCAGTACTGATTTGACAGAATTAAAATTAGATCAGAATTAAACATTTAAACTTTAGTACTATTTGTTTTCAATTTCTTTTGACCTCCACAAATTTCCAAGTGCTAGGATAATGAATGCTTCAACTTATTCAACCCACTATAGGGGCTTACGTACCACTCTTGCAGGTTTCCCACTGTTATAATCAATCAAATATAATAGTCTGCACGCACCCAAGTTTAAAAATGACTATATAAATATACTTCTGCAAGTGACTTCAAAGGGACAATTGTCACATTGTGTTGTGATTTAAAGCCAGGCTGTGACATCCTCACCTCTCAGCCAAACACATCCAATTTCAGCACATCCTTAATTAGACATCTTCTAGGACATGCTTGTTCAGGGACTGACTCTACTCACCCCCCCCCCCCCCCTCCCCCCAGGAAGGTACATGAGGAGATTAAATATTCACAAACACACAATCTTAAACTGACGCATGTGTATGTTTTTATGGCAAGCAGAAAAGCAAATTTAATCACCGCTCTATCGGCACATAAACCTATGTATGATACATTTTCTCTTAAATAACTAGCTTGTGTTAATTATTATTCATTACATTGTTCGCATCAAAAGTATGACATTCTTCACGTCAAAACTATCACATATGACAACTGAATGACATATTTAATTAGAACAAGATAGTCCACATATTAAACTGATGTGGTATGAAAACATAATTAAACAAATATACGTCTGTCATGTAAAACACACCTCACCCAAAGAAGTCACATTCTCCATTCCAAATAGATGTCATATGACAATGGAATGATGCAATATCTTCTTCACTTCAACTTCACATCATGCAAAAAATGGGTAACTATAATACCCGACCATTATTACAAACTGGTTCAGTCAAAAGCCAGGTATCCTGACTTGCTGCTAATCTCCATACATCCTAAACATCACCCCAAGCATCTTCTTAATTTTTATAATTGGTCAATCTCTGTGTGAGTTCCAGAGCTCCACTTTGGGGAGAGAAAAAAAGCGGTAAACAAATTAGGGATGTTTCCTTTTAATTTGCATTGCATCTGCCTGACACACAAGGAACCAACAGTCTGCAGACAAACAAGCCAGATATGTAAAACAGATGTGCATGCAAAGGTCAGGTTCTGGAGCAAGACCAAAGTCCATAAATGGATGAACAACCAGAACTTTCTGCTGAAGTTTACAGCTGGTGATTACGAAGATGAAGGGGAAGACTCTGTCAACACACTGTAAAGAAATCTGGCTAGTCCAGTAGAATGTAACCTTTTGGAAAAAAACAGGGAAAAAGGCAACATTTGGAACACAACATTTTTTAGACAATCCATGCAGACGTTAATAACGACACCAATCCAGGAAACAAATGACACATGATGCCATCAGTGTCATCTTAACTCTTTCACTACCAAACAAACTCACCATGTGTTTCCAAACATAATATAAAGCTTCTGGTTTGTCTTCTATCATAAAGAGTTGTTATAATTATTAGTTGACCACTTCTGTCCCTGTATGTCTCTACTGATCGTCTTCAAACATAAGTAAGTGGCCCCATGAAAACTGGTGTAATACTTGTCACCTTGATACTGGACGCAATTT
Organism: Candidula unifasciata; assembly: GCA_905116865.2. Classification (NCBI taxonomy): domain Eukaryota; kingdom Metazoa; phylum Mollusca; class Gastropoda; order Stylommatophora; family Geomitridae; genus Candidula; species Candidula unifasciata. The sequence goes on along the minus strand of CAJHNH020001779.1, from coordinate 3,147,757 downwards.
TGTGTTATTTTAAAACCCTACCCCGGCTACAGCCGGGGGCCCTAATATAACCTAATGGTTGAACGGGGTTTCTGGGACCTCTCCCTGGTTGATCCTCATCCGCATGGTGGCACTTTGTGTCATGGGGTGTTTATCGTTCAGTGGATGTCCTGGTAGGGTTGAATCTTAACATCAAACGGGTGTTCCAACTTTTACAGGATTTTATCACTTGATTTCTTTGGGCATTGGCCAATATGTTAATACAACAGCTTTGCTACTGGTTGCGGTAACACAGTGTTGTAGACAAGGTAGGTATGATTATATTAATATTTTTAAAATGAGATATTTTGGAGTAATATTTTTTTTTTTTTTTGGTCGTTGTTGCATCATAATAAATTCAGTTTGCTCTGTAGCTGTGTCGATAAAACCTATGTTTTCTTGGTCAAACAAAAATAAAGCAGTTATTGCTTTGCTTCATTTGTATTAAGTGATTACCTCTTTCAAATAATTAGAAGAAAAAAAATCAATCAGATAAAGATCCATGCTCAAACACATTAATATTTATAAACCACTCATGAAGATTCATAGTCAACTCATAAAGATTCAGGCTCAATGACATGAAGATTCATAGTTAACTCATAAAGATTCAGGCTCAATGACATGAAGATTCATAGTCAACTCATAAAGATTCAGGCTCAATGACATGAAGATTCATAGTCAACTCATAAAGATTCAGGCTCAGTGACATGAAGATTCATAGTCAAGTACAATAATTATCAGAGTCAAACACAGGAAGACTCATGCTCTTCTTCTTCTTCTTTTGTCTCAATGATACCAGGTTGTAACCAAGTGTCATGGTTTCCTGCATTTGTCTTGCGCTTCTCAGGTGGCTCGGGTGGTGGATTTGTTCATCTATTTACAGGTTTCTGCTACACCATTTATCTATCTCTTTCTCGGTCTTCTCCTCGACTTCCTCCCAGATCTTCTGCTGTAAAAAGTCTCATATGCAGTTTGTCTTGGCTGCATTCTCACCAGATGGCCAAAGCATTTCATTCTTTGTCTGTCAATAAATTCAGATACGCCCTTTTACCAACTTTCTCTCGAATGCTGGTATTCAAACTTTCATGCTCAAATACATAAAGATTCATACTCACACACATGAGAACTCAGGCACAAATTATCAACTCATGCTTAGATACATGAAGATTCAGGAGGATCCTTGCTCACATAGATGTTCATGAGTAAAGCAGTTGAAAACTTCATGATAAAACACACCCTCAAAATTTCCTGAAATAATATTATTATTCTAAATACATGGAAAACTGACACAGAATTACAGGAGCATTCATTCAAATTTTTTGTTTAAAAAGACATAACATTAAAATACATAATCACCCCAAAACTATCACGATATTTTTGTTGCTAGCAATGATCCACTTTTCATTCCTCTCATTTCATCCTTCTTTTGTTTCTTCTTCTGCTGTTCCATATGACGTTCCATCCGTTCTTTCCTGCGGGTTTCCTTAATGGCCTCCTCTGCTTGCCAGATTAAATCATCAGACGCGACCTCAGTGTCCCAGGCATTGGCCTGCTCTTCCCAGGCTTCCAGCTCGGAATTCTGCAAAGAAATCAAATCTGTTTAATGTGAATAATTGTGTTGGATTGCATTAATAAATATGAAAGCATGCTGAGGAAGGTAAGGACAGGTATGCTTCGCTAGGGTAGTCATGACACACACACTCACGCAGACAAAAATACACACACAGACACAGACATATTAACACATACACAGAGACACACATCAGACATATATACATACATGCTCACACACTGACACACACACACATAATACGCAGACACATACACTCACACAGACAAACATGCAGCTACATAGACACACACGCAGTCAAACACACACACACAAATACAGACACCTACACAGACAAACAAACAGAAATTCATACACAGACAAACACATAGAAATACACATGCAGACACATATACACAGCACACACAGACATATACTATGACATGCAGACACATACACACAACAAAGAGGCACATCAAAACACACAGAGTCACACACATAGACACCCGCTGACAAATACACTAGACACGCGCACACAATACACACAGAGACACACACACACACAGACACATACACTCACACAGAAACATACAGACACCCACACACACAGAGACACATACATACAGCCACATAGACACACATGGTCAACAAACGGTCAACATAAACATACATAGGCAGACATACACATACGGGGACACACACAGACACACATACATACAGTCACATCAGACATGCAGACAAACACCAAGACACACATATGCAGACAAACACACAGACACACATACAAATATCCAGTCACACACACACATACACAACAAAGAGGCACACTTAAACACACAGAAACACACACACACACAGACAAATGATGTGTGATAAAGCAGACGGGGTTAGGTTCGTGTGGGAGAGGGTGTACAATTCGGAGGAGCAAATGGATCACCACAGTCTGGTGAGAGTGATGCAGCAGGGAGTGATGAGGGGTTCTGGCCCATGCTCGACGCTCAGATGGAAGGCAAGACGGACATTTAACCAGAATGTAACTGGCGCCACTGGTTTTGGAACTATGCATTGGCTGCTGAAGATGGGAATGGAGCGCCAATGGGAATGCCCCTAGTGCTGTGATGCTGGTTCTTGGATCAATTCAATCAACTTATTAATGAATGTGATTCTTCAATCATCACTACTTCTGTGTTTGTCCTTAAAAAGGGCAGTTTGCACGAAAGTGCTACAATATCTACACCTTCTGACCCAACACACACGATTCCTGTAAATCCCAAGTTATCAGTCTTTGGGAAGAGACAGCCAGTCTATTTTGACCCGTTTTTAGTTGCCTCTTAGGACAAGCATGGTAGGCTACAGTGGTACTATTTCTTGCTTCCCTTATGGACCCTGGTAAAAACCGTTGTGTCTCTCTGCCCTTATCTTTATCTTCTTCTGCATTCGTCCTTGACAGGCGGTTAGTACACTATGTTGTGGTTTACAGCCAGCCTGCGATTTCTGTACCTTTTGGCCCACCAATCTGATTTCAGCTAAACCCTAATAATCACCATTTATGACATGCTTGTTGGGGGCAGTGGGTCTATCTCTGATGTAGCTGTGCTGGGTGTTTGCTCAGAAAGAAAGAATCTCTGATGTAGCTGTGCCGGGTGTTTGCTCAGAAAGAATCTCTGATGTAGCTGTGCTGGGTGTTTGCTCAGAAAGAAAGAATCTCTGATGTAGCTTTGCCGGGTGTTTGCTCAGAAAGAAAGAATCTCTGATGTAGCTGTGCCGGGTGTTTGCTCAGAAAGAATCCCTGATGTAGCTGTGCTGGGTGTTTGCTCAGAAAGAAAGAATCTCTGATGTAGCTTTGCTGGGTGTTTGCTCAGAAAGAAAGAATCTCTGATGTAGCTGTGCTGGGTGTTTGCTCAGAAAGAATCTCTGATGTAGCTGTGCCGGGTGTTTGCTCAGAAAGAATCTCTGATGTAGCTTTGCTGGGTGTTTGCTCAGAAAGAAAGAATTTCTTATGTAGCTGTGCTGGGTGTTTGCTCAGAAAGAAAGAATCTCTGATGTAGCTTTGCCGGGTGTTTGCTCAGAAAGAAAGAATCTCTGATGTAGCTGTGCTGGGTGTTTGCTCAGAAAGAAAGAATCTCTGATGTAGCTGTGCTGGGTGTTTGCTCAGAAAGAAAGAATCTCTGATGTAGCTGTGCTGGGTGTTTGCTCAGAAAGAAAGAATCTCTGATGTAGCTGTGCTGGGTGTTTGCTCAGAAAGAAAGAATCTCTGATGTAGCTTTGCCGGGTGTTTGCTCAGAAAGAATCTCTGATGTAGCTTTGCTGGGTGTTTGCTCAGAAAGAAAGAATCTCTGATGTAGCTGTGCTGGGTGTTTGCTCAGAAAGAAAGAATCTCTGATGTAGCTGTGCTGGGTGTTTTGCTCAGAAGAAAGAATCTCTGATGTAGCTGTGCTGGGGTGTTGCTCAGAAAGAATCTCTGATGTAGCTGTGCCGGGTGTTTGCTCAGAAAGAATCTCTGATGTAGCTTTGCTGGGTGTTTGCTCAGAAAGAAAGAATTTCTTATGTAGCTGTGCTGGGTGTTTGCTCAGAAAGAAAGAATCTCTGATGTAGCTTTGCCGGGTGTTTGCTCAGAAAGAATCTCTGATGTAGCTTTGCTGGGTGTTTGCTCAGAAAGAAAGAATCTCTGATGTAGCTGTGCTGGGTGTTTGCTCAGAAAGAATCTCTGATGTAGCTGTGCTGGGTGTTTGCTCAGAAAGAAAGAATTTCTTATGTAGCTGTGCCGGGTGTTTGCTCAGAAAGAAAGAATCCCTGATGTAGCTGTGCCGGGTGTTTGCTCAGAAAGAAAGAATCTCTGATGTAGCTGTGCTGGGTGTTTGCTCAGAAAGAAAGAATCCCTGATGTAGCTGTGCCGGGTGTTTGCTCAGAAAGAAAGAATCTCTGATGTAGCTGTGCCGGGTGTTTGCTCAGAAAGAATCCCTGATGTAGCTGTGCTGGGTGTTTGTAGCTGTGCTGGGTGTTTGCTCAGAAAGAAAGAATCCCTGATGTAGCTGTGCTGGGTGTTTGCTCAGAAAGAAAGAATCCCTGATGTAGCTGTGCTGGGTGTTTGCTCAGAAAGAAAGAATCCCTGATGTAGCTGTGCTGGGTGTTTGCACAGAAAGAAAGAATATCTGATGTAGCTGTGCCTGGTGTTTGCACAGAAAGAAAGAATCTCTGACGTAGCTGTGCCGGGTGTTTGCGCAGAAAGAAAGAGCTACAACCTTTATAGTCATTAACAATACAGAATACAATTTCTTAACATCCACAAAAATGCAACCAGAAAAACTTACAGAAAATGGGACATCAGACAAGACTGCCAGCCTGTTACTCAAAGATCCGCCTGATGGCTGAGACGAGTCCTTCTTGCGAATCAAAATCTGCAAATATTTTAAAAATTCAAATATGATCAGCATTAACTAACGCATACCATAACTTTAAGTCAAGCATGTTGCAATGAAAATCAAAATAAACCAGGCAAAAACTTGCGCAATATATTTTGTGTGTACCCTCATTATTGCAACTGAAAACATAGAGCATTCACACAGACTGACAATACTGCCTAGCTCACTTTCCTCCATTGTGTTCCCCCCTTAAAAGTGTGGTTGGCAAGTGGTGCTGTGGTTTACAGTTAGGTTGTCTTCTTCATCGCTTTCACCAGCTGTAAACTCTTGCAGAAAGTTCTGGTTGTTGTTTGTCCACACCTGGACTTTAGTCTTGTTTCAGAACCTGAATGATGCATGCACACCAGTTTTACAGATGTGACTTATTTGTATGCAGACTGTTCATTCCTTGCCTTTCAGGCAGATGCACTCCAACTTCAAAGGAAGCCCCCAGTTAGTTCCTGGGGAGGCAGTGGGTCTGTTCTTGTTTTCCCCCACAATGGGGCCCTGTCACTCCCACGAGGATAAAGCCGAGTTGTGATATGAATGCCTGTTGACCCAATACATCCGATTTCAGCAAACCCAATACATCCGATTTCAGCAACCCCAAATGAGTCGTCATATATGGCATGCTTGAAAGCTCTGGGTCTATTATTTTTTCCCAAGAGACGGACTCCTTTCACCCCCCCCCCCCCCCCACCACAAAAAAAGAAATATATTTTCTAGATTACCTTTGGCTGCCTCATCCAGATCCTCTTGTGTCCAAGGTAAAGGTTAAAGTTGAGAGAAACGACTTTATTGCACCGTGTTTTATCCTATATGGTTTGGTCTCTCTCGGCAGAATGGCTAATTATCTGCCGAGAGCATCGCACAAAGCACGAACTCTGTAGCTTTCGCGATGATCCCTGAGGATCTCCACACAACACAAATTTCACTCATAAACTTGAACGTCACAGCCATGAAATAAACCCATGACCTTTAGAACGCAAGGAAAACTGCTTGTTCACTTCACCACAGAGGCCCCTTTCTCTTGTACCTTGCGGTACTGAGGTGAAGTATAGTATATGGGAATGTGGAGATTCCCAGGTACTCTGTAATTCCCTCTGTCCATCATTCTCATGGTCGGCCTCTTCTTTGCATCCTGTCTGGTCTGCACAACATTGCTTGCTGTGGTATAGTGTCTGCTTGCATCCACGTTATATGACCAAACCATTTCAATTGTTTGTCTTCTAATTAAAGCTAGAGCTGCCACTATCTCCACTCTCTGACTGATCTCTTCCTGCCCTATCGCTGAGAAAAAAACATATTTTCTAGCAAACCTTTGGCTGAGTTTTAAAAGAAGAAACATATTTCTTCACTCACCTTCGGCTGCCTTTTCACCTGTGGAGTCATATCTTCAAAGAAGTTTATTTCAGGATCCATCTGCACATTTTGGGTGTCTACTTTATTTCCATTATATCCCTGTGGATGCTTCTGTTGGCTGAATCCATTCATCTGTACCTCTCCCTTATGCCCCTGGGAGTTAGCCTGTGCAAACTGTTGACTGGGATGAACCGCAGCTTGTGATGGTTTGTAACCGGGCACTGACTGAGACTGTAAGTCCCACATATCCCATGATTCCATGTCAATCTAAAAGTAAAAACAAGTAAAATATTTCTTCTATATGTTTTTAAGCTCAGGAAACATCAGAAAATCTTTTTTAAAAGGTAAAAAAGTGTATAGTTAAAGGTTCTGTCAACCAGCTACTGAGCCGAGTGCTTGATGCGGCACTGTGAGATGTGAATTTTATGTGGAACAAGTTTCATTCTGTTGTGTATGTGTACTGCACTAAAATGGCAGGGGTACCGATTATGTTAGGCTGCAATGTCTGCTCCAGCTTTCAATCAGATTTCAGCCAATCCCCAATTATCAGTTGTTTACAACCTATTTGTTAGTGGGGGGAGGGGGGGGGGGGGGGGGGTATATTCTTGTTTCCTCACCAAAATGGTGTCCCAGAACACACATGGGGGAATTCACACATCGAAATGCTGGACAAATGTATGGTTTGCTTAACTTAGATTTACTTCATCGGAAATTACATCATCAGTCTCTCTAATATCACAAAAAGAATGAATCATCAAAGAAAGAAAATGATTGTTTGGACAGCCACATAATTTTAAGCTTATATTAGGAAGGCTGTCATAAATTAAAACCAACCACCTGTGAAATGAGAGTTTTCAGAAAGGATGCGAACAAAACCAGAAGGGATCATGTGAGACATGAAGAGATTAGAAGAACTAGTGGAACAATACCCTACATTAAACTTGTTGACAAACAACGAGAGTGCAGACTATCTTGCTGACACTGCAATTGCTATGGCTGGTCCAGTACTGGACATAAGCAATGTTATCAATGCCCTGCGCAGCACTTATCGTGACTACGAGCACTCCAAAAGGCATGACTCTGTATCCCTGTCTAGGCTGATGGACATTTGGGGAAGGGTGCAGCCTGGAGCTGTAAGATATGAACATTTAACCAAGGGGACAAGACGTTTTATTAACCAACACAGACCAGGTGTCATCAGTTGTTTTAAACTTGTGGAGCTTTTGAGGAGGAGATCGGAGCACCTATGGATCTGTCCGGAGTGCTGTGATGATAATCCTTACTAATCACTAAGAAACAAAGAGTGAAATGGTTTGGCTACCTAGTGAGAATGTATCCAATGATAGCAGTTCACAGAGCATTCAAAATGACAGCACAACAAGAAAATTTAAACACTAAGAGGATGAGGGAGACAGAAGAAGATGAATCAAGGGAGTTACTGACAACCTGAGACTTCAAAAAATCACAGTATCCCTGCGCAGCTGCCTATTATCTGTTAAACTGTGACTCAAAGCAGCACAAGAAAGATGACAATAGAAGAAAGAAAAAGATGATTTGTTACGTAAACTTGTGAGTGGACCACCAGGTTTTGTTTGTTCACTCCTTCATCTCCATCTTCGTTAGTGGCTTAGAGTTTATGAGCGTAATGTGTAACTCTAAAATATCTAGTAGACTCAGCTGCAGGTGAAATGGCAGCAAACCACTTTGCACTGATTTCAACAATTATTTTAGTTTCAACTGTTCAGTCATCAATGGAAAAATTAACGAATACAAAAATGCCTAGAAAAACCATAAATATCCAACGAATGCAAAGAAGATGCAACAAACTTTTTTCGCCTCCCAAAATATTATTTTCTGTACATAGTGTGTCCTTCTCTCTCTATGTATTGCAATGTGACTTTGCTTTATTCTTGTTCACCTTCGATGGCAGTAAACCCACTTTCTCTTCTTCTTCTAGAACTTGAATTTGTTTGTGCATGTTGATTTTACACATATGACTTATTTGCATGTAGACTGCTAGTTCCTCCTCTCTCAAACAGATGCAATCCGACTTTGAAGACACCATCTCTAATAGGTTTGATCTTATTAGGAGGCTGTGCTTGTAAGGAGGCAGTGGGTCCATCCCGCTCCCTCCCCCCACCAAATGGTGCCCCGAACTAACATTAGGAATGATAAAGATGATGAAGAGGAAGGAGAAGATGGAAAAAAATATATAAAAGATAATGGAGGGAAAATGCTGATAACACTAACCTCTCCATCTCCATCTTGAGGATAGGCCTGGGGTGTCTCCAGGATAAGACCTCCGGTTCCAACAGAAGTCAGTTCTGACCCATCTGATTCAGATGACTTTCTCCTCTGACAGATTAAACGCTTCAGAGGTCGAAAGACAGAGAAAATTGTGCCAATCACATACTTGAAGATATTCCAAACAACTTTCAGCATGGTCTGTTTACAGTGTGAAACAAAAGTACAAGATTGATTACAAATGTTACAACAATATAAAGATATAACTAAGGACAAGAATAGGCATGGTAAAAGCAAAGTCCAAGAATATTAAACACATCTAAAGTGCTACAGTAAGATTTAAAACTAGCAGTGACTTACTTAATTAAAAGCTGTAAATGTAAAGATAGAATGAACATAAAAGTGGACAGATGAATATATAATTTTAGGCTTTTTTTATAATCTGCTGATTTACTTTGCAGCAAAAGCCGCGTACAGTCCTGAGCTTCATCCAACATCAACTCATGCTGTGAAGAAAGTAATTTCAACCTTTTTTGCGGGGCACTGCAAGCTACCACCATCTATTTGCAGACAGATTTTTTACACGCACTCCCTCTCATACAATTTTTTTTTATCCAAGAAATTTAATTATTATGGCACAGTGAATAAAAAACGTAAAAGATTACTGCCGCAGCTAAAACAACAACCAACCATCTTTGGAACTCTAAAAAGGTTAGTTAACAATGATTGGAATTTCCCATGTGTTTCCTGGAGGGGGGAAAAAAAACAACGTTCTTCCTACTGGAAACAAAATGGAAAGTTCTCACTTGAGGAATGACAAGAAGAGAGTTAGAAGGATCAGAAACTTAGCCCGATTGACACATACAATATGATTATGAATGACTGTGATCATGTGGATCAGGTCTCCTATTACAGTAACCACACTCACAAAACTAGGAAGTGGTGGAAGAAGGTTTTCAAGTGGATCATGGAAGTGACACAGGTCAATGCTCACATCTTGTACCTGAGTGCATGAGTCTCGCACAGTTCAAAGACAAGCTCGTCCAGAGAAAAGGAATCTTAACTCTTAGAAATAGTTACCGGTGTTGCTGAACAATAGAAAAAAAATTTCAGTAAGCACAACAGTGCATGTCTAAAACAATCCTCCTGTGTGTCTAACATCCTCTAACATGGTGTAACTGTTGTATGTTATTGTTGCAGTACTGATCCCTAATTAGTTTGTCTGTGTTCTTCATTCTCTTTAATGTGATGTATTACATGTCACTATATCACCGATACTTTTTCATCACGGCAGTTTTAACTTTGTCATGTTTCATTAAAAAGATTCAGCTGAAAATTCTTCTTTAGCATTCCTTTGAGGTTCATTGCTACAAATATCACCCCCCCCCCCCCCCCCCCATTCATCTCTCTGGTTTGCCTTCTCTTTCGTTATTCGTAGGATAGCCAACATATAAGATTTTAATTCATAAATGTTGTGAATGTTGAATTAAGAATCGACATCACAGCACTTGACACCACCACCACCACCACCACCCCCCCCCCCCCCCCCCCCCCACCAAAAGCGCTCCATCTTTAACAGCAAGTGAACAGTTAAAATTCTTGGCTCTACTTTCAAATTTGGCCGGTAAGCTGGACTGCTTCGGCCGGCTTAGCTGGGTTTAGTGGGAGTTATGTCCCGTGGCCGCACTCAAAACAAGTCGTGGAAAAAGTCACGAATCAAATGGCATACTTACCTATCATCATCCGGTTGCGTAGGGTGTCTATCATCGTCCTACGGTTGCGTGTAGGACTGCTTATTGCGTGTAGGTTGGTCTAGGGTTTAGGGTTAGGGTTTAGGGTTAGGATTTAGGGTTAGGGTTTAGGGGTATGGTTCGATTTGAAAATTTTCACGTAGGTCGAAATAGTGACCGACAATCTGACGTTTGTGGGAGTGGCGCCACTGAAACTCTGTCAAATATGACGCCAATAGCGGGCGGCTGGTGCCCAGTCGCTGGCGAATTGTCCGTGTCAGTAGCATCCACCGTCCGTCGACTGTTTGCGCGTGCATACGACTGTGCGCGATTATAGGTAACTACGGCGTCATATTTGGCAGAGTTTCAGTGGTGCCACTCCCACAAACGTCAGATTGTCGGCCACTATTTCGACCTCATACGTGAAAATTTTCAAATCGAATCATACCCCTAACCCTAAACCTAACCCTAACCCTACCCCTCATCTTACGCAAACAACCAACCTACACGCAATAAGCAGCCCTACACGCAACCGTAGGACGATGATAGACACCCTACGCAACCCTACACGCACCCGGATGATGATAGGTAAGTATGTCATTTGATTCGTGACTTTTTCCGCGACTTGTTTTGAGTTTGGCGAAGGGACATAACTCCCACTAAGCCCCACTAAGCCGGCCGAAGCAGTCCAGCTTACCGGCCAAATTTGAAAGTAGAGCCAAATTCCTAAATTCATAAGTATGTCACAATATACAGTATACTCAATTTTTGTATTAATGTCAATAATTTATTTTATTTAAAATACAACTAATGTTTATACTAATATTTAATACTAACTAATAACATAGACAACAACAAAAAATTACAATTGAATTAGTCAGTTATAAAGTATAAAGTAAAGAAAGAAAGAAAGCCATATGATTACCAGCCCTGTCACAACAGCTGTGCTCATTAAACGAATCTACTTGGAATAATTCGAGTAACTCATCTGTTGATAACTGAGTGTGTTTCGCTGCATGATCAACGAGTTTTTCTAATATTTTACATAATAAAAACAGGTGATATCTCATCACAGTCGATCCATAACAGAACAAACCCCCAAGTTACAGCCGATACAGAGGTTTCCTTGTTGGCAGTTTATCAATTACTTACTTCTTTTGGTTCTATAAAAACATAAGTACATCGTTTTAACATAGGGCTCTATCTGCTGGAGTGTAGGAAATATGAAAACCACAGAAAACCATTAATTGACTATACGCATCTCTGTAAATTGCTATGACGATGGAAAACCTGTTGCACATAAACAGTCCCAGAGACCTGGTCGAGCAGTTTATTACGATAACTAAAATCCATCGCCTATATAGAAGGGTAGAGAATATTCATGCCATCTTTGCATAAGTTTACCCTATAGATACAATCGAGGAAAATAATAAACTATTTCACTAAGGAACATGTTAATGACACAGTGTTCGTAAGATTGTCTAATTATTCATAATCATAGCCCAAATCAAAGCAATGTGTGAAACAATAAAAATTACATATCGATCATATAAATAATTACGTGATACAAACATAGAAAATAAAAAAACGGCTATCCTCCGAATTATGGTCCCAAATTATCGAGGCCGAAAATATATCCTAACAGGGCCTCAGTCACATGTAAATTGCGGGCTACCGCCAACACCGAGAGTATCTCCCGCGCTGTATGCTGTGTTGATGGCAAACTACTGGACGTAAATTTGCCTAGAAAAACTACACAAAATTCAGGGACTGTTAGGGTTGGTTCTGTAACGCCCTGTAAAGGATAAGCAACTAACCGTTCGTCAGGGCTGCGCCTATAGAGGGGGGAGAAGTGACGTTGTGATTTCGGTCAGAGGCTGGGTGAAAGTTCCGGCCGTTCCGATAAGGAGAGACACCGTAGCTCACCTCGGGCGCCATCAGCCTCTGTGCTGGTTTAACATTTCCTCGTGTGAGTCTCCTGCTACACGTTCTCGTCGTGCCTACAGATAATGACCAAATTTAGCCTGAACCGAACTGGCAAGTAATCTCGGAGTTGACCACCACCAGAGATGCAGTGTTAAGAAAGCCCCTGGCACTCGTTAGCCTGTGGCCCTATGCATTGCGATGGCACGCTAGTAAGCTGCAAAATCCTTTTCACTTCCTTTTTTTTACCGCTTCGGGTGTTGAGGATTCTGTAAGGTTCTGCTCCTAGCTCTTCTGACCGCCTGGACCGTAGACACAACGTTCTGTTGTAGAGTTTCTCTTATGTTGTCTTTCCATCTTGTTTTGGAGGTACACAAAAAAAACGGAAACAGAGGCAGAGAGATCTTGAGCTCTGCGTCCTTCTCCTGTTTTAATGTATGCCTTGTATGACATGGTGTCACAAAGCATACTTTCTAAGCGGACAAACTATTTGATCTGCTGTCTTAATATATAATTTAGACGGTTCTGAGCTTTTCCTCTTATAATCTCATTCCTGATTTATCTCTTCTGGTCGCTCGTTCAGCCCTTCTCAGATATGACATTCCCATTCTTTTCTGGTCTGCTACTTGTGTGACCATACCTGGTACCTGTAATATAGATTGCGAATAGGTACAACTAAAGAAGTCGGGCACTTGGAGACCATGATTAGCCATTCATTCATGCGTCTTAACCTTTGAGACAGGCGTGTCAGATTGTATTGTGTCGACGCTGTCACCGACGATCAGGTGTGTTCTATATTTCAGGATGTGACCGGTTTTAACGACACCAGAATATCTAGAACTGGTCCTAACCCCCCCCCCCCCTACCACGCAGCTCAGCCTACGTCCTACGAAAAACTGCACCCTACATGCCGTGGTTTCAGAAGTGTTGACATTTTGCGGTAGCACCATCAAATGGTTCTTCGAACAGCGTCTGATTGACGGTAGGGTGCCATGTTGCTGCAGAAAAGCAAAGCTCCTCTCCTTGTCGGCCGTCAAAGCTGATAACTGAAGTAAATTCTTTTCCTACTTGAAGTCCGAGAACGCCTGAACATAACAGAGAGTAAAACACCTCTCCGTTCGCCGACAGATACAAAGCAGAACACCCGAGATCCTTGTAACTTAGAATAACGCGGTTCAAAGCTTAAGGCGCATGAATAAACGTCCAATCACGGTCTCTCTGGGCCCGATTTCGTTACATGAACCTAAGAATGAATATGCTTTCTACAAGAAGTTTCTTTATGAAAATCGGGATTGTCTTATGCTGTGAGAGGGGAGTTAGCTGTTCTAATATTTGGGTTGCTATACTGCATCAAAAGTTAATTAATGTATCCGTCTTTCCCATCTTCGGTGAAAATTGGGCTTTCCTCCGATTTACGGTTCCAAATTATCAAGGCCGAAAATATACCCTAACAGGGCCTCAGTCACATGACAATTGCGGCGTTCCGACTACCTAAATTGCGCACTTCCGGTGATTTCCGCCACCGCTGAGAGTATCTCCCAAGTTGCTTCGCGTGGTGTGGATTGGGGCTAAACTAGATGGCTTGGACTCACGAGCAGCAGCTACCGCATCTCCTGCAGTTTCCTTCATTTTATTTGCTCTGAGTCCCAGGCATATAGTATAGCCCCAATCCGCGCGGCATAGGAGATACTCTCGGCCGTGGCGGTATAGTCATTGACATGTGACTGAGGCCCTGTTAGGGTATACTTTCGGCCTCGACAATTTGGGACCGTTATTCAGAGGATAGCCGAATATTGTTTTGAGATATTTAAACTCATATGCCAGTTTAATGCCCGTGCAGTCTACTGCTATATTTATGTTCTGCTTCTTTCTTCCTTTGACATTACTTCTGTCTTTTCAGTGTTGATTCTCATATTTTTTGTTTTACATTCTTCTTCATTTATGGATGTGAGATGCTGCAATTGCATGGCCTATCTGCTATCAAAGCCTGGCCATCAGTAATTCATTGATGCTAATCATGTGTGTGATCCTAGCTATAAGACATGTTTGTTTGCATTTACCCCGGCGGAAAAACCTGGTTGTTCTTTCATTTTTGGACTTTGGCTTTGTTCCAGGGCCTGAGTTTTGCGTGTGCATCCGTTTTACAAATCTTGCTTATTTGTATGTAGACTGCTGCTTCCTTGCTTCTCAGGAAGATGCACTACGACTTTGAAGGAACCTTCAGATAGTCGACTCCTACGACATGCTTGTGGGGAAGGCAGTGGGTCTGTTGTAGTTTCCATACAATGGGGTCCCGGAACCCACACGGGGAACAAGACAACATGAATCTGTAAATAGGACAACAGAATGATCACTAGGATAAGATGAAAGAAAGAAAGCAATTGTAAAACGGGCTGATAGAAAGGACTCTTTTCCCTATCATCAGGGGAATTAGGCATAAAGGGCTAGACATATTCTATATACTAATCAGCACTTGGCAGGTGATGTGGTCAACAACATACCGGCCGCCTTTACTTTCCAGGAGTCTTTATGGTACCCATTTAAGGCTGGGTCGACCTGGGAGCCAAGGTCATTTTAGCTGATAGACCCATTGACTGCCCAAAAGCATGTTGTAAGAGTCGACTAATTGGAAGCCTTCCTCGAAGTCAGAGGACATCTGCCTGAGAGGCAAGGAACCAACAGTTTGCATAAATCGGACCTCTGAAACGGTTGTGCCCGCAACACTCAGTTTCTGGAACAAAACTAGAGTCCAGAAGTGGACAAACAACCAGAAATTTCTGCCGGAGTTTACAGCCAGTGAGTGCAAAGAAGAAGAAGAAGAACAAATAAAGAACTAAATACATAAAAGAAGAAGCATACTGAAATCTGAAAGACAAGCATCAAGAATGCATTAGAGAAAGAATAAGATAAAACAATTGATAAAAATTGTTTTAAACAGTACGCCAGTATCCATCAGGCCAACAAGTAAGCATCTAGCCACTTCACCACCACAGCTCACATCATCATCAATAAGCAGGTTCTTTACAGAGCGTCGCTCCCGTCACGGAGCACCTGAAAGTCTTTCTTTCTCTAGCCAATTCTCCAGCCTTGTGTGTTTTCATAGACTACAATGTCTCACTTCCACTTTTGTGGAGGTCTGCTCTCAGTCTCGTTTTCTGGACAATGCACCCTCCCCTGCTGTTCTCTCCATGCTTTCATGATGTTTAACGTAGCCAAAATACCTCAAGTTTCAGGACAGGATGCTGTTAATTCTTCTTCTTTACTTCCTCTTTTACCGCTTTGGGAGTAGAGGGAGATATAAGGTCCTGCTTCGTGCTCTTCTGGCTGCTTAGATCATAGACACATCACAGTGTTAAAGGGTTTCACCCATCTTATCTCTCCATGTTGTTTTATGGTCTACCTCTTGCTCTACGTCCATCTCCTCTTTTGGTATATGCCTTGTATGGTATAGCATCAGAAGGCATTCTCTCCAAGTGGGCAAACCATTTGATTTGCTGTCTTTGTATGTAATTTAGAATTGGTTCTGTACTTCCGCATGTGGGTTTCAGGGCCCTATTATAGGGAAAACAAGAATAGACCCACTGCCTACCCAAAAGCATGTTGTAAGAGTTGACTAATTGGGAGCTTCCTTTGAAGTCAGAGTGCATCTGCCTGAGAGGCAAGGAACCAACAGTCTGCATACAAATTAGTCGGATCTGTCAAATGGATGCACACGCAACACTCAAGTTCTGGAACAGGGCTGCAGTCCAAAAGTGGACGATCAACCTGAACTTTGCAAAGAAGAAGAAGAAGGTTCAGTACCGACGTTATCTCGTATGATCTCATTCCCGACTTCATCTCTTCTGGTCACTCCTACAGCCTTTCTCAGACACCTCATTTCCATGAAAACTAATTTTCTGTTATGTTTTTTCTGAGTGACCACGTCTGGCACTCATCAATTCTCCTCAAAGCTCACATTATGTTGGATGATAGTGTTTTTCTTCTACTTGTTCCATAATATTCTAAGAATGTTTCCGTAGCATCTCAGTTCAAATACTATGAACTGTTTCTTTAATGACAGAATAGGAGTTCATAACTCACATCCACAAGTTGCCGCTAGAAGGATGCACATCTCAAAATGAACACACAAGAAAACATGCATAGGATGAAAGCAGGAGTGGTAGAAGTAGACAAAACTTTACAAAGAAAACACTGGGAACAAACACACTGATACAAATCAAAAGGAAATATTGCATAACACAACAAAGCTACACATTTATTGATATGGATATTGTCAACAGTTTCTGCATGATATCATTAAAACATACTTCCAACAAGACAAGAAAATGATCTGCAACCAGTATTTTTTTTTTTTGGAGTGTTTTTAACATCCTGTAACAAAGTTGAGTGTAGTTAGCCTCCTACTTAACCCATTTCATACCTCTAACTACATCACTGGGGAAGTAATTTAAAAAAAAACAGTGTTCCATGACAGTAACAAAAAACATAGTTCTCTGACAGTAAGAAAACCTGATCTATGACAGTTAAAATAAAACATACCTGTGACAGTAACAAAACGGTTATGTGACAGTAAAAAAAACAGTTATGTGACAGTGATAACAAATAAGAGTTCTGTGACAACAAAAACAGAGTTCCGTCACTACTAAAACACAGAGTTCCACAACAGCATTAAAAACTAAGCACTGTGACGGCAACAGCATTACAGTTTATTCACATCACAAATTACTAAAGTATTATGTCTTTGGACACTAACACAAATCATGATCATCCTGTTGTGCCATGTATGTCTCACAGGGCTCGCAGTCTATTACTCCACTCCATTCTATCTTATACAATCAGTTCAATATCACGGATGAAATCCAGTCCGGCAGCTTTGGTCTTTCTCATCAGCGTTCTTCATCTTAGGGTTTCTTTTAGGCATCCCTGCCTCCAAAATGCCTTTATTTCCCATTTTAATGCCTGTTTGCTGATTCTCTGCTGGTTTCTTCTCAGGATGTGTTTAACATAGCACCAGCTTCTCTGTCTTACAACTCTTGATACTAGTGGCTGCCTAGACATTCTCTTATTTCTTCACTCCTTGTGAATTCATCCCATTTGATTTTCATCATTTTTCATAGACATTTGTTTTCAAATGCATTTAACTTTTGTTCCATGTTTCTAGCGGTTCTCCAACTTTCACCTGTATATGTTATCACTGAAATAACAATAGAATTGAAAATATGCAACTTGGTTTTAAAACTACACAATTTAGAGTTCCATACTAATACACATATTTGGAGAGGAAACAAAAATCACTTTCTCTGCAAGACTTCAGTTGGTTATACTATAGCTGCATGTACAATGTCACAATTGCGACTAGAAAAAATATTGGGGGTGGGGGAGAGGAGGGGTGTTGTTGAGTTGCTCAAAAGTGAAAATGTCAGTTAATGGCTGGTGCAAACCTGGTTCATTTTATGAGGATTGTATGGATTGTTACCAATAAGAAATGGATGGGTGGTGAATTACCCAGTTGTCGTGGGATAGTGGACTGGGCATTTAGCCTTCTGGGGCAAGAGCACAAAATGCTGACTTGTATGCATGTTAAAATCCTGCAGCAGGTGAAATTTGAAGCTGTTCTTATATGGCAATGGCCAGACTGGCTCTCCCTTCCTCTTCTCTTTTCAGCAAAGTGTTGAACAGGCATGGGGGTAGATAAGTGGGTTGGGGGAGGGAGGGGGGGGGGAGGGCTATGTGAGGCAGAGTCTGTGTCCACTTTATAATGCATTGTATACATTGGTCTTCATTCTTTTAAGTTCCTGATAAGGCTCAGACTACAGTGTAAAATGAGACACCAATTCACGAATGAATATTTATAGCATGTGTGATTCTGGTATACAGGCATTAAGGATTCTCAGTGCTGCTACAGACACTGTGCATTGTGCTGACATTCTCCTTGTGGGAGAAGACTGAAGCTCTTATGGAGTTAGCTGTGTGCAATAAAAAGTGACCTATGACTAAAAAAAAACAGTCGTTATAACAGAAATATTCTTCAACCAAAACACAGTATGGCAGTCGCCGTGGGCGAATGTCTAGACGCTCGCTGCGGATCAGAAAGTCGTGGGTTCGCTCCCTGGCGGTGCCGGAAATTTTTTTTAAAAATGACCTTGGCTCCCAGGTCGACCCAGCCTTAAGTGGGTACCAGGTGCAGTCCTGGGAAAGTGAAGGCGGCCGGCGTGATACTGACCACATCACGTGCCGTGCCGATTGGTCTATAAAAATATAAGTCTAGCACTATATGCCCTATACGCCTTAAGGCGTGGAAAAGGGTCCTTTACTTGTTTACTTAAACACAATATTGTATAATGCCAGTAAATGTGGCACACAGGTTGAGTGTTCAAGCCAAGAAAATCTGTCCAAAACTAGGGGTTGACTTAAAATAGTGGGTTTAAAATGCGTAAAGGTAGGCAGAGTAAAAGTAAAGGACCCGTTTCCACACCTTCAGATGTACTGGGCATATAGGGCTTGATTTACATGTTACAGAGGAATCAGCACTCGGTGGGTGATGTAGGCAATATTTCTATCCAAGACCATATACCTGGCAAACATGTAAGGCTGGGTAGACCTGGGACCAAGGTCCATTTTTTTTTTAAAGTCAGGCTCTGACAGATTTGAACCCATGACTTTCAGATCCACAAGCAATCATCTAGCTAGATAACAGCAAACCCCAGTGTGAGTATATGTCTGATTTAAAATGTCCAGCTAAAAATCTAGAGGCCGACTTGTAGGCCACAATTTACAATAAATGCAACCCTGGTTTCATCCAATAGGATATAACTGTGATGTCTGCAAGTGCCGAGATGAGGTGTCATTTCACAACCATGAAATATATATATAGTACAAGACCTTTTTCCACACCTTCAGGCGTATTGGGCATATAGGGTTAGACCTATATTTGTATAGATCAATCAGCACTAAGTGGGTGGTGTGATTAACATCACATCGGCTGCTTCCACTTTCCATGACTGTACCTGGAGTTAAAAGTCATTTTTATTTTTAAAAGTCAGGACCCGAACCTATGACCTTGCGATCAGCTGCCGAGCATCTTGGCACTACACCATGGCGGCCCCTAACACTGAAATATACTGTTTTCAAATTACTGTTTGTCAAAAGTCTTTTATAACTACCCAAATTACAGTACGGAACAGGTCTTGTAATGAAGGTACTGCAAACAACAACCCAAACGAGAAGTAAAACTAGCCAGCTTCTCAGTAAAACACAATCACAAATGACAATATGAACACTGCGGCTAGAAAGCCTTCATCAGATCAAAGCAGTTAGGAAAAAAAATACTCTTGCAAATGTACTGAAGTTGCTGTTGAAATCAGTTACTCTTCCAAATGTACTGAAGTTGCTGTTGAAATCAGTTACTCTTCAAAATGTACAGAAGTTGCTGTCAACCTAAGGTGTTTAGGCTGCCAGGCAGATCAATAAGATAATGCAATCAGGACAAGACCAAGATTCTCTGTTACTTTCTCCAGAGATGCTCCGTCTCAGGCGGCAAACATTTTAAGGTGTAGATGCTAACTGTCCTGTTAGCAAACTGACTGTACGAACGTCATTCTCTTCCACTCATAAGTCCCTCCTTGCAGATCCACATAATTCCCCATTTACACATACTTAAACATGTTATTTGATATAACCGTGCGTTTTCTATCAACATTTGTTCATAAATGGTCTTTAGAATGTCTCCTTTGTCCGGTACGAGCATTCCCATTGCTTTCGCTTTTGTATCAAACATTCACAAGCAACAGGGATCCACAGATCTTAGCTGGAGTTGCCGTGGCCGAGTGGCTAGACGCTCACCGCGGATCGGAAGGTCATGGGTTCGCTCTCTGGCGGAGCCGGACTTTAAAAAAAAATGATCTTGGTTCCCAGGTCGACCCAGCCTTGAGTGGGCACCAGGTGCAGTCCCGGGAAGTAAAGGTGGCCAGTGTGATGCTGACCACATCACCCATCTTGTGCCGATTGGTCTATAAAAATATAGGTCTAGTCCTATATGCCTAATGGCGTGGGAAGGGTCCTTTATTTACTTACTTACAGATCTTAGCTAACTGGGTACCACTGCTTTAAACGAAAAGTTAGCAATATGAACGAGGACATCAATATTATTAATTTTAGCCTGCTGTCAAAAAACAATATATATCTAAACTCTCAAATTAATGCCCCTGGATATCAAAATTATTCATTTTAGCCATAAAAAAAAGAACAAAAAAAAATATACAAAAATCATATAATGCTTTTATCAAAGTTATCATGAAAATTGTTGTCATCCTTGAAACAGAAAATACCAATCTTATGATGTAATCCTTTCATCAAAGTTGTAAAAAAAAAATTGGAGATTTCGCAGAGAAAATAAGACTCTTTGTTTTGTGTGGCTTTCAGAAAGCGGTACGAGAATCACACCATGGAAAGAGTTTAGGGCCTTGTCACAAAATATTTTTAGAGAAAGCACTGGATGTACATATGCAGTGCAGTCAGCCTCCATTATTGAAAACCCACACGACCCCCCCCCCCCCCCCCCCCCCCCCCCCCCCCAGAAAATTGTTTAACTATTTCGGCCCATGAATTCTACAACAGAAGGAGTCGTAATAAACTGGAAACTCCCATGAAAAATCCTTTTTTTTTTTTTAAATTGTTTACACAGGTCATTAATAAATTAAACAAATTTGTTATTTATCTAAATCTGAAAATTTATTTTGAAAAATATCAAGATATATACAGTAAACACAAACAGAGTGAAGCATTCAATGGAATACATATTAAAAATATCAATATGCTTCGGGTGACTCATGCCATGACCTCATGACCTCTATCCCTGAGGCTTACAGGGAAAACTTGGCTGTAAAAAAAAGCCATTGGGCTCACAAGGAACCAAACTAAAAGCTTTTTGTTAGAGTTATTTTACTCACATCCTGGCGTATTAATCACTGCAGAGGTGCACACAGAAGCAATGGAAAGAACTACGCTTTTCAAGAACAGGGGATATACATTAGCATTTACTGAACTGTCACAACCAGAACTGAGTAGATATAGTTGTCTTGAGGCAACAGGGTTAAGTCAAATAAAGAAAAAATCTATAATGCTAATTTCAAAGTTGTGAAATAATTTAAACCACCTATTAGAAAGAAAATTTCAAACCATAGGTCATGCCATTACCCAGATAATCTTATTTATCTACTGAAATAACAATTCATCATGTAATGCTATTTTCACACTTGTCAAGATAATTTTGTATGATCCTGGTATGCAAGTTTGAATCCTCAGTGGTGAAACAAAGTTCTTGCACTGAGATGAAGAGGAAGACTAAAGCACTCATACACTGCTATTACTATTTACTGAAGTTCACAGCTGCAGATTTCACCAACCTACACACATCTCTGTGCTTGAGCCTTCCCCTTCAACCTGGTGACTTTCAAAACTTAGTGATTCTCAAAACTTGGTGATTCTCAAAACTTGGTGACTCTCAAAACTTGGTTACTCTCAAAACTTGGTGATTCTCAAAACTTGGTTACTCTCAAAACTTGGTGATTCTCAAAACTTGGTTACTCTCAAAACTTGGTGATTCTCAAAACTTGGTGACTCTCAAAACTTGGTTACTCTCAAAACTTGGTGACTCTCAAAACTTGGTGACTCTCAAAACTTGGTTACTCTCAAAACTTGGTGATTCTCAAAACTTGGTGATTCTCAAAACTTGGTGATTCTCAAAACTTGGTGATTCTCAAAACTTGGTGATTCTCAAAACTTGGTGACTCTCAAAACTTGGTGATTCTCAAAACTTGGTGATTCTCAAAACTTGTTGATTTTCAAAACTTGGTTACTCTCAAAACTTGGTGATTATCAAAACTTGGTGATTCTCAAAACTTGTTGATTTTCAAAACTTGGTTACTCTCAAAACTTTGTGATTCTCAAAATTTGGTGACTCTCAAAACTTTGTGATTCTCAAAACTTGGTGATTCTCAAAGGGATGCCATAAAAAGGGATTCTGATTTGGTCGTTGAAGCACACTTGTTCCTGCTGCTAGGTGCCCTCATCATTTGCAGGCAAAATGTTCAAGTGTCCCTCTACCTTTACTTCTTTGTATGAGTGCCAATCAATACACACTAATTTATCTATCATCTCAGAGACATTGTGATCTGCAGGCTCTTCCTAATTTATTCACTGCCAAACAACAGAACAGGTATGGAGAGAATGGCACCACTGGGAGTGACCAGGAAACTGGTCGACACTCTACACTCAAAGGAAAGGCAAGACAGACATATAATTAAACTGCTACTGGCATCACTGGAACTGAAATTCGCGCTGGCTGCTGAAGATAAGGACGGAGTACTTATGGGAATGTTCCGAGTGCTATAATGTCAGTTCTTAGCTTAACATTCAACAACAGAACAGGTTTGATAAAACATTCTGATATTGATAAAACACATGACAGTAAGCCAATTAACATCTGACTAAACTATTTATAGGAAAAAAAATTGTAAATGAAGTTCTGGTCTTCTCATTTATTGAAATAGTATAGACACAAACAAAAACATTGCACAATTTATTGCCTGATATATTTCGCTGTATCTCGTCAAATGCATGACTGCTGGGTTAAATCAACATATAATGAAGCACAAAATGAATCCTTCTCTTACTGAAATGCATAAACATCATTGTAAGGTTGCTGTACATGTATCCTCCATAAATTCAAAATCAGTCATGTGACTACAATGGTAACTTCAAATTTATCACATGATCTTTCTGTTTACATAACACAGGAAAGTACAGTTTTGATACAGCCTCGTTTGCTCTTTTTTTTTTTTTTAAACCGGTGCATTGCAGTAATCATGTAAATTCAAAAATAAAACAAGCACGTGGTATGAAAAGTAATTTATCACCAAAGGATACTTTGTGTGAAAAACTCACCAAAGACAAAAAATGTAGCCTATAATATAATTAACTGTGTCCCAAACAATGTATTGCAAGTAAAGCTTATTTT
The DNA here is from genome assembly GCA_905116865.2 of Candidula unifasciata. Lineage (NCBI taxonomy): Eukaryota > Metazoa > Mollusca > Gastropoda > Stylommatophora > Geomitridae > Candidula > Candidula unifasciata. Next base: position 3,124,513 of record CAJHNH020001779.1, on the reverse strand, counting down.
AAAATGTACCATTCAAAATGGTATGTGGTTCTACTTCTTAAATTTTGTGAGAGCCCGCTAAAGAAATCTGGCAAAAATAAGTAGATATTTTATCCTGAAATTCTTCTGATTAACCTTTGTTTGTATGAGTGATATAAATGCAGCATGCCTATTTACAGCACAGCTGCAATATTTGTGCCTCTCAGCAGACATATCCAACTTCATCAGGCATTTATTATCAGGGTTAGCCTTTTCGTTTGTTCCATAGGACAGTTTGTGGCGACTTCATCTTCTCCTAATTCCCAGATGTTATCCCTTGACCCTTCCAGTGCAGTTTCGTCAAACTGGTCGACCCTCAAGGCGAAGCAAGGGCAGAGCATGGGCATTCCCCACCATCCAAGGAGACTTCCATGAATGCAGAGCGAGGCCAATACATGGCAGTCTGGAACTGGGCTTACCCAACAAACCATTGTGTTCTACACCTGGCTGCTTCACCTCACATCCTCATCATGGGCTGAACCCTTGAGGAATCACCAGGAAGCAGTCTGCAAACCTACAACTCCTGATTCCATGCATAAATTGGTGTCTCCTTTCCTTGGCATGTTAGAGACATCTCTCTTTGACAACGGCACCTTTCATGTAGATTACCCTGTGCTCTTTTAGCGGCCATTGTGGGAAACTGGGCACAAAGCATGTTTTCCATGTATGGTCATTACACTCCTCAAATGAGCATCTCATTTTCTTAGCATGTTAAGACATCTCTCTTTGACAATGGCACCTTCGATGTAAATGCTCCAGCGCTCTTTCAGCGGCAGTTATGGGAAGCACACACCAGGCATGGTTTCCCTCTATGGTCATTACACTCCGAGGAGTGGGGCCATTGGTAATGGACGTTTGAGCCTTTTATGTCATGAAATAGGAACTTTAAACGAGGAACTAATGAACTTTCGCTGTCATACAGTAGGACACTTAATGGATAGACATTTGAACCTCAGCAGCCATACAGTAGCCTCAGTTTGACAGATTTCTGAACCAAGTTATACGACTTCTGTGAAATTACCTCTTCTGACTTTGCTGTCCTTTCTGTTTCAACTGTTGCCTTCTGTCACTGAAAGGTGGTAAAAAAGCTTAAACAGCAAACAAAGGCTAGACACTGCACTGGAATATATCTCATCTGGCATGGCCTCTATCAGCTGTTGGCCTACTGTCTGCCGAAAGCTTCTCACACAGTTTACATTCTGCAACTCCAGTGATGGTTTCCAGAGGCCTCAGGAAAAAATTTATTCATTAATCGAACGATGCAGCTGGAAATGAACCCACAATCTCCAGACTGAACGGCAAATTGTTTAAACACTTCACTATGGAGAGTTGCCACTGAAAGAGTTAATGGTGATGTGTGTTTTTTTTCCCTTCAATCATCTCTGGTCTTATGTCTAATCCAATGTGGGCCATGATTTGGGATGTTAGCTTCAGGTCTCTGAGATTTTCTTTAACCCTGGTTGTCAGGTCTGTTGGATGTGGTCAAATGTTTCACAGCTCCTTGAGGAGAGGATGGTCTTGCAAGACATGTTCTGGGGTAAGTTCGGCACGAAGATGCTCACAGAGATCTGTTTTTGATAAGTCTTCTTCGCTTACTCTTTTACCGTTTCAGGTGTTGGGGAAGGCATAATGTTGTAGAGATTCTGACATGTCAACTTGCATTTGGTTTACCTTGTGTCCCTCTCCTTTTTTGTGTATGCCATGTGTTTTGGGCAAGTACTGATTTTTTTAAATTTTAATGTTTGGTAAGTCAAGAATGTATGGTAATGGTATTTAATAACTACTGATTGTACAAGAATGTAATTCAAGACATATCTAAACACAATACAAACTATGACCAAGAACAACAACACAGGAAAAGGATAAGACACATACCAAATGCAACTGAATGTTTAGACAGTAATCATAGTATTTATTTATTTCTTGACCTCTTCACAAATGCAAACATGTGACTTGAACATTACTGGTAATGTAACTGATAACTACTGATTCTACTGTATTCAAATATCAAAACTGTCCAGTATCTGATCTTAGCTCAGCACAACATTAGACATTTATTTACACACAACATGCTGGCAATCTCGAACCTCCTTTTACAACAGTTTAAAGATGGCAAATGCAATGGTACAAACATGTTTAATGTAAAAACAACAAAAAACAATACATAACTGATCTCTCAAAAACAATACTACAGGGCTCTGTAGAGCAGAAGAGGCCCACCAAGAAAGACTGGATACAGAACTTGACTGACTGGACAGGCCTCAGGCATGCAACCACGAAGTCAACTGCATCTGACCATCAAAGGTGAAGGGAGCTGACCAGAGAGTCAACATCAGTTGGTGACTCGACGACACGTGGTGTTATGGGACAATTTTGATGGTGATGATGATGAGATTAATATGACAATATCAAATACTGTGTTTTGACTGGTAGAGATGACATTATTTCAAAACTGCAACAGGGATATTATCTCCATCTTCTCATAAAGCAACGTTGATCAATTTGACTGAAAGAGAAATATATCTATATGGCGTCAAATCAATCTCTTTATAAAAATCTACATGTTTATAATCTAATTCAAGAGATTATATTCAAACACAAAAACTGTGCAACATATATGGTTGAAACCATCTCATCTCTACCCACAAACTAAATATGTATATTTCACTGAAACATTATATTTGTAAGGTTGCAATCATTCTCACACAATCTAACTGGTTTATATTTCAATGAAACATACTGGTATGACTGCAGTTATTTCAAACATCATCTGGCCACCCTGGGAACGCACGTCGTTTGTGAATGTTCTCCCGTGACTGCTCAATAATTATGGACCAAGACATCTCCCCTAGCAACGACCTCAACCCTGGGGACCAGTTCCTCAGTATCTCTCCAGCTGTAGAACTGTTCAACAGGACACCCCCTTTGATGACTCTACACCATCTCCTGGACACAGGAGGCAGAGTCCGTTGCCCCCTGTAATGATTACATCTTAACCGTATAAAAATGTTATATGATTATAATTTCACCAAAAGATATATTTAAATATAAAAACTGCAGTTATCAATTAATTAATATTTCTTTCTCTCTCTCTCTCTCTCTCTCTCAATACATCATGTATATAAATGACATATATTAAAATATCAAAACTGCCCAACATGTTATGCCAAACTTAATTTTATCATTCCCTCACAACCTCACAAGTTTATGATCCGCCACAAAGAGCACAATGAAAAATTTATAATAATTTTTAAAAGCTGTGTCATATACATAAATGCATTATTTACTCCTTTCATTTCTTTTCTAGTTAAGTTCTGAATGAAGAAATTATGAAGAAATATCAAAACTGCAGTTTTTCTTATTCTATTTTTACCTCACAACAATCTTAAATATGTGGGGAGTTTTTAATAGTAGAAAAATTGAACAAACCATCAACCTTATGTATTCACACAATCTTGCAACACCTGGCTATTCCAACAAAGATTAAAGACAATTTAAAAATGCTATCTTTATTCCAACGTTAGGCTATCGGTTTCAGACCTGGAAATTAATTAAAGACAAGAAAACTAACCACACTTTGAAATGGGATGTGTGAGAAAGGCTGTAAAACTCCAAAAAGATTGTAAAAGAAATGAAGAGATAACTACTTGAAACTGACCAATCATTAAAAATTACTGAGAAGCTAAGATAGAAATGGTTTTGGCACCCAGTGAGAACGGACCCCACAATGTCAGCAGCAGGACTGTACAACATGAAAATGGAAACATCAAGAGAGAGATCTGGAAGAAGATGGATCGAAGAAAGTCACTGTCAGCTGAAGACTTCACAAGATTACAGCAACCAACTGTCATAGCTACGTACTATCCGTTAACTGCGATGCCTAGAGGCACAACACAGATACTGACAAAATTCAGAAGAAAAAGCATTAAAATTTAAAAAATCTGACAACACATTCAATTCACTGTCCTATTGTGAGATTGTATGTCACGCTGGGTCCAGAGTCAATTCCTTCCTTCGTTCTATTCTGTGCAATCACTTAACATCATGGATGGAGTCCAGGCCAGCAGCTTTGGCTTCTTTCATTACCGTTTGTTTTGGCGTTTCTCTTGGACGTACTTGTGTCCTTAATCTCTTATTTCAGTGCCTTTTTAGTGATTATCTATTTTCGGAATGTATCTAATACAGTGCCATACATATTGCCAACATATCAGGTCACATTTACACCACACACTGATGATTAGCAATGCTGGTAAACAAACTTAGTTTATATGAGAGGTAACAGTGTTCTTCAATCTACTACTGGGATGGGACATACAACCCTGTGTGGGCTCCACGGCTCCATTTTAAAATAAAACAGACCCAATATTTCTTTAACAAGCATGTCATTGGGAAAAAAAAAAGATATGTTGACCAAAAGCTGCGGACATCACAGCCTAGATGTAAACCCCAATACAACACAAACTGCCCTTTCAAGGGTGAACACAGAAGAAATGTAAAATGTACATATAATCCCAGCAACGAAGCGGTTAGAACGCTCGCCTGTTGGCCAGGTAATCATTTATTAAAAACTTCAAACCATCCAGATGACTTTCAAAACTTTGCTTATGCTTCCAGACCAACCTAATCTAAAATGAGCACCAGATGTAAAGAGTTGAGATGGCCGACGTGATACAGACCACATCATACAGCAAGTGCTAACGGGCATACGGCTAGAAACATACATTAAATATTTTTCTAAATAATCATTATCTACAGTTATTTTATTGGTACACTGAAACTAAAAATCCCTTTCAAAGGTACATACAGTAAAACCTTGTCAAGATGAACTTATTTAAGATAAAATTTGGTTATAAAAAATTTTCTCATTATTATTCATAATATATCTTTTTATATTCGGCAGGCATAAATTGTAAACAGATTCTTGACTTTTTGGTCCCTTAGAATTTATGTTAACGTGGGTTTAAGATAGTACTGGACCCCATCATTTGAACTGATCAATAGACTTGCACTCAATTGGGGATGTAGTCAACATAACACCAGGTGGCAGTATTTATCAAATAAACGACAGGATCGGAGTGTTGAGGAACTTCCCAGGACTTTTCTTGGTACCCATCCTTGACTGGAGGGACCTGGGAGTCAAGAATCTTTTTTAATCCACCCTAAAGCAAATCTGAACCCCTGACCTTCAGGCCAAACATGCGAGTGTCTAAGAGCTGAGCTGCTGCAGCTTGAGGCTTCCAATGTGTTCAACAGTCAAAATAAGAAACAAATGTGACAGAATATCATTATCTGTTATGCGTTTTTCAATGTAAACGTTTACAAATCTTACTAAACATTCATATCTAAGAGATTAAAAAAAACTTTACTATATGCACTAATGCACTGCGTTCTCTGGTAACTTTTACTGTGAAGTCTGATACGATCACATGCTAAACATGTTACAGAAAAGCTCGGTTGGACAAACTGGCGAACCATACAAAAAGTAATATCAGATTTCTGACAGGCTCAAAAGTCCAGACAATTTTCAGGTAAAACGAAAAAAAACAAAAAAAACATTGAGATCATTATGGAAAGATTTCCTTCTTACTGCTCATCGGCAGTCTTTGCAGACAATGTTCGGCGTAAAACCGTTTCCTCCTGGACCTCATTAGCAAAACTAACATTCTTGCTAACACTTCCTCTTGTCTCAAAACTTGCTCTTCGCTCTTTGTCTGTTGTTTGTTCATTCTGATAGTTCCCAGGCTGGCCATTTGTGGAGAGTTGATCGGAAGTTGTGGGTTGTGCTTTGTCTAGGCTCTTCTGTTGCTTTTTGAAGAACGTGAAGTACACAAACCCAATAAGAGTTAGGATGTGGAAATAAAAGTAGAGAGATCTGAAAATATAAAATGTTAAAGGTTAACGTTGTGAAGATCAATTTCTAGCAAATGCACAAGCTTCGTCTAAGTAGTTAACCATTGTGCCCATGTGGGCTCTGTGCGCAAACTGCAGAATATATCCTGCAAGACTGTATATGTAAGCAAGACAATGAAATTCTTCTTCTTGTGTTTTGTCTAGAGCAAACAGTGGTGAATACAACACTCCAATCCTGTTGTTTATTTGATAAATACTGCTGCCTCCTCTATCTTATAATAGCTGACACTATCAGTAGTCCATATATTTCTTTCATTTCCTCACCTCCTCGGGTGGTTCCGGGGCCCTATTACAGGGAAAACAAGAATAGACCCACTGCCTACCCAAAGGCATGTCGTAAGAGTCGACTAATTGGGAGCTTCCTTCGAAGTCGGAATGCATCTGCCTGAAAAGCAAGGAACCAACAGTCTGCATACAAATTAGTCAGATCTGTCAAACAGATGCACACGCAACACTCAAATTCTGGAAAAATAGGACTGCAGTCCAGAAGTGGCCGAACAACCAGAACTTTCCGCCGGAGTTTACAGCCGGTGAACGTTAAGAAGAAGATTTCCTCCCCATCTTTTGATTCACCCAATCTAATGTTCATCAATTTCCTCAGATTGTTTTTTTTTTTTGGTCAAACCACTTGACGCTGTCCTTCCATAACTTAACTTTTCCCCTATAGTGTGGTCTTTATAACAATATCTGTCACTTCAAATTTTATCAGTTGAACAAATGGCTGGTCGTCCCCTCAAATCTATCCATGTAACATTTGAATACCCTTTGGGTTGTATTTTTGTAAAGATGTTCAGCTGTGTTTAGAATCGACATCACAACACTCGGGACATTTCCATAAGCACTCTGAACCCATTTTCAGCAGCCAACTAAATGTTGCTGAAATACGAGGTGGTTTCAAATGAAAACAATAAATGTGTCAAAGAAATTACAACCACCAAGCAACAATGTATTGTAACCTTGTCAATACTGTTGTTAAGGATTTCAAGAGTATTAAGCATGTGATGTTATGGTGCAGATGAGCAAAGTGACATCATAATGACAGTTTAAAGATGATCATTCTATATCTGATATGCACCAAACAGAAGCAGCATTCGGTTAACCTTCTTCTTAATCAAATGAAGTGGTGAAACCTACATAAATTTATCAGTGAAGGAAGTTTCAATATGGTGATGTATGCCTGTTAGTCCAGCAAGTGTGTGAGCGGAGTAGGAGGTTTCAAAATAACTCTGGGGTCATTACCTGATGAGGCTCACCCGGCTGTGAACAGTCTGTCACAGAAGTCATACTGTTTTGAAAATTCTGACTTATCATTTGCTTATGTCACTAGTTTTCATCTAAAGCTCCCTCACATTTCACCTGTCTTTTATATCTTTCAACAGTCAACACAAAGCTAAAATCAGTGGTAAGAAAAAATTCTTTAAAAAAAAAAAGGAGTACATACTTGTACATTTCAATGCAGGCGTAAAACTCCAACACCAGAAATGGAAGCGTGAGGTAACTGTTGGCCAGACGAGTTGCGATGAATGTGATGACCTCATAGGTGTACACCAGAGGTCGGGATGTTTGGAAGAAAGGTCGTATGTGGCGCCTTACCTGTAATTTTTTTTTTTAAATGTTACTCAACAGTCATATGCGATTTAACAAAAGAGAGCAACTGGCTATAAAACAACAAATTTAACCCGACTGATCGTTTAAAAAAACAGCTTATGTAGGAGGTAGCAGTTCCCTTGCTCTGTAGGTGTGAGTTTCCAGATCATTCCACTGTTTCTCCCTATGTGGGTTAAGTGCCCCATAGTGGGGGAAAACAAGGATTGACCCACTGCCTTCCCAACATGCATGCCTTAGGAGTCGACTAAATGGGGCATTCTTCAAAGTCAATACTTCTGCCTGACAGTCAAGGAACCAAGAGTCTGCATACAAACAAGCCAGATCTGTGAAACAGATGTGCATTCAACACTCAGGTTTTGGAATAAGACTAAAGTCTGGAAGTGGTCGAAGAACTGGAACTTTCTGCAAGAATTTACAGCCTGTGAAGGCAAAGAAGATCTAGTTGTTTGTCTTATACTATCCTCTGCTGCGGGTTCTGGAGCCCCACCAATATCCCCCTCCCCCAACCAAACATGCTGGAAAAATTTAAAAGCTGAATATTTACTGGGCTTCTGAGATCAGATGTGTTGGGTGAAAAAATGCAGCTATTGCAGCCTAGCTGTAAACCACACCATAATAAGCCAAACAACCTTTCTAAGGTTGAATGCAAAAGAAGCCTTGTAATGCTATTTATTTCAAAGTCTTCACTGATAAAATTCAGCTCTTCTAGAACCCTCCAGCATCAAGTGAAGTACAAACAGCAAGACCGTCCATCTCCATGCCTCATATATGACTCAAAACTTCATATATGTGAGTTCCCAGAAACTCTGTTATTCCCTCTTTCCATAATTTGCATGACTGGCCCCTTTTTCGATTCCTCCTTGGTCTATACATCACTGCTCACTGAAGTATACGCTCCAAACTGCCTACAGTTTTATCTTATCCTTGAGTTACAGCCCCTGGCATTCCCCGGGATATTTATTTTCCCTTTCCCACATGTCTCGCCAGTCTATTGGCTAGACATCAACCTGGCTGCTTCGAGATATGAAGATAAGTGATTTTGTGTATTTTTTTAGTATTGTCTAATTTATGTATGTGGTGATGAAGGCTCCACAGCTGCAACATTCACGTTTTGATTGTGCTTTTTATATTGTGAAGCTCGTTGATATACTTTTTGTTCTGTTTTATATCTTTCCTTGAAGTATAGGCTGAACCATTCAACCTGTTTTGAAAGGATTTATAGTGCTGTAACCATTCCCATTTTCTTTCTGATTTAACCATTTCCAGTTTACACTACCCATAATATGTTGAGCGCTCTTATCAAGAACTTCATTTTGATTTTAATTTGTCTTTAAACTTCATTATTTGGGTCCTGCATTGATAGCACAGAAACCTTTCTTCACACCTTCAGGCCTTCTCCACACCTTCAGGCCTTCTACACACTTTCAGGCCTTCTACACACCTTAAGGCCCTCTCCACACCTTCAGGCCTTCACACTTTCAGGACTTCTCCAAACCTTCAGGGCTTCTTCACACCTCCTCCACTTTCAGGCCTTTTTCACACCTTCAGTCCTTCTCCACACCTTCATACCCTAACCTACTGGACATACAGGGCTAGACTTCGCAGGTCAGCATCACGCCGGTTGTCTTTACTTCCCTTTAAGGTTGGGTAGACCTGGAAGCCAAGTTCATTTTTGAAAAAAAAAAAGTCTGGCTCCAGCAAGACCTGAACCCATGACCTTCCGATCCGCAGGTGAGCGTCTAGCCACTACACCCTGGCAGCTCCCATTAGCAGCATAGAGTAGGTTAAACAAAAATATTCATGTTCAATGAAGGTGCCCGCACGCAACGGGGACACCCATGTGCAACAAAGATATAGTGCAATGAAAGCAATTCATGTGAGCTGTGAAGCTGCTTATGTGGACAGAACTGACTGACATCTGGAGAAAAAAGTGTCTGAGCATATTCCTGTATGGGTGGAAAAAGCCATACAAAGTAAAAAATCAAGATGTAAAAAGCAACAAGGACAATAATTTAACAATACATGACCCAGGTGACCGGTTGGAAAGACCTTCCCTCTTGTATTGGGCCCCAACTTTTGACCTCGAGACATGCTGTAAACAAGGCCAATGCATTTCAAAATTCTTCATACATTGTCAGATGGCAGAGGGCTAAGATTTCTTGAATCTGCTACTATTCATTACCTCCATCCACAACTTTGTAAACAGAAAGACATGGTTGAGATAATGCAACAGGCAGTTGCTTTTGAGAGTGTTTGAAGTTGTACTTCAGTTATAAAGGATTCACTTATTTGCTTCACTGATGTAATTGTTACTGTAGTATGCAATTGACGAAATACAGTGAAATATACCAGGTAATAAATTGTGCAGTCTATTGTTTGCGTCTTCTTTGATCAAAATCCAAGATATCAATTTTAACAAATTACCTGCCGAGCAACAATCGTCATTAAGGCACCACTTCCAAACATGAGGTAGTAGCCAGGATAGAAACCGTGCCAGAAAGCACTGCATGCGAACACAGCCAGCGTGTTGTAGCAAGGAGCACGGTCATACACCACACGTCGCAGCCAGACCAGCGTCTTTTTGTTCCAGCTGTCAATATTCACCTTCAGACTAGTTGATAGCTGAAAACAGGAGAAAGGTAATTCTGGATTGTCATTCACAATTACGGTCATGATTTTAGTTTATAATGATGGTATTTAGTATTGGTTTTAGTTCACAATGATGGTAATTAGTATTGGTTTTAGTTCACAATGATGGTAATTAGTATTGGTTTTAGTTCACCATGATGGTAATTGGTATTGGTTTTAGTTCACAATGATGGTAATTAGTATTGGTTTTAGATGGTAATTGGTATTGGTTTTAGTTCACAATGATGGTAACTAGTATTGGTTTTAGTTCACCATGATGGTAATTGGTATTGGTTTTAGTTCACAATGATGGTGATTAGTATTGGTTTTAGTTCACAATGATGGTAACTAGTATTGGTTTTAGTTCACAATGATGGTAACTGGTATTGGTTTTAGTTCACAATGATGGTAACTGGTTTTGGTTTTAGTTCACAATTATGGTAATTTTTATTGTTTTTTAGCTCACAACTATGGTAACTTGTATTGGATTATAATAATTGGTATTGGTTTTAGTTTACATGTGGCTCTGTGACTAAGCAGTTAGTGGATGTGTGTGACAATTCCATGATCCTTGAGTACTAGTGTTAGATTCCAAGGGCACAGTTGTTTTTTTTAACTGTCTTCTTATGGTTCTCAGACGATGGTATGAGAGTCACAAAGTGGAAGAGTCAGGGGCATCACCATGTAAATATTCCCAAAGACAACAGTGGCTCCCGTTAGCCAGTCTTCATAAAAGAGACTGCACAAAATTTATTAATTTTTTTAGCAACAAATGTGCTATTAAGATTACTTAAGTTAACTATTCTATTTAGTCTTTGCTTCAACTAACAATTAAACAAGGCAGTCTTGATCTCAATTCACAATTACACTGTTTAGCATTAGTTCTATTTCTTATTTTCCATTTCTATAAATACCAATCAATACACAATTATTTTTATTTTGCTCTCTTAATTGTCTAATGTGCTGACATGACTAAGGGGTTACATGTTTACATTTAGAAGATATTTCTCAGTAACCACCTATTCATGATTTGTGTATGCCTTTTCAAGAACATCTCCTAGTCAGACATTCAGTCTAAGCTGCAGCCATCAAATGACTTATGGTAAAACAGAGTTACGCTGCACTGATTTGTGATATCTAATCTACACAATCATTTATTCGCATTTGTTTTCTCCGGCCTTTTACTGTCCCATAAGACTTCACCTTCACTGTCTGGTTTATCTTCTGTAAAAAGCCCTTCCTTCTTCTTCTTCGCATTCCCTTGCTGTAAACTCCAGCAGAAAATTCTGGGTGTTGTTCGTCCCCATCAGGACTTTGGTCTGGTTCCAGAATCTTATGAATTAATCAAGTAACAGAAAGTACTGTGAACAGCACTCATAGAAAGAAGTAGAAAGATAGAAGAACACACTAGATAACATAATCGAAAGCTATAGTTACCGTGCCAGGAATTGAACCTGTCACCTCCAGACGGCGTCTGCGCCTCGCCATGAATACAAGTGCACTAAGATACATGGTCAACTCGGCACCCCCAAAAAAAGGTGTCTCATTGGCCTAGTGTTGTGTGCACATTTGCTGCACAGATCTGGCTTATGTGTATGCAGACTATTGGTTCCTTGACTTTCAGGCAGATGTACCCCGACTTGGAAGGAAGCCCCTAATTAGCTGACTCCTACTACATGCTTTGAGGAGAGACAGTGGGCCCATTCTTGTTTTCCCCATAATGGGGCCTCAGAACCCACACGGGGAGTAAAATGTCCAACATGAGAAAGCATTAGCTATCTCTGACCATCGGCTATCTCTGACCACCAGCTATCTCCTAGAGTTATTGGAACAAGCCCCTCTACCACTACAAGGGGAAAACATATCAGAAAGTGAGCGACTTATTACATCTGCTTATAGATGACGTACTAAAGACCAGTTATTATAATCTGTATTTTATTCAAAGAAAGCCCCTTGTGCATTGAACAGCAAGTGGCACGATCTAACAAACACTTTCGCTTCAATACAACTGTTACAATGGTGCTTTTTCTGAGTTTTAAACAGAATTTAATGTTAGCTTTTTTTTTTTTTTTTTTTGCTCCATGCTGATTACATAACAATGCACCTCTGACTAGGTTAACAAAATGGCGGCTTGTTTGTTGTCTGCTTATCGGGCGGGTATGAAAAGTTGCCAGATCATAGATGAAGGTCGCCTTTTTGGATTCCATACTGTGATTCATAGATGGCATTTTTGTCTTAGCCATAATAAAATCAATCTCATTACTTAACTGTGGGACCTTGTAAATTAATTGTATTATCTAAATATGTTTTTTCAATAAAATATCCCAATAATATAAATATACAAATAAATCTAAAGGTTGGCAGATATCCCAAAGATCAAAATAAGTGACATTTCTCATCACATAAACTCACCTCAACACCTAAAATACTGACATTGTCTGTAAGATCCCAAACGGGATTTCCCTGAGCATCATAACCACTAAAGCCGAATCCAGCGGCATTATTTAGAGCATCAGCTGAAATGTTTTCAAACAAAAACAAAAATGCAGTAATTATGCAAGAGGGGAAAAAAGATGGTTTTAAATTACAAACACAATTTTTAGAGTGTTTAATGGTGAGAAGACTGACTGCATGCACTGAACTATGAACCGCTCCCTAAGGCTTGGTCTCTTTCAACAGAGAAGACAGCGTCGAACACGAAACCTCACAGCTCAGGCAAAGGCCTCCAGAGATCTCTGACATAACTTGTACTCAGAACCAAAGGACCTTCGGCCCATGAGGCAAGCGTTAAATCACTCGCCACACGGACCCCTTAAAGAGATGAACGCCCATTATAATGCTTACAAAATGTTGAATCACTATGTTCCTTTGTGAAAAAACATGAAATTAATACCGTCATCAGCATGTGGCAGGTATTTTGCAAAATGACACTCCTACCAATAGTGAGGACAACACCATCACAGCACTTCTACCAGATCTACGGGTGCTCTGATCTCAATAGCTCCACAGGGGTCAAACTGATCATGTCCATTCTGTTGATTTATTACACTCCCACCATAATATGTTACACAGCCTCTCATCCTCATCATCACATGTCATGCTAATATGCGTAGGGTGTCATGTTATGCTATCTTATACAATCACCAGAATAAAAGATCATGTCTTTCTTTTCTCACCCCAGACATATGGCCAACCATACTTATCTTTCTGACTTCCTCTTGCTCTATTTATATCAATCTTGCCAGTCGTGCCAGTTGGTCTATAAATAATATAGGCCTTGCATCTTGTGCTTTATATGCCACTGGCATAAGGAGTCCTTTACTTTTTCTTACTTTGAGGTTAAAGCCTAAAGAATCGGCCCCACCGCAAAAGGTTTTTATCCCATACAGCTTGGCCTCTCTCTGCAAAATGGAGAGCCGCTAACCGAAAGCGTCACAGAAAGCAGGAACACAATAGCTCTGGGAACAATCCCCAAGGGTCTTTGTAAAAAATATTTAAAAAAAAGCTCCTAAACCGATATCACAAGAAAGATAAGACCTCTCTAAAATCCATGTACCTCACCACTGGAAATAGGACTAGTGGAAAGATAAAACAAGATTTACCTTAACTCTAGATACCTCACAATTGTACACAGAATTGCTGGAAAGATAAAACAAGATTTATCTAAACTCTAGTTACTCCACCTCTGTAAACAGATCTTCTGGAAAGATAAAACAAGATTTATCTAAACTCTAGTTACTCCACCTCTGTAAACAGATCTTCTGGAAAGATAAAACAAGATTTATCTAAACTCTAGTTACTCCACCTCTGTAAACAGATCTTCTGGAAAGATAAAACAAGATTTATCTCAACTCTAGTTACTCCACCTCTGTAAACAGATCTTTCGGCAAGATAAAATGAGATTTATCTAAACTCTAGATACTCCACCTCTGTAAACAGATCTTCCGGAAAGATAAAACAAGATTTATATAAACTCTAGTTATTCCACCTCTCTAAACAGATCTTCCGGAAAGATAAAAACAAGATTTATCTAAATTCTAGTTACTCCACCTCTGTAAACAGATCTTTCGGCAACATAAAATGAGATTTATCTAAACTCTAGCTGTAAACAGATCTTCCGGAAAGATAAAACAAGAATTATCTTAACTCTAGATACTCCACCTCTGTAAACAGATCTTCTGGAAAAATAAAACAAGATTTATCTAAACTCTAGATGCTCCACCTCTGTAAACAGATCTTCTGGAAAAATAAAACAAGATTTATCTAAACTCTAGATGCTCCACCTCTGTAAACAGATATTCTGGAAAGATAAAACAAGATTTATCTTAACTCTAGATACCTCAACACTGTAAACTAAACTCCCTCCACCGAAGACTGGTGTTTCTTCGGCAACTTTCGACCCACACATTTGAATTCAGCAAACTCTTAAATTAACTGCCTTATGACACGCTTGTAAAGGGGTAGTGTCTCTATTCTTTCCCCACCCACATAAACAAGAAATCCAACACTTATTGCTGTCACCTCAACCACAATTTTCTCAACCTAATTTCTAGTTGTGATTGGTTGTGACCAGAAATCATGTCAAGGACTGACCAGACAACATTAGCCCTTGCCAAACAGCAAATATTATGGAGTCCAAAAACATGTTATGTATAACTAAGCTAGGACTGCACAGAGCACTAGCTATTTGTACATTTACATATGGCTGTGAAACGTGGACCTTAACAGCAAACTCAAAAATATCCAAGCACTGGAAATGAGATCTTTCATAAAGAGACCACATCGTAAATTACTCAGCACAGTGAAAACTATGAACCTCTTTCAATCTTAAGTGAAAATGCAATGATACCGACATACAATAAGGTCTAACGGTCTCTAAAAAAACAATACTTTAGGGCTCAGAAGAGGAGATGAAGAGAAGAGGCAGACCAAGAACTTGACTGATTGGACAAGCCTTAGGCATGCAGCAAGGGCGTCTATTCATCAAACGTGTAGGCAGCTGATCAGAAAGTCAACAGCAACTGGTGGCCTAACGACATGCAGTGTTAAGGGACAATGATGAACTGGTTGTGTAGATGTTTAAGAGCAACAAAATAAACGCTACATACAGGACACTGCATCAAGCAGCATAAAGTTTATTAAACATAATGAAAACAGGAAACTTACTGTTTAATTTCTCTGGTGGAAAAAAGAGACCAGGCAGAATCATCATGCCAGCGCAACATGCTGAAGCAATGACCAGTTTCCTCAGCACAATTTTCTGTTCAAGACAGTAATACACTCATGTAAAAATATACATAAGACTACAATTCTTTTATTTTATTAAACAGCAACACTATTCTACACCACATCATGTGCTAGACACAGGCGTATGAATGATAGAGGCTGTGCCTTCTGGTTTCTTTATTATGTATTGAACAGAGGTGTTTTGAAATTGGCTGAAGATGTCAGAATTAGGATCAACATTCCAATATCATATTTTTTTTTAAAAGCATCCCAGGACGAGCTAAGACTTCCAAGGGGAGATGTATAATACTTCTGCACTCACCCTTAAAAGGGAGACAGAATTTTGGATGTGCTTTAAAGCTAGACTGTAATATCCGTGTATTTTTGACAGAATGAATGAATGAATCAAGTCGTGACATCACTGCACACTGGACATTCTCACTGGTGCTCCGTCCCCTTCTTCAGTAGCCAACACAAAGTCAACATGCTAACAGTAGCACTGGCAACCTGATTACAAGTTCACCTATAATTTCTTTTCAGTGTCAAACACCTTTCAGACCCCCCATCCCCCACCCCTTTTTTTTTTTAAATTAGTCTTTTAATATAAGGATTCTCTCTCTCTCTCTCTCTGTTCTATTTAACTGTCCATTTGATCCCAGAGAGCTTTATCAAAGTAGCTCACCGCCCAGAAGGGTGGTTGGCAGCAGCTACCCTATCAGCCTGTTCCCCATCTCACACACCTGAATATCCTGGACAGAAAATCTGTAATATCATCTTAGTCTGAGTCATATCAAGTGATGTCAGTCACTCTGCACGCAGGATGCCAGTTTAAATTCTCCACAGCATGCTCTGTGAGTCGGCTACAATTACATGCTAAGCTATGCAGCTCCTAAGCCATCCGAAAGCTGTCCTGTAGGATGTATAATTCACAATGGACTATGTGATCTGTGCATTTCATTTACAAGGATTTGAGTTTCATAAAATGTGGATGTGAATTCTACAGCCTGAGGGTGATGAAATTATGCTGGACAATAGATTGTGCAAATACACTAATGTTTAATCAGCAGAACAAATACCAGAAGCTGATGCTACAGGAATACCTACATTTCTGTCAATTTGAACTGAGAAAATAAAAGTCAAGAGATGTTGTTTCTTTACTACTGTGACATAATGAGTTTTGTGCAAGGCCCACTTTTTCAGGGCAATAGTGACCACATGTAATCAGTGTATACAGACAAAAGATATTCAAGATAAATTCAGGACTTGATACTTGAGAACTATTATGAGAGTGATGCGGTGATTTCCTTCACAGGCATGAGGGAAAATTAAGGCTGTTGTGCAGTGTAAAAGAGGATACCCTGTATCTCACTTCGGGTGCCAGTATTCTCCTTGCTGGTTTATAGAACCTCAAGCAAGACTTCTGTCACAAGTCCAGTGTCATGTGCCGTGGATAAAGGCCTAAGTTGGCCGAAGCCAAACTGGAAGGGGATCTCACAGCTGGTGGTCCCCAAAGATGCACTGTCTAGATAAGCACTAACACACATCAGCCCACCCCCAAAGCATTGGTGACAGCAACTATTGGGAACTCATGGATACAATGAATGAAGTCTATAGACCAAGTCTCCTACTAAACTATACACAATGGTTCACATGTTTTTTGATCAAGAGTCCTACTAAAAGGCAACTTCAAAAGGTTCTGAATGGCTATAGTCATCCCACAGATAGGATTGACGTTTCCAGAAGTATTCTTTTCGAAGTCAGAGTGCATCTTTCTGAGAGGCAAGGATTCCATTGGTCTGTAAAATGGATATACACAAAAAAATCCTGAAACAATGCCGAAGCCCATATATGGGCGAACAACGAGGAGTTTACAGCCAGTGACTGCAAACATACATGAACATGTGCAAAGTATTTGGGCCTTCACAGCTCAGTACAGAGGAAGAACTATGATGGAAGAGTGTGGTGTTTTTGTCTGCAACAGCATGTCTGAGGACAAAGACCTTCATTCGGGCAGGTTTTCTTCATGACTCAATGACTATCCTCAAGATCGGCTGAGCTCATGGGCTGAGCTCAAACACAGTAGCTTAAGTCTCTCAGGAGGCCAAAACTGACAAACATCAGCCTTTTATGCCAGGATATTGGTATAACCTTTTCTTTGGTGTTAACAAAGCAGCTGAGACAGGGACAACAAATGGTCTCTGCAATACTGTCCCAGCTTTGTCCAACAGATTCAGAAGCTTCTTCCCTGGCTTAAACAGGTTATCACCATGGGCAGTGATTCCCATGCTTCCCTATACCATAGTGTAACACTATCGTAACAAGTGGTTCTTGAGAAGAATGTTGAGAATACCTTGAACTGCCAGAATAACCAACCCTGATTGCCTGGAAATGGCTAATGAAAGTACAACATTATATACAACAATGAGGACACAAAGTTCTTTGGTCATTTGATGAGAAAAGGAGCACTGAAAAATATGACTGGAAAGATCACTGATAGAAGAGGCAGAGGCTCAAAACTGTTTTACACCATCTCTTTGAGTGCCCAAAACTCAGCGAGAGATTAGAAGAATGCTACCCCATCCGAGACCAGACAGGTGGAACACCTTGTACGGAGGAAAAGAACAGCTTGTGAAAACATGCAAATTCCACTACATGGCATTGGGCCACCAAAGGGTGAAAGCTCATGCGCCGCTGGATCAACAATAACAACAAGAGGCAGACCAAGACACATGATAGTGGATGGCTTATGACAGTGGCATGGAGGAATATCATTAGTAGAATTGACCCAGAACACCAAAGAATGAGATCTGTGGAGATGCCTGAACACCTATGCCAGCTGGCAAGGCACTTAATGATGAACACTATCATACAAGAAAGATGGCAAGCTGCCAGCAGTGAGGGTATCAGAGAAAGTAAACTAGATCTGAGGTTTGCTGACAAGGCTATTGTGGAAAGTGAAGCAGCAAACAAACTGCTGATATTCTAAATGCTGTCAGAGAGGCCAGGCAACTAAGAGTCCAGTGGTGACAGACTCAGCAACTCTGATCAGACAACAAAAAGGTCAAGTCAAACAGGGTGCAGAACTCTAAGCACTATAGTCTAAGACCAAGAAAAAAATATATTTTCTGCATATTTGTTTCAGGTAAAAAAACAAAAATGACTAGTTTTGGCAACAACAACAAAAAAAAAAACATTAAAAAAAAAATTAAAATGTTTGTTTAAACTGTTTAAATGAAAATAGAAGAAATTCACTCTTATTTTATATTTATTCACACCTAACAATAAAACTGAAAAATTTGAAAATAGAAAAGTCTCAATATCACTGTGCTATTTTTACACCATCAAGATAAAAATGTAATTGTGTCATAAGTTTTTTTTTTTACATTTTTGTAAGTAGAAAAATTTTTTTTTTAATTTGCTTTAAGATATTTATTTCCAATCAATGTTTGATGTCTATAGTAAATAGCAGTGAAATCACTTCATTAATTACTTTTTTTTTTCTATAGATTTCCTTCATGAACTAAACTAAAGTATACTATATTTAAACTAAAGCAGAACTATCGTAGGTAGCTAAACACTACAGGAAACACAGAGAGGAGGAACAATCACTTATGTGTTGAGTGGTTCTACATGCAGTGGGGATGATCTGGCATTAAATAATTCTCAAATACATTAAATCAAACGCTATTAAACACGGTCCACGTTACATTTACATAAACATTCTGAAGAAGAAAAAAAAACAGATCTTACATTCAAACTATCTGCTGGGTGTCTTCGTGAGCTGCCATTCTGTCAAAAGAAAATCAAATGTGTACATAAGTTAGTCAAGACAAGAGCAGAAAATCTTAACAATAATAATACTTTATAAAGCTACGTTTTCCCTGTGTGGGTTATGGGGCCACACTATGAGGGGAAACAAGAATAGACAACTGCCGGTTGCAAGTATGTCGTAGGAGTTTATTCATTAGGGATTTTTTCCTTCAGTGAATTTATTTCAGGAAGGACTCATTGCCCCTCCATTAAGCATACTGTTAAAGAGGACTAATTTGAGTTTTTCGGAAAATGTGTAGTTTTGGGCTGGAATATTGCACCCCAGGCTAAAACACATGACTCTACCTGGCCTCCTCTTCTTTTTTTTTTTTTACATGTAAGTTAAACAGTGTTTTTTTTTGGTGGGCTTTACTTTAAAATGCTTGATGCTTTGTGATTTACGCTGTTGCTCTTTAACATCTACACAAACAATTACAACGTGCCAACCAACCCTTTTTCTAAGAATGAATGTAGAAGAAGGAATACTTAATAGATGACATAACAGTTTTCCCACATTATCAGTAATAAACCATTTAGGCACTTAACATTCTGAATGTTTTGTTATTAAAATCAACGTCACTGCACACTGGGAATTTCCTTGTGTGCTTAGTCGCTGATCTACAGCCACACCAAGGTACTTCTACTAATTGTTCTCATGAGAGGCTGGTTATAATCTCTCCTATCTCGGCCTCAAGGGCAGCATAAATGTGCTTCACTATCAGGTCATGCAACCATGTTAGTGTCAGAGATTCTTCATTATCCACTAACCCAGTCCATACAGCATTGATGATATCTGCTCTGAAAATGCTTCTTCCCACACATGTTGGTGCATTGCCTGCCAGTTGGTCCGCTCACTCATTTACCCTTAAGGCCAGCATAACCATGTGTGTAGATCCGGGTGAGGATAAGGGCGATTTGTGAATGTTTTCTACACATTCAGAGAGCATACCGCCTGTTGCTATCTTCTGAATCATGTTCAAGGAGTCTCATACAATTACTGCCTGTGTGGCTGTTTGCTCTGCTGCCCATGCGAGTGCTCTAGAGCAGCAGCTATCTCCATGGTCATGCCTGAGAGCTGCCTGGTAAGTGCCGCAGTCCTCTTTTATTGTTTTCCCCATCCTTTGTGCTGTGTATGCTGATGGTGACCTTGATCCACGCTCACAGATCCATCTGTGTAACAATAATGTCTTCTGAGTGTGAATGCAGATCTATCAGTGCCTTACCTCTGTGTCTACGGCCACAAGAATCCCATCGCTGCAGCACACACCCCCCCCCCACCCAGATAAAGACAAACTTTGAGATGCCATGCATGTCTACTGGTGTAATCGTCCATTCATTTTCACGACTGATCACCTGCTGGATTATGTCTTCAGAAGTGGTCTATTTTGAGACATTTCATTTGTGTCGTGTAAAACATTGTGCAGTGGGTGGTTAACGTCCGCCTAAGCCCTCATGTACACCTGGACCTGTGAACCTTTGTGTATGCTGAATAACATAAACTTTCCATACGACACCATCATACCTTGCGTTTCTCTACAGCTTACCTGAGATGAGCCTGGCTTACTGAAGTTGGTTCCATCAATAAATGCAATGTAGTCATTGTAGAAGGTCAGAGGCCCCACCATGATGCCATGGAAGTAGAACATGTAGCTGAAGTACTCGAGGATGTTGGGAAGCTTCCTATCGAGGTACAAGAATATGAGTAAATCAAATCTGGAAGACAATGAAAGACAAATGTTTTTGGCCAACAAGAACACCCTCTTAGTCACAAACAATGCACATTAGTCTTTCCTCTTGAGCCTTGGGTGGTGCATAGGGCAGAAGGGCCACCTGTTTCAGGTCTTATGTGTTTATTAGGCCCATGGTTGAACCATCCCTGTTGTTCGTTATAGACAGGGTCTATCTAGGTCTTCACCAAGTGCCCACAGGAGGGCTTAATGGGGAAGCCTTGTCTTATCCATTCTGAGTGCATGGCCGATTTAGTTTTAGTGGTGCTTTCTTATAAAACTGGATACATTATTTTGCTTGGTCTCGTGTCTTATTTGCATACTGGATCTGAAATCTGTCCAGTGAAGATTTGGCATTCTTCTAAAACATTTGTTCTCAAAATTGTCTTATCTAGAGCTAACGTTGCTTACCAAACGCACTTGAATCACAAAAGAGTTAAAGAGTTTTGTGTGTTTGCTGAATGTCTTTGACTTCCAGATGTTTGACAGTCTGTTAAGGGCACTAGATGCGACTGTGATTCTAGATGTTTTTTCTAGCACCCAGTTATGTAAAGCTGTTGATTTTTTCAAAAATGATCAAAACTGCTGTATCATCTGTTTTACTTTTTCTTCTTCTTCTGTCAGTACTGACTGTGGGTTGGATGTGATTTTATACACACAGCAGCTGCATATATGTATTTTTATTTTATTTTAGTAAGAAAGAAGAAGGGGAAAGGGAAAGATACAAATGAGGGGGAAAAAAAAAAAAAACAAGATAAAGGGACAAACTGGAAAAGGGAAATCAGTGACATTTTTTTTCTTTTATGAATGTTGAGGGGATTGGGTATCTTGTTTGTGTCTGAGCACATTTCCTTGTTTTTTTTTTTTTTTTTAATATATTTCTTTTCCTGCCCTACAAATCAATTTGTTTGATCAGCCTATATATTTTGTGCTCACTGTTCACATGGAGACACTCTTGTTCTTTTTTTTTTTCCTTTGACCATGTGAATACCAGTACAAGGACAAACTAGTTGATGAACATAACTGCTTTTACTTTCCTAGACATTTCCTGACACCCCTTTTAGACTATTGGCCTGGGAGCCGAGTCTAAATACTATTTTAGTTTAAATCTGACTGAAAATATTCAATTTAATTTAATATATGCTCAGCTTTAAAGACTGGTACGTACACATCAACCCTGCTACGCGCTGCTTAGTGGGGGAAATAAGAATACCTGACAGCATGCTCCTTCTGGTCTCGAGTTAACGTGGACTCGTCCTTATACCTTCCATCATGGAGAGCGAACGCCAGGCTTGTCAGTTTCTGAGTCTGTATCATTAAAGGCCTGCAATCAAAGGAACCACATGTCTTAACTCACGTAACCACAAAATCCTGGACTACTAAAAAATCTACTGACTCTTAAAATTTGTCACTCTACAAAAATCTGTCACGCTCTATCAAAACTCGCCACACTCTGTAAAAAGGTGTCACACTCTATAAAATGTCAGACTCTTATCAAAACTCATCACAATCTGTCAAACAGCCTAAAACCATATTTATATCTTCTCCTTCTTGGAGGAAGATTTTAGGCGCTTCTACAAGCACTTTCTAGTGTGTTATATAATAAGCTGGTCATTATCTCTCTAAGGTTGTTCCTGACACTGTTGTTTCATATTTTCATGGTCTTCCCCTTGTTCTTAGGCCATTATACTTCTTCAACATGGCAGGTGGGTACGCGGGCGCTTTGGTCAGTTGGTCAATTTACCATTTATATCACATTAACCATCAAGAATACAGACCTAGCAGGATCAGGCTAGAATACTGACTAAGCTCTTGACGTCTGAATGGAGAGATACATTTGAGTCTAGAAACTGGATTTTCTACCATTATCTTGATTGTGATGAGTATCTGGTCATTCAGTGATTTCTAACAACTAGAGTTCACCTTGTCACATAAACCAACATAGAAGATTTAGACCCTAATGATGTTACATCAACAGAGAAGGTCTAGTCATCAGGCTATGTTACAACAACATCTTCTCCCCAACTTACAACCATCCAAGCGTACAACCATAAAATAGTAAGCAAAGGCAAATAACTACACTGGCAAGGTAAAAAGTTTCCACAATTGATGCAGAAAAGCACAGATGTAATTTTCCCATTGCGCACAATTATTATAAGTACATAGATTTTGAACTGTTGTGTTTTATACAAAATTTGTATAGCCCTTTTTGTGCGAAAATAGCGTTGACAAACATAAATTTAGTCAATGACCAGTTGGCCTTATAACCGGGTAGTTGGAGCGGAACTCAGTCGTAGGTGGTGAAGACCCTGTATTAGAAAATGTCCACATACTTAATCATCATACAGATAATTTTATACTACCCCAGCACTGCCCATCTAACTCAACAGTGCCAGAAAACATCACATATACTAGGAATGTCAAACGAACTAAGATCTTTTAGAAAAATTAACCAGAACGTTGAACAAAGTTAAGATAATGATAGGACAGTATGCTTTGAAGAAGGTCAACCAGTTTAGATACCTTAGAGCTGTAATAGACCGAAACGGAGGTATTAAGACTGAGCTGGCTACACGAAAAGCAGCTGCTGAGAGACTCTTCCGGGCGATAAACCAAGGACTTCTTAGCAAAAGAGAAATTGGCAAGAGTACGAAAATGGCTGTTTACCGCTCTACCTATGTACCAGTCCTGACCTATGGGTATGAGTCATGGGCAACGACAACAGCTCACAGAAGCCAGCTTCGGGTCTCAGAAATGAGATATCTGAGAAAAGTGGTCCAAGTAACAAGATGGGACAAAGTCCGCAATCAGACAATTGGTCAGGATCTTGATACCCAGTCCTTACAAACCTGAGTGGATCAGTCACAGTTATGATGGTTTAGATTTGTAAGCAGAATGGGAGAAAATCTGCCACCATTACAGGTTAAGAACCAGATCTTCAGACCGACCTAGGGTACCCTGGGAAGACAACATCCGACAGTACCTGACTGACAAAGGACAGTAATGGAACAAAGCCAGAATAAAAACTGCTAATAGAGAAGTCTGGCGATCTCTCTGGCAAACCTCTACACCCCAAGGTAGAAGAGGAGCGATTAATTAAGTAAGTTGAACAATGTTTAGAAAATGTCACATTATTGTCAAATTGATAAGCATCAAACAATTTACCAGAAATTGCTCAATTAACGATCAATGTCAAATTAACCAGTGGTGTTTAATACATTTTTAAAAATTTAACAAAATGTTTAACCAACAAGCAAAGAGCATCGTTAAACAAAGTAAAGGATCTACTAGAAAATGTCAAATTAACGAACAGTGTTAAACTTTAAAAAAAAAAAAACATGTCTAATTAACAAGCAATAAACAATTTACCAGAAACTGCTCAATCAACCAGAAACTGCTAAATTAACAAGCAATGTCAACTAACTAAAGAGTCTACAAGAAATCAATTACCCAGTGATGTCAAGTGTGTATCCTCCATAGTCGTAAATCTGCCGATAAATATGGCAGCCTGACAGATACATCATAGTGAAGCCAAACACCAGTGCATGGCTGAACCTTTTCCCTCCGTACGCCAAAAAGGCATAGCTGACAACAGATTGAGCCAGAAGGTGCCAGATCTGACTGAAAAATATTAGGCAAATCAAAGTTCAGTATTACGAGATGAAATATGAAGGTAACAAGACCACTTTATGCAACTAATAAAACAGAGTGCATACTAAATTTTACGACAGCAAGCTTAAACATTCTTGTGACGTAGAATGGATGACAGGATAAGGGTGCTTCAACCTGTGGTACAAGGGTTGCGTGGTCTGAAGGAGCAAGTAAATACTGTAATTTTCCAGCCCCCCCCCCCACCAAGAGATCAACAGCACGTGAGATATGTTAATAGTACACACCTGCCCCACCCCCACACTAATCATTTATATAACCACAGACCTCATAAATCAGTCATAACATCTACAATCATTTGTGTCCCCATAAACCATTCCACCCACATCACTACTGTAGCCCAATCCACATTCTATTTCAGGAAGACATCTATAAGATCGTTGTGATAAACCATGAGTTGATTTTTTACAATTTCGGATCTATCCAAAAACAAAAACTGATTTCAGCAACTTTAGGCACTTTAAATACCCACAATTTAAAACAATAAGTGAGCTGTGACAGCTGGGAATCTTGCGAGATATGTTCTGTGAGCAGTGCAGATTATTAATAGGGCAGAATGGACCTAGGACCACATACAGAACACAAGGTCCCCACTGTCTCAGCAACAAGCATGTCATTAGGGATCATCGCTGAAGCTTCAGAGTTTGTGCTCTGTGTGATGCTCTCGGCAGATGCTAGACCTTCTGCAGAGAGTGACCAAGCCAGATCGGATAAAACTGATGCAATGAAGTCGATCCTTTCCACTTTAACCTTTCAAATGCATATAAGATAACACATGTACACCTGTCGCAGTCAACACAAAGGAGGAAAAACCATCGAGACGACAAGAATAACAGGACCATAATAGGACCCAGACAATTTAACCAGTTAGCGATGCAAAGCCATCAACCTTTATCAATGATCTTTGCACTGTCTTTCACTGTAGCCAAACATACTATCACCTGACTGATTTCAACACCTCATTTTTCATTCAGTCTCTCCAACAATATGTACTTTTCCTTCTGCATTTGCCTCAACAACAAAAAAGGCGGCTGTGCTGTGACGTCTGCTCTTTTCTGCCCAACACATTTTACTTCAGCAAACTTCTAGTCTCAATTTAAAACATGCCCTGTTAAGGGACAGTGGGTCTGCTCTTATTTCCTCCTTAAAACCGGCGATCCATGACCCACACGGGACTAAGCTATGTATCTGATTCTCCCTTTAAAAAATTAATATGACTTTTTTACATACGTCTCCAATCGACCCACATGGTTAACTCAAGGGCCATATATATATATATATATATATATTTCCTATAAAAAATATATATATATATATATATATATTCTATATATATATATATATATATATATATATATATATATATATATATATATATATATATATATATATATAGACACATATCCACATTGTCAATACTTTAACCTGTTAACAGCTTCTTCACTATCTAGGTTTCTGCACCAACAGGACTGAACAAATAACCAGTTACGGGTCCTGCCGTTAAGCAGAGGCAGTCATGTATCACCATCTCACGTGATCACAGATCACATCAACGCTCATCCCAGCCCATCTATTTAGCCAAGCCATCCAGGTACTTATCGACTTGAGTTCACTTGAAATAAATTATCTATATCTGCAATGCTGTCTCTAGTATGATGGTACTTATCTCACTGCCTTCCTTTTTTTGTTGAATACAAATGAACAAATATGTAAATGATAACAGCAACTTACTATCCAAAACAAAAAAAAGTCAGAAGCACCCCAACTACTGCCTCGATAACATGTCTCGTAGTGGTTCCAACTTTTTCCGCAGACAGATGGGTCCTGAATGGAAAAGCAAAGCACAGGGCCACAACCTGGCACACCAAAAAGTTTATCTGCAACAACAACAAAATCAAACCACTGAAACTGGGACAGATGGTATCAAAACAGCCAGTTTTCAAACAATCTAAAAGGTTATAAATATTCTTCTCCGGCCCTGTAAAGCCTATTGTAGTAAAGGCCCTCAACCAAATCATGTCAAGCTGCCCTATCCACTGCCAACTCCTGAGCTTCTACCATGACCTCCCATGTGGTTTTCAAACTTGTTCAGGTGGTACCCAACTTGAATATATGGCACAACAGGGTTGGGGTTAGGGCAGTGCCCTTAGTCTTTTCAAAATAAACAAGGAAATTATGTTATAACAAATCAGATCCATCTTTCTCGTTAAAGAATGTTATTCTTTGAATTTGCCAGTATATGATTCTTTTTTGCTTGATTACAGAAGGTATATTTGAAAGCAAGAAACAGACTCAAGAACTTGGTGACAACTAGCAAGATTACCAGGAGGACAGAGGGAGAGCACAGAGGAGGACAGAGGGAAAGCACAGAGGAGGACAGAGGGAGAGCACAGAGGAGGACAAAGGGAGAGCACAGAGGAGGACAGAGGGAGAGCACAGAGGAGGACAGAGGGAGAGCACAGAGGGAAAGATAAATACCATGATTGCTTGGCCACATGCAAGGGGTGGGAGAAGAGCACAACCTTATCCGTCATTTTTGCTGATTGCTTAGGATGACAAATGATGACTGCTTATACTTTTCAGTGTGGCACATGGTGATGATAATTCCAGGGGGCACTGGGTGGGGGGTTTTTTTTTGCTGCTGAGAAGGGGGCAGTGGGTCCAAAAGTTTAGGCAACACTGGGTTAGGGTAAGGTAAAGGATCCTATTACACCAGTGGTGCCATGGGCATATGATGTTAGACTCATATTTTATAGCTCAGCCCTCCGTCGAATTTGAGGTCAACATAATGTTGGCCACCTTTACTTTCTAAGACTTTACCTGGTACCCATTTGAGGCTGGGTTGACCTGAGAGCCAAGGTCAATTTTGAAAAATATCGGCATCTATGAGAATTTATTCAAGATCTTCAGAACTAAGGCGACCATTTAGCCACTACATTACAGTGGTTTATAAATTTAACAGATAATTTCCATTTTGTGTACATTTCTAAAGATATGGTTAGCAGACTATGCAAAATAATCAGGCTATTTTTCTTCAGTTTAGTTATCAGTTTTTACAACTGCCAGTTTGTCTTCACTGTGCAGGCCAGTAGTAACTAAGTATGTCAACCATCAAATCAAGCAGCTTAAACAGATCATGGCACAAGCAGATAACAAGGCCCGATTAGCTACACTACAAGCAGATTATAGACCCTTCTGAATATGGAACATCTTAATCTTTCATATATAACTGGGCATTCTGATAGCAAATCCACTACAGTATGGAAACCAGAATATAAGATAAACAGTGGTTTCTTCTCGAGGGAAGGGAGGGGTTTGACACTGAACCACTATTTCGCTACTGATGTCTTCAAAGATGTGCTCACCCTTAATAAGGCAGTTGGCACATCGTGGTTTACCGCTAGGCTGCGATATCTGTGCTTTTCAGACTAACACATTGCCCTCCAGCAAACCCCTAAGTTAGTCACCTTTTACAACAAGCTTGTTTAACAGCAGTGGGTTTATTTCTCCTTCCCCTCCAAATGAGGCATGTGAAGAACCCATTGAGAGCAAAAGCACACTAAATATGGCTATCTGAATTTTTCTTCAAAACCAAAACCATATTTTATATGATGTATGTAAAATAAAAATTACCTATGGCATTCATTGATCATCTGACTTGCTGATGCGAGCAATTAAGTGAGTGCACATCATCGTCACCCACTATCATTATCACTAAACTGAATGATGACATTTACACTTTAGATGGCACACAATTAATGATGTGCCTGCAGTAAAGTTTACTGCATACATGATACCCTTGTGCTATGAAAGCTTTTCATGCCTTTTGTGTTTATATATAGGGTTATTCAAAACGATGGATCTACTTTCATTCATGTATATTTCCTTAAAAATACATTACATATCAACAATATATACACAGTGGGGAAGATCTATATAGTTTCAAATATTACAGCTAGAGTGCAGTTACCAATCTGCTGAACCCTATCACAGCTGCAGTGAATTCAGTTACGCAAGAGATGCTTCTCTCTGTGTGGGATTGAGTTTTGCTACCGCTCAGATGTTTACTGAACAGCAGATGGCGGTTATATTGATCGTCTACAACAGGGCTATTCAACTAAGTCTGTGCAGCGGCGTAAATGTAGAAAAATGGGAATGTCGCAGGCGAGAAGCACCAGCCTAGAAAGACCATTAATGCAATACAATTGGTAGGTGATCTGCGGACCACTTGCTAGGCCTTGGCGGGCCGGATCTGGCCAGCGGGGCTAGGTCAATAGCTCTGATCTATAACCTCTATTGTAAGTTTGTAAACTTCAGATCTTTCTCTCCCTCCTGCGTGTATATAGTTAATATGTAGTATATATTGAAGGCAATATACATGTATGAAAGTGTATCCATCATTTTTAATAACCCTGTATATATAGGACTGTCTGTGTCTGGCCTTGACAGCAAAGTTAGTATGAATAAGGCACTAATCAGCTGTTTTATATATATATAGCCATCTTTCTCTACACATCTATCCCCATGTGGGGTGAGTGGTCCTTTGGTGAAAGGGCGAATGGGGGACAGACCCACTGCCCCTACCCCAACCATGTCGTAAAAGTCAACTAACTGGGGGTGTTTCCTCCTAAGCCAGAGTGCATCTGCCTGAGGGGCAAGGAACCAACAGACTGCATACAAACAGACAAATCTTTAAAATGGATGTGCATGGAAAAGCTAAGTTCTGAAAAAAAAAGATCAAAGTCCAGAAGTGGACGAATAACCAGAACTGTCCACCAGAGTTTACAGCCGGTGAACATCAAGAAAAAGAAATCTACAGCACTATCTCAATGGATGTTTGATTTCCCTAGGTGGGTTATCATGTACTTTACTCTTATTATCTTTGTCTTTCCCCTATGATTTTTTGACCTTCCTTTGTTGTGAGCTCTAACTGAGCATGAGGGACATTCAGAATGTAACAAACTTTATTTTTTTCCTACAGACTTTTCAAACAAAATGTATGAAATTCACTTACAGTATAACTTGTATCATTTACACCAGTGGTCTCCAACCTTTTTCAAGTCGTGCCCCCTTGATTATATGGACATACCCCCATGCCTTACGTGAGTTATGAGTTAGATTATCTTCACAGGACTCCGGACACATGCCCGTGTGTCACCAGGGCCCTCACAGGAAGCAAAGAATAGTGACACTGCACCCTACCAGGCATGTCGTAAGAGGCGACTAAGGGTGGGGTTGGGCTTGAGGTTGGCTACCTCATCCTGTAAAAACTATAGCCACAAAAACCAACCAACCATGGATAAGTCAAAAAGAGAAGCAAGTAAAACCCAGCCAACCAAGATGAGGGGAGGCTCTTCAAGTAGAAGAAGTATGACACGGTGGGGAGAAAGCCGTAAGGAGTCCAGAAAATCGACGTACCTCCTCTCAGCTAAGAAAACCTCCAGAATTGCCACCTGGAATGTTAGAACTCTCTATGATATAGGGAGAACAATGGAAGTAGTTAGGGAAATGAAACAATGAAGGAAAGCTAACAGATACATTTGAAATAAAAACTGGTGTGCGATAGGGATATCTTTTGAACAAAACTCCTAGATCAGTAGATGTTTGTATTAATCAATCCTCATCGCAACCAGAGACAAACTGTTGCCATTCAATTAGATCCTCAGCCATTCTCTCTATCTCCAGTTTTGTCCTTCGCATAGCCTTGAGTTCAGCCTCAAAGGTTCGCTTCCAAGTGCCTCTTCCTTGCTGTCCATTGTACTGCCTGTCTCGGCCACCTCTCTTTCTTAATTCTGAGAATGTGTCCAATCCACCTCCATCTTCGGTTTTTTTCTTCTAAATGTATATCTAGGTCTGTCATTTGATGCAATTTAGAATTGCTGATTTCACGTGAACCCCAATGATTTTCTAAGAAGTCTTTCCTCAAAACCTCTGAGCTTGTTCTCTCTCTTTCTGATTTCCAAGTTTCTGTTCCATAAAGGAGAACTGTCTGAACGCATGTTCTGTATATCCTGACTTTAGTTTCAGTGATGTAGATGTTTGATCTCTAAACGCTCTGAAGTAAGCAGCAATCGCCTTTCCAATTATGAATTATTTGACTGAATTCAACCTCTACATTTCCATTCAAGGAGATATTGCTTCCTAGTTGAGTAAAGTCAGTTACTGTTTCCAAACCTACATTATCTATTACTATAGGTTCCATAGATGTTCGAAAAGGTTCCATTTAAAAGGCTATCTGTGTGTCTGTGATTGCTTTCTTCATTATCTGTTTGTATAAGAACTGAGTATTAATGAATTTTTATTATTTCTCCTTACTGGTTCCTAATATGTCTCATAACATTTAAATTTAAGTCTTAATTTTTTTTAATGCTATATTTAGTGTTCTAAATTGTTCTACTGCTGATTACAGTTTCAGAAAAAGTTTAATTCTCCTGTGTTCGCTTGAAACAGATTTTCTATTTACATCTGCAATCAGTCTTCTGCAATTAATTTTTTTTTTTTCAACAATAAATTACAAATACTGTTTATTTATTAATGATAAATGATGTCAATCTGGTCAGTCAGGTCAACTTCGGTCAAGGCCGTTTTAAAATCAAATGAAAATGGCCTTGGTCAGGTGTCTCCATATAGTTGTCTGCAATAAAGAATATAGCAATAGGGCTTCAACACCCCCTTGTCCTGTTTGTTGTGCACTACACACCTTTTGATCATAATAAATTACGCTTACAAACAAAACCAGACCATCGAATCAATTAGCCTGAGCTATTCAAGTAATTCAACTGAAGGCTAGCAAGTGGCTCGCGGATCATTGTCAGTTCAGTAACGATCTTAAGGTTTAAAATGTTAGCCCCTGGGTATTTTAGTGGAATAGCCCTACTAATCATTCATGGGATTAATCAACAAACAGTTCAAATAATAGATTTGAAGTTAACGTACCTGATCGATGGGAATTCCAACCACGTCTGCAAGAGGTGTCAAAAAACGGGATCCGCCATAAAAATCGTTTTTAGACGACATATCTGTCGATTTACGTTCCTACAGTAAATACTTACTGGAATAATATCTTAATCTCTCATGCACAGATGGATACTCGAAGTGACCGAAGTCCTGTTATCTCAAGAAGAATTATCAAACTAATCAAAGAGAAGTGAGAACAGGTGAGTGTCCAGTCAGTCACCCGTTGAAGCGATTTAATTTAAATTCTGGCAGTCAGAAAATGAAATTGTGGATTTAACTCAAACCCTCATTAGAATAGAGTTACTTGCATGCTCTAAAGTTGTGTGCAGCGTATAATATTCTTCCAGAGGTGTTACTGTTATCTGGTGAACACTGACAGAAGGACGCGCTGGTAGCTGCCGAACGCTGCACGTCGTGCCCTGCCTGTTGGGGACACTTCTGAGTTCTGACCTCCCCTTCTTGCACGTCACCGAGAGACCAGCTTGGCGTGTCTACTGCCAAATATAATTGCTGTTTTAATTATAATACACAACATTAATTTTTTAGGTGGCTAAGATAAACTTCCTATAATTATCATTTCTAAAAATGTGTGTGAATTATTGTAAGATTTTAAACAAAATTACCAACTTAACTGTTGGTAAGTCTTTCTAATTTCCTAATGTATTATTGTGTTCTCTTGGAGAAGACCAAGAGTGACCCTGCGTAGAACCATCATCAGAGAAGGCTCAACCATAGCCTAATGAACATTCAAGATCTAAAAATTGTGGCAACGAATCGCCAGACATGGAGAGCTATGACCTCTGTCCTATGCGCCGTCTTTAGCTCAAGAGGGAAAACTAACAAACTAATATACTGTTTGCTTTAGAAATAAATTTATTTTATGCTTTCCTGCTAGCAGTTTTATTATTTCTCGTTTATGTTACATGTTCATGGCGGCTGTGTAGCCGCAAAGTTAATTTGTTCTCAGATGTGATATTTCGAAGCCGATTATTTCTACCTCTCGTTTAAGATTTGTTTAAATGGTTAATATTTGTAAAGGATGAGAAACGCTGTAAAATCTGCCAAGTGGTACTATTATTAGACTCACGTGGTGATGGTCTCATGCAACTTTGAGCTGAATCAGGTCATGCTATACTGTGTCGTCTCCACAATTAAGGTTGGCTGCAATGGATTTCTAACACGCTTTCACCTAGGGGGTACATACTCTCAGACTGCACTTGCATCTTTTTGAGGCTATCCTCCCACTCGTGTCACTGTCTGCATCTTGATGGCTTCCAATATACTTTCCCCTCTAGTTTGAACATGTAAGGGTTTCTTGTTGGTAGGCGGCAATCAATTCACTCTTCTTCCGGAGCCCCATTTGGGGGAGGGGGGAGGACAGAACTGACCCACTGACCTTGACAATCACTACTTCTTCTTTAGTTCGCTTGAAATAGGTTATTTATAGCTGCAGTGTTATCTACAGTGATGTGGCGTCGGTGGTGTAAAGGTTAGCATGGTTGCCTTCCAAGCAGTCGATCCGGGTTCGATTCCCGGCTGACGCATTATTTTATTTATCATTTGTTTCTATGGGTGTGTCTGTGTGTGTATATCTGTATTTTTGTATGTGCGTGTCTGTGTGTGAAGGTAAGTGGGTGTGTTTAAGTGATTGGGGGGAGTGGTGTGCGTGTATTACCACCCCTTTTGTGCTTTTTTGCACCTCTTGTTTGATATTCATAATATGCATATTATCAAATGAATATAACATGCCTATTGATAAAATACAGCGGCAGTGTGTAAGACGGGCCTGCGTGCCCAATTTGTGACCCTATGAAAATAAAGTTAGTTCGTTCTCTAGTATGAACTTCACTGTCTTTTGTAATTCAGTCAGCGACACGTAAAGTTTGGCTTGCACCGGTGTTCCTCTAAGCCAAAAGTGTTGCCTTGATATGTTGTATTTGGGACAGTCTTGGAGGACGTGATCTGTTCTCTCTGGTGTCAGTCTACATGCGCAAATGGCTGATTCGCCGATTTTAAATTTGTGTGTACATGTGGCTGCGATGTCGATTGTGTCCTGTTCTAAGGCATAGAATAATAACTTGCTCTGGTCTGTCCATAATATGGTTATCGTCTTGTGCCGGTTTTGGTGGCTCTATGACTGATTTGACTATTCTCTTCTTTTGCTGATGAGAGACTGGTACGTCAGGCTGTTCTTCGATTGCACTTTCCTTAGCTAGTTTATCAGCTCTTTAATTTCCAAGAACTCCACACCGGTTGCCTAGCTTGGAATAATGTTCGTATAACAAGTAATTTTCCAGACTGGAGTGCCTGAAGACGGCTCTTGCATCTTCTGAGTCGAGTTAAGTTGATTCAAAAACCGACATCACAGCACTCGGGGCATTCCCATTTGCGCTCCGTCCCCATCTTCAGTAGCCAGTGCGGAGTGCCAATACTAATGGTGGCAGTAGCACTCTGATTAAACGTCCGTCTTGCCTTTCCTCTGAGTCTTGATCATCGGCCAAAACCCCTCGTCATTCCCGATGCACCAGTCTCACCAGACTATGGTAATCCATCTGCTCTTCCGAACTGAACAAGCTCTCCCACAAGGTACTAACCACGTCTGCCTTATCGTGCATCAGTATTCCACCAAGTTGTGCAGGACCAGCCAGTCTGTCCGCTTGTTCATTTTCCAACACAAGAGCGTGTTCTGGAGAAAAAATCCAGACAATTCTCCTCACCGGTGTCCTCCGCAATGAAGCATGATACTCTATACGAAGCATGGCTTTCCTGAACTGTCTCAACATGCTTTTGAATCAGTTATAATCACGATGTGTGTGTCGTGTTCTCTAACCAGCGGAAAGCTGCAGTGACCGCCTCCACCTCCATTCTTAAGCTGGATGGTGTGGTATCATATAACTAGGCTCTCCTGTACCAAACGTCGACCATTAATTTTTGTTAAGAAACTACAAGCACTTCTTTTTCCTCTTGACACTGAACTGTCTGTAAAAATAATCAAATCCTCTGAGCGAGCATCTTCCATCTGTTAGGAATACCCCGGGTTGGGAAATAAGACGTATATTTAACAGTTTCTCTGCTGCTGTTTCGATGGCTTGAGCTTCTGCATCATAGTTGTGACAGCACTTTCCTGTAGATATTGTGTCTGTACATCTAATATTATTTGGATGCTCAGTATACACTCCTGCTCCTCCATTTCTGCTTGCTTTTTGTGCTGACCCATCCGTATAGACACGAACCCAAAGATTCTGTGAGTATTCACCATCAAGTAGAGCGAGGGTGGTTGTTTTACGTTGCACATTGTTTTGTTCTTCCTAGTCAAATACTCCTTTCAGTGTCTGTGTGTGTATTGGCAACTTATAATCCTCTTTCCAAGAAGTACGACTAATTGAGGGTTTGCTAAAATCAGATGTGTTGTTTCCCAGACATCGCAACCCAGCTGTGTAGCGCCTCAACCTCAGGGCTTAGGCACTGTGAGGGCTCACGTCTCCCCTAAAATCTGGTAATCCTAGTTTCAGCTTCATAGCAAACGGGTCACCCCATAGTTGCTCCGCTCCTGTGCCAACGAAAAACACACGTAGCTCACAGTGTCACGCCATGCACTCAACTCAGAATCTGGGCGACGAAACTATATCCTTCCGGTCTACAAATGAAGCAAAAATGCAACGGCCACCGTCTTCACGTCTCCCCTAAAAGCACCGCCCTTCAGAATGTCTTTCTTATTGACCATTATGAGTGTTCATGTCGCTGTCGTTTTTTAAGTAAGAAAATCTCCTCTTTCATAGCCTCACACACCCGCATATATCGGATCCATGGGGTCTGTATAGTGTTGACCTGATGGTACTTGGTATCCACTCATGCTACGTGTTTCTACTTTAAATCTTTTTCAGTTAAAAATGTTAGTTGCGTAGCCTTTACATGACGTTGCAGAACCAACCCCAGCACGTCGGGGTGTCATGCGGAAGACCCGGGTTCGACTCCCAAAAAGTTAATGTAGTTTTTATTCTGTGTCGAATACACAGTTAAACATCCTAACATGAACAGTCCGTGGCTACAGCACTAGACATGCAGCTTTTCTGGTTCACGACCCCCTGTCTACACCGACCTAGATAGGTGTTTCAACAGACAGAAGTGACAGTATTTTTTTTTTTTTTTTAGTTGTTGTGGTGCTGGTAGTGGTGGTAGTAGTAGTTCTGGTAATCAATAAGTGCTGTTGTACATATTACAATGACCGCATTTACTCCTTACAATTCCTGCTACCCATTTTAGTCTGGTTGGATACGTATGTCAAGGTCAATTTAAATATGTGTATGATGACCTTCAAATCCTTTGAAGAGGATTGGGACACGGTACGGTTCCGGCACGGTAACTATAGCTTTCGATTTTTCTGTTGTCTAGTGTGTTCTTCTATTTCTCTACTTTTTTTCTGAGTGTCGGCGCCAGTACATTGTCTGTTACTTTATTAATATATAATATTTAACGGGTTCCCCCATCTGTTTATTTATGTGTATAACGAGTATTTTTAACAAATAAAAAAATTGCATCGACCGGGAATCGAACCCGGGTCACCCGCGTGGCAGGCGAGTATTCTACCACTAGACCACCGATGCTCACATGTAATGTTAGTAATGAAATTTCTTGTTAAATAAATTTATTAAGGACCATAATTAATTTATTCATATAATTAACGAGGACTCGCAATGAAATCACTTGTAATAATGGGGGAACTCCCCGTATGCTCATGTTCAAGAGTGTGGGCAGTGTTAAGTTGTTTGACAAACTCAGGCGCTTTGTCCATCTAGGCCAACGGTTCTCAACCTACCGGTAGCGACCCTTTTTTTGTGTGTGTGGGTCGAACGACCCTTTCACAGGGGTCGCCTAAGAATAAGAGAAGACCATCGGAAAACACATATTCATTAAAGTTATGAATTAGCAACGATATTAATAGTATGGTTTTAGGTAGCCACACTAATACTACTACTACTGTTGCTGCTGCTACTATAACTACTGCTGCTGCTACTACTACTGCTGCAACAACAACTACTACTACTGCTACAACAACTACTACCACTACTACTACTACCGCTGCTGTTGCTACTTCTGCTGCTAATACAACAACAACAACAACTACTACTCCTACTACTACTACTACTACTACTACTACTACTACTACTACTACTACTACTACTACTACTACTACTACTACTACTACTACTACTACTACTACTACTACTACTACTACTACTACTACTACTATTACTTAGTGAGTGTTAAACAGCTGTAAACCCTGGCGGAAAGTTTGTATATAACATAGTCATATTGTAGAGTCGCCATGGCGTTGGCCGCTAAACGTCCTACTGCGGATCGGAAGATCGTGGGTTCGCTCCCTGGCGGAGCCGGACTTTTTTCAAATATGACCTTGTGTCCTAGGTCGACCCAGCCTTAAGTGGGTGCCGGGTGTAATCCCGGGAAGTAGAGGTGGCCATCGTGATGCTGACCACATCACCCATCTTGTGCCGATTGGTTTAGCCCTAAATGCCCTATACGCCTAAAGGCGTGGGAAAGGGTCCTTTACCTTTTACACAGTCATATTTGGGTACCCATTGGTTATTAAGTAACCTGCAGTTCAGTGTGGCTGGGAACGAAGAATTCACGCTATCTTGACCTATGGGGGTGAGTCATGGTCAATGACAACAGCTCATAGAAGCCAGCTTCAGGCCTCAGAAATGAGGTGTCTGAGAAAAGTGGCCCAAGTGTCAAGAAGGGGCAAAAATCAGTCATACAAAAAGACACGACTTTGATTGAGACTAGTAAACATAATTGAAGAGAATCTGCCACCACGGTAGGCACGAGAGGCCAAGGGCCAGCGAACCAGACCATCCGGACGACACAGGGTTCACTGTGAAGATAACATCCGACAGTCCCTGATTGATAGAGGACTCGATTGGAATAAAGCTAAAAAGCAAATTGCTGACAGAGAAGTCAGGAGATCTCTCTGGCAAACCTCTACACCCCAAGGTAGAAGGGAAGCGACAAAGTCAAGTATTACTTTGGCTAGCTATTTTAGTAACTGATGTTGGCTCGAGTTTTCATGGACAAAATTGACCTTAGTTAGAGATGTTTCCGTTTTATGTAACTTGGAGGAGTTCGGATGACTGGCAAGTCTGTAAACCACGTGCAGTGAGCATTTTTTGTGTGACTTTATTATTCCAAATTGACTGCATTTCTTTATTTATATGTTTTAAAGTCTCGAGATTTGCTTCCCGTGGTCTCTAGCTGCAGTTTGCATTGGTCTTCTACGTGGTCTACAAGTCTACGTATACGTCATTAAGGTGTACTGCTGCTCGAAATCTATCAGCTTACCTTTGAGCAACCCGATCGACGCTGGTGTTTACAGAAATACAACCTGGCTACGGAGGAGTAAATGGTAGTAAAAGAGCTGACCAGCTGGCAAGTAATGCACCATGCAAACGGAAAGAAGCGCGGACAGAGCTGAATTCATCAACGCTGTACGGACTTAGTTGGTATTTAATGGCTAATCTCTGACGCTAACACGACTTCGCGACCAATGAGTTAAGCTTGGTGAAGCACGTCTTTGCCACCCTTGAAGTAAAGACACAGAAGATGCTTTGATCAACGCCTCATTGGAACAATCAGCAGAGGTGGCTGTTGCGTCGGATGACTGAGCACGCATAAGGATGCCCAGTGTGCAATGACGTTGATTGTGATAACATAACATAGATCATCATCATCATCAGGTGCCTTGCCGACTGGCGTGGGCGATCATGCCTTTCCATAATCTGCGATCTCCTGCAGTATGTATAGGTTTGTGTGCCGACACACCTCCATGCCATGCAACAAGACTGTCAAGCATCTTCTCTCGTTGTCTTCCTCTATCTCTCCTTCCACATATCTTTCCAGTGGTCACAACATGTTCTATTTTCCCTCTTCTCATAACATGGCCGAAAAATGATGACTGTCTCCTTCTGATGTCTGTGATAAGTTGTCTTCGTGCTCCCGCCTCTTTCAAAACCTCTTGGTTGCTCTTTTTGGCTGTTTAAAGGTATTCTAAGCATTCTTCTGTAAAACCACATCTCCGAGGCCTCCAGAAATTGTTTGGCCTGCCTACCGATTGTCCGGGATTCACAGTCATATGTTAAAACTGGATGTATGTAGCAAGCAAGAATTATTTTTCTCTCAATGACAAGTATATAATGCACAAGATGTTTTTCATTTGATAAAATGCAGTTTTTGCCTGTCCTATTCTATTTCTTATCTCAGTTATGCATCTTCCATCTGATGTTATCCATGTGCCCAGATACTTAAATTTCTATACTTGTCCTAAAATAACACCATCAAACTTTTATAACACACTTAGGAATAATTCGTTTCTTTGATACCATCATTACCTCTGTCTTTCCATTATTCATACTGAGGCCCATTCTTCCACTTGCTAACACCACAATGTCTATCATTTCCTGTAGTTCTTGCTGACTTGTTGCTATCAAGACTGTGTCATCAGCATAACGTTAAATTGTTTATATTGTGCCCACCAACCACAATTCCGGGCATACAAATTAAAGCTCTCCTTATATATTCACTGTATATTGAAAACAAATCAGGTGACAGTACACATCCTTGTCGTACGCCCCTCTTTATGCTTTGAAATGAACCTAAACAGTTGTTAATTCTTATAGCTGCTGTTTGCTGCCAATACATATTCTTTATTATTCGTAGATCTTTCCCATCAATGTTTAATTTTTCAAACAAATTGATTACTTCTTCCTGCTTCACACAGTCAAATGCTTTTGTATAGCCTATGAAGCATATGTACAAATCAGTCTTTACTTCTATAGCTCTTTCTGACAATGTCCTTATGATGTATATGGCATTGTTTGTATCTTTTCC
This sequence comes from Candidula unifasciata, assembly GCA_905116865.2. Classification (NCBI taxonomy): domain Eukaryota; kingdom Metazoa; phylum Mollusca; class Gastropoda; order Stylommatophora; family Geomitridae; genus Candidula; species Candidula unifasciata. The sequence continues at coordinate 3,085,058 of CAJHNH020001779.1, read as the reverse complement.
TTCTACAAATCCACATTGTTTATCGTTGATTTCTGGTTTAATTTTGTTTCTTATTCTTCTCATAAATATTCTCAGTAAAATCTTAGTCATGTGACTCATAAGACTTATTGTGCGATGGTCTTCACATTTTATAGTTCCTGGCAGAGCTATAAATATGGATTTTAAAAGGTCGTTTGGAATATACCCACTATTATAAATATCCTTTAAAAGTTTAGTTATTATTTCAATTCCAAAATCTCCCAGTGCTTCGATTTCTTCCAGTGAGATGTTGTCTGGCCCGGGTGATGTTCCTTTTTTCATATGATGTATTGCATCCTCAACTTCTGCAGTCATTATTGGTGGACCATCATTGTTGGTCCGCAGTTCTACATCTAGTCTATTATCATCATACAATTCCCCTATATACTTTGTCCATCTGTTAATTATATTAGTATGTCCCATTAATAAGTCACCATCTTTTGATTTGAAACATCCGGTGCTGTTACGTGTCATCTTTCCTGTTAACATATTTATCTTTTGGTACATGGAATGTGAGTCTTTCGTGTTGTTTTTCCCAATCTCTGTACACATTTGATTCAGCCAGGCTTCTTTAGCCACTTTGCATTTGTTCACTATTTCTTCTTGTGTTCTAGAGTATTCTTCTTTATCATTCCTTTTCTACCTTAACATAGATACTAATCTGATTAAAGCACCACTAATTACTGGTATCACAAGGCACTAGTAGTTATTTTACAAAAATATGCTTTTCAACCTTCAATGTTATACAAATCAGGATGGTTAATAGACAGCGATTAAAAAAAAAAAAAAATATTTACGCCAAACCCTCCCTCCCCCTCCAGGATTGCAGTCTAAAGGACTAACATCTTAAGAAATGAGAATCAGCCAGCTACGTATCCTAGAAACCCTATTCAGCCGTATAGCGCAGTTATACTGGGGACAACAAAACGGTTATGAAGTAACCTGTAGTTCAGTGCTGGTGGACAAGAAGGCCAAACAGAAAGACGAATGGAGGCAGGTGATATCTGCAGCAGTGAACCTCCAGGGCTCGTGACTGAATAAGTCTAATTATTTCCCTTGCGGTGACTCTTCCGCTAAGAAAAAATAAGTAAAGTGTCTCCGCCAACATCCGTTTTATAAATTCTGTACAAGGTCGAGATGGCAGCTCCTGCGAGACAGGCCGCGGCGAAGATCGGTAAAACACCTTGTCTGTATACGTATTAAATATTTACTTTTAACGTAACTGTACGCATATTATCCCCGAAATTATTATCTCATATGTATAGCAATGAGCAAAGATAAATAGTTTGTATTGCTTTTTTATAAGCTCGCCCTTCCCATAGAACTTGACCGACGGAATTGAATTCTGAAGTGAACGACTTTGCGTTATATAACAAGTCATAATTTCTTTGGAGGTTGAGCGCTGGGTATCTCCTGTCACTATGGTGTCAGGCTAAGTTTAGCAAGGAAGCGTTTTTCCGAACACGCCCGTGCATCAAAGATAAACGAAAGAGAGAGGCTATCATAACCATCACTTGTAGTAAATTGTTAAAGTATAATTGCATTGCCATTTCATTTAGTTGTAGTGTAGCTTGAATGTATTTTCAAATGTTGTCTCCTTGTGTGTTCCAGAGTCCTGAGGGGGGGGGGGGGGGGGGTTGACATCTAAGGTCTCCCTAACAAAGATCGTGTCATAAAATTCAGTTAGGGTTTTTCTTTGAAGTCTGAATGAATCTGACTGAGAGGCAAGGAGCCAACATTCTACATACAAACTTATTGATATGCATGCATAGTTCAAATTCAGGAACAACAAGACCAAAGTTCAGTAGTGGATCAACTTTCCACAGAAGTTAATAGCCGGTGAACAAAAAAGAAATGCGAAAATTCAAAATCTGTTGAAATCGCTATTGGTTACTAGCATCATGAAGGCTAACAGACTGCACTGGTTGGAGCATATAGCGATAATGGTGCTTAACAGAGAGACAAAAACTGTGCATGAAACAGATGACTGGGAGTAGGCCATGAGGCAGACCAAAAAAAGAAGATAGGGAGATAGTATACAGACAGACCTGCAAATACTTGAATTTGAAATGGGAAATCTAACTGGAGAAAGATTAGCCTCAAGAGCCTGGAAACCTGAAGAAGGTTCTTGTCACCCATATTTTACTATTTACATTGATCATTATGTTCCCTGTGTGCTTTCTGGGGGCCGATTGAGGATTAAAACAAAATAAACCCACTGCCCCCTTCCCCCAATAAGTATGTCATAAAAGTAGACCAATAAGGGGTCTAGCCTTCGAAGTCGGAGTGCATTTGCTTCCGAGATGAGGCGCCAGCAGTCTGCAGATAAATGTCAGATCTGTAAAATGTATGTACTTGCAAAACTCAAGTCCTGGAACAAGGTCAAAGTCCAGAAGTGGACGAACAACCACAACTATTCCGCCGGTGAACGCAAAGAAGAAGAAGAAAAATACGAAGATCATTATGCAGATATAGCAAGAGAATGACCTCTCCACTGAAGTTTATTTCAAAATATCTTTGAATTGAAACATATTTTTTGTATAAACCTTATATTTGTATTATTTCAGTTGACACAGGCAGTAATTTGTACAAGTTCAAAAGATGGGCTTACTACAAGTCCTATTTCCCATCACTTGGTATGTGTTTACTTTATTGTCTTTCTTTTCAGTCAGTCAGTCTCTGACCTTCACAATGAAGTTTGGCATCAGTAGGTCTCCAAAACATTGTCTCTTGTCTTGGTTGTACACTCTCTGAGTGCTGTTTATCCATCTCCTAATGTTCTCCTTCCACTAGAAATGTTATCTACCTCTTGTTCTCTTACCCCGACCCTTCTATCCAATAACAATTTTTAAAGTGTGTCTTTTAATGTATCCAAAATGTTTGTTGTCTCTTTATTTCTTTTAATAATTATCTTTTCATTTACAATCTTTCCAGAATCACTATATTTGATTGTTTTTGTTTCCTTGAAATACAACATATTCTTCTGTATACCCAGTGAAGCAGTCTGATTTTTTAGTTGTTTGTTCATTGTCCAAGTTTCTGCACCATACTGCAGAGTTGAATATAATATGTCATTTATCTCTCAAGCTGTCAATAATTTTCACATCTTTTTGAAGATAATTTTAGCAGTTATGTTCTCTTTTTGATTTCTGTTTCACACCTGCTATCATCTGTTACTGCATGTGCGTGAAAGGAGAAACTTGTTATTTTTCTTGTATCCCTTCATTTACTCTGATGTCTAATCTTTTAATCTTTTCCATTTTTCTTCTCACTGCTCTTTAGTATTAGAGATTAGTGAATGTATTTAATAATTTCATGATCGAGTATTAGATTTAATTTTCATTGTGGAATATGTTTTTGGCTATCCTTCGAATAATGGGCACTAAAGATGGCGGCCGCAGAATAACTGTTCGAGCCGCAGTCACGTGTCAATTGCGCACTTCCGGCTACTCAATTTGCGGTTTTCCGGCGACTATCGCCACCGCCACATGGCCCCCACGCCATAGCCATGTTTTTATTATTATTATTATTAAAAAAAATTCTCATGGCTTCTAGTCACTTGTACGAGAGTCGCACAATAGAAGAGATTATGGTCTAAATTTGTAATATTCCCCAAGACACTAGTGGTAGACTCTAGCCAGCCTTCCATTCCCCAAGACACTAGTGGTAGACTCTAGCCAGCCTTCCATTCCCCAAGACACTAGTGGTAGACTGTAGCCAGCCTTCCTTGTAGAGATGGCACGGATATTTTTATTTCGTCACCAGCTGCTGTAAGGCTTTCAGCCATTTCATGCAAAGCCCCATGTAGACTTGTTCATGACTAGTCGCAATCATGTACCTTCCATGTTTGGTCAGAATCACGTGCTTGTCATGATTGGTTGGAATCACACACACAAGTCATGATTTGTTGGAATCACACACTTGTCATGATTGGTTGAAATCCTACACATGTCATGATTGGCCGGAAGCACACACTTGTCATAATTGGTTAAAATCAGGCACTTCATGACTGGTCAAAATCACACACTTGTCATGATTGGTTGGAATCACACACCTATCATGATTGGCTGGAATCCTGCACATGTCATGATTGGTCGGAATCATACACTTGTCATGATTGGTTGGAATCACACGCTTGTCATAATTGGTTAAAATCACACACTTCATGACTGGTCGGAATCACACACGTCATGATTGGTCAGAATCAGACACATAATAATTAGGTCGATTTACACTCAAATTATGATTGGTTACAATCCCACACATGTCATGATTGGTTACAATCCCACACATGTCATGATTGGTTACAATCCCACACATGTGTCATGATTGGTTACAATCCCACACATGTGTCATGATTGGTTACAATCCCACACATGTGTCATGATTGGTTCCTGAGCCCCATTTTGGGGGGGGGGGGGAAACAAGAATAGACCCACTGGCCCCTCACAAGCATGTCATAAGTAAAAGGTGACCTAATTAGGGATGATTCCTTTGAAGTCAGATTGCATCTCTCTGAGAGTTAGAGGAACTAACAGGCTGCAATCAAATAAGTCAGATTTGTGAAATAGAAATGGACACAAACTGAAGTTCTTGAACCAGACTTAAGTCCTGAATTGGATAAACAAGCAGAACCTTCACTGGAGTTTACAGCTGGTGACAGCAAAGAAGAAGACATGCATGTCATGATTGCCTGATGAAGCGTGCTGAGAAAAGTGGAGGCAGTAATGCTTCCTGCAGAATAGCAAGCATCACTTCAGAGATCCAGGGTAGTTAGCATCATGTGGACAGATCGGCTGGTTCTGCACCATTTGGTGGTAAATTAAAATAAGACACGCCAAATGAAGTCAAGGTCCCTTTAGGAGAAAGTAAACACTGCAGAAACACAAATAGGTCATTATGGTCTGAAGGGAATGATGCAGGAAGGAGTGACTAGGGGATATGTTTGATACTCAGAAATCAGGGAAGAGACTAGAGGGATGTACAGTGACACTGCTGCTTGTACCATCAGAATTAGAATGCTAATGGCTGCAGATAGGCAGCATGCACTCAACTCAGTAGCTGACTGACAGAACCAGTTTCAACTTGTCCCATTCAGTTTCCTGCTGGGGGTTGAGGTCCCAACCTTCCACTATATTGGGGGGTGGGGGGAGAAAAGGAGCTAAGCACATGAAGGTGAAGTAGGCTTGAACAAGACAGACTCAAGTGACCTTTGAGGGAAAAAAAAAATTTTTGACCTTGGGGATGTGAGGGGGGAAAAAAAGGGGGAAAATTTTTTCCCCCCCCTTTAAAATTTTTTCCCTTTTTTTTTTTCCCCCTTTTTTTTTTAAAAAAAGGCCCCTTTTTTTGGGGTTCCCCTTTTGGGGGGTTTTTTTAAAAAATTTTTTCCCGGGGGGGTTAAAAAATTGGGGGGGTTTTTTTTAAAAACCCAAAAAAAAAGGGGTTTTTAAATGTTCCCCCCCAAAAATTTGGGCAACCCTTTTAAAAAAAAAACCCCCCCCCCGGGGGAAAAATTTTTTTGGGTTTTTTTTTTTTTAAAACCCCCAAAGGGGGGGGGGAAAAAAAGGGAAAGCCCTTTTTAAATTTTTTTAAAAAAATTTTTTTTTTTTTTGGAGGGAAAAAAAAAAATTTTTTTTTTTAAAAAGGGGAAAAAAAATTTTTGGGGGGTTTTTTTTTTTTCTAAAAAGAAAAAAAAAAACCCCCAAAAACCGAAAATTTTTGGGGCCCCGGGGAAAAAAAACCAAAAAGGGAAAACCTTTTTCCCCCAAAGGGGAAACAAAAAAATTTTTTAATTTTGGGGTTTTAAAGGGGGGGGCGGGGAAAAAAAGGGTTTTTTCCCCCAAATTTTTTTCCCCCCTTTTTTTTTTTTTGGGGGGGGAAAACCAAAGGGAAAAAACCCCCTTTTTTTAGTTTTTTTTTTTTTTTTTTTTTTTTTCCCTTTAAAATTTTATTTTTTTCCCCCCAGGGGGGGTAGGGGGGAAGCCAAATTAAAAAAATTTTTAAAAAAAAAACCCCCCCCCTTTTAAAGGGGAAAAAAAAAACCCTTTAAAACCCCCGGGGGGGTTTTTTTAAAAATTGTTTTTTTTTCCCCTTTTTTTTTCCCGGGGTTTTTTTTTAAAAAATTCCCCCCTTTTTTTTCCCCCCTTTTTTAAACCCCTTTTGTTTGGGGTTTAAAAACCCGGAATTTTTTAAAGGTTTTTTTAAAAAAAGGGGGTTTTTTAAAAAATTTTTTAAAAAAACCCCCCCAAACCCCCCCCAAAAAAAAAAAATTTTCCCCAAACCCCCCCCCGGGCCCCCCCCGGGGGGGGCCCCCCAAAATTTTTGGAAAAAAAGGGGGGAAAAAAAGAAAAAAGGGGTTTTCCAAAGGGGCCCCCCCTTTTTTGGTTTTTTCCCGGGTTTTTTTTAAAAAATTTTAAAAAACGAAAAAAAAGGGGAAAATTTAAAAAAAGGGGTTTTTTTTTCCCCGGGGAAAAAGGCCCCCAAAAAATGGTTTTTTTTTTTTTTTTAAAAAAAATTTTTTTTTTTTTAAAATTCCCCCACCCTTTTTTTTTTTCCCCCCTTTTTTTTAAAAAAAGGGGTTTTTAAAAAATTTTTTTTTTGGGGGGGTTTTTCAAAAAAAATTTTTAAAAAAGGGGGGTTTTTTAACCCCCCTTGAACCCCCGGGGCCCCGGGGGGGAAAAAAAACCCCCCCTTTTTTTGGGCCCCCCAAAAAAAAAAAACCTTTCCCCCCTTTTTTTTTTAAAAAAATTTTGGGAAAAAAAGGGGAATTTTTTTTTTTCCCCCCCCTTTTTTTTTTTTAAAAAAAAATCTTTGGGTAAAAAGGTTTTGGGGGGGGGGGGGGGTTTTTTTTAAAAAATTTTTTTGGGGTTTTTTTTGGGGGCCCCCCTTTTTAAAAATTTTTTTAAAAAAAAGGGGGGCCGGGTATTTAAAAAGGTTTTTTTTTTTTTTGGGGGAAAAAGGGGTTTTTTTTTTAAAAAAAAGGGGCCCCAAAAAACCGGGGGTTTTTTTTGGGGTTTTTTTTTAAAAAGGGGCCCCCTTTTTTTAAAAAAAAAATTTTTTTTTTTTTTTGGGTTAATTTTTAAAAAAAATTTTTTAACACGTTTTGGGTTTTTTTTTTTAAATTTTTTCCCCCCTTTTTTTTCCCCCCCTTTTTTTTTTTTAAATTTTTTTTTTTCCCCCCCCCGGGGCCCAAATTTTTTTTTTTTTAAGGGAATTTTAATTTTTTTTGGTTTTTTTTCCCCCGGGACCCCCCCTTTTTTTGGGGGGGGGGAAAATTTTGAAAAAATTTTTTTTCCCCAAAAAAAATTTTTTTAAATTAAAAAAAATTTTGGTTTTTTTTTTTTAAAAAAAATTTTTTTTTGGGGGGAAAAAAAAATTTTTCCCTTAGGGGGGGGGGGCCCCCAAAAAAAAGGGTTTTTTTTTGGTTTTTTTTTTTTTAAAGGGAGGGTTTTTTTTTAAAAAAAAGGGAAAAAAAAAAGGGGGGGGAAAAGGGGGGGGGGGTTTTTTTTTTTTTTTAAAAAAAATTTTTTAAAAAAGGGGTTTAAAATTTTAAATTTCCCTTTTTAAAAAAAAAAAAAAAAAAAATTTTTTTAAAAATTTTTTTTTTTTAAAAAAAAAAAAGGGGGGCCCCCCCGGGCCCCCCCTTTCCCCCCCCCGGGGGGGGGGGGCCCCCCCCCCCAAAAACCCAAAACCCCCCCGGGGGGGGGCCCCCCCCCCCCGGGGGGGGAAAAAAAAAAACCCCCTGGGGGGGGGGCCCCCCCTTTTTTTTTTTCCCCCCAGGGGGGGGGAAAAAAAACCCCCCCCCCAAAACCCCCCCCCGGGGGCCCCCGGGAAAAACCCCCCCCCCCTTTTAAAATTCTTTTTTTTCCTTTTTTTTTTTTTTTAATTCCCTTTTCCCGGGGGTTTTTTTTTTTTTTTTTTTTTTTTAAAAAAATTTTTTTTCTTTTAAAAAGGGTTTTGGGAAAATTTTTTTTTAAAAAATTTTTCCAAAAAAATTTTTTTTTTTGGGGGGGGGGGGGGCCCCCCCCCCCTTTTTAAAAAAAATTTTTTTTTCCGGGGTTTTTTGGGCCCTTTTTAAAAAAAAAAATTTTTTTTTTCCAAAAAAAGGGGGATTTTGAAATAAGGGGTTTTTAAAATAAAAACCCCCCCCAAAAAAAATTTTTTTTTAATTTTTTAAAAGGGTTTCCTTTTTTTCCCAAACCCCAAAACCCCCTTTCAAAAGGGGGAAAGGGGGAAAAAATTTTTTTTTTAAAAAAAAAACGTTTTTCCCGGGCCCGGGAAGGGAAAAGGGGAAAAAATTTTTATTTTTTTAAATTAAAATTTTTAAAAAATTTGGTTTTAAAAAGGGGGGGGGGGGGGGGGGGGTTTTTTTTTTTTGGGGGAAAAAAAATTTTAAAAAAAAAAAAAGGGGGGGGGGGTTTTTGTAAAAATTTTTTTAAAAAAGGAAGTTTTTTTTTTTTTTTTAAAAAAAATTTTTTTTGGGGCCAAAAATTTTTTTTTGGGAAAAAAAAACCAAAAATTTTTTGTTCCCCCAAAAAAATTTTCCAATTTTTTTTAAAAAATTTTTTTTTTTTTTAAAAAAATTTTTTTTTGGGGGGGAAAGGAAAAAACCCCCCCCCCTTTTTTTTAAAAAAACCGTTTTAAAAAAAATTTTTTGGGGGTTTAAAGGGGGGGGGGAAAAATTTTTTAAAACCCCCCAAAAAAAAAAAAAAAGGGGGGGGTTTTTAAAAAAATTTTTTAATTTTTTTGGGGGGGGGCCCCCCTTTAAAAAATTTAAAAAAAAAAAAAAACCGGGTTGGTTTCCCAAAAAAAAAATTTTTTTTCAAAAAAAATTTTTTTTTGGGGGGGGGAAAAAAAAATTTTCTGGGGGGGGAAAAAAAAATTTTTTCCCCCTTTTTTTTTTTTTTTTAAAATTTTTTCCCGGGGGGCCCTTTTGGGAAAGGGAAAAAAGGGGGGAAAAAATTTTTTTGGGTTTTCCCCGGGGTTTTTTTGGGGAAAAAGGCCACGGGTTTAAAGGTTTGGGGGGAAAAAAAGGGTTGGGGGAACCGGAAAATTTTAAAAAGGGGGGGGCCCCCCCTTTTGGGGGGTTGGGGGGGGAAAAGGGGGGAAAAGGGGAGGGAAAAAAAGGGGGGGCCGGACAAAAAAAAATTTTTCCAAAAAAAAAAGGGGGGGGAAAAAAAAAAAACCCCGGGGAATTTAAAAAAAAAACCCCCCCCCTTTTTTTGGGGGGCCCCCCAAAAAAAAATTTTTTTTAAAAAGGGAAAAAAAAAAAAAAAAAAAAAAAAAGGGGGGTTTTTTATGGCAAAAAAAGGAAGAAAAAAAAAACCCTTTTTAACCCCCCCAAAAAAAAAAAAAAACCCGGGAAAATTTTTTGGGGGGGGAAAAAAAAAGGGAAGGGATAAGGCCCAAAAGGGGGGAAAAAAATTTTTTTAAAAAAAAAGGGGGCCCAAAAAAAAAAGGGGGAAGGGGTTTTTTTTCCCCGGGGGGGAAAAAAAAATTTTTTTTTCCCCCCCCGGGAAAAAATTTTAAAAAAAAAAAAAAATTTTTGGGTTTTCTTTCTCGATGGAGGGGGTTTTCCCCCCCTTTTTTTTTTTTTTTCCCCCCCCCCCAAAAAAAAAAGGGGGGGGGGGGGGGCCCCCCAAAAAAAAAAAAAAAAAAAAAAGGGGGGGGCCCCCAAAAAAAAAAATTTTTGGGGGGGAAAAAAAAATTTTTTGGGAAAACCCCAAAGGAAAAAGGAACAGGTTCCTTTTTTTTTTTAAAAACCGGAAAAGGGGTTTTTTTTTTTTTAAAGGGGGGGCCCCCCCCCTTAAAAAGGGGGGGTCAAAATTTTTAAAATTTTTATTTCCCCCCCCCCCCCCCAAAAAAAAACCCCCCTTTATTGGGGAAAAAAAAAAAAAAAAAAAAAAAAGGGTTTTTGGAAAAAGGGGGGGTTTAAAATTTTTTTTAAAAAAAATTTAAAAACCGGGGGGTTTTTTCCCCGGGTTTTTTCCCCCCCCCCCCACCTTTAAAAAATTTTTTTTATTAATTTTCCCCTTTTTTATTTTAAAAAAAAAATTTTATTTTTTAATTTTTTTTCCCCCCTTTTTTTTTTTTTTTTGGGTTTTTTTAATTTAAAAAAAAAAATTTTTTTTTAAAAAAAAAAAAAAAAGAAAAAAAATTTTTAAAAAAGGGAAAAAATTTTTTTTTTTTTTTTTTTTTTTAAACCCCCCCTTTTTTTGCTCAACCGTGTCGGATGCGGTCAGCGTGTCGTATTTTTCTAGCAGTGTTGTAGTTTCTCCTTCACGCCTCCCCAGGATGCAGAAAACCACAACCATGTTGATTGTGACAAGAAGGACGAGAAGTGCCAGCCACTGTGAACAATTTACAAGTTTACAGTACGTGAGAAATGTTCATTGGAATTTGATCTTCACAAAAAAGATATAACAGAAAGCAGTGGAGACCTGACGCAGTCTCTTTCATTCCACCGCTCTCCATCTGTTACATATCATCATCGTTATCATGTTTTACTTCCTCCCTCCTATCCTCCTTCTAATTATTATCATCATCTTTCCTTATCTTCTTCTCCTCCTCCTCAATTTTCTTCCTTCCTTCCTTGCTGTCTCTTTTTCTCACCCTTCATTATCGTTTCTGTAATAAGTTTAATAAGTACTTTAAAAAAAAAGGGGGGGGGGGGGGGGCTGTTGTAAGAAATGGGTTAAAGTAACGTTTTCCGCTGGTCTGGTTACATGGGTGACACGTTGTGTTGTTTTCAATGCTCTGTTTTCTATATTGCGCGCCGTGAGCGGCCAGCAACACGTTGCCATTTACTCGTTGTTGTCGGCGGCCGGCGACGTTGCGTAAATTATAGGCTGCATGCAGTCGTGGGACGAGGGTTGGATTGGGGTTAGGGCCAGTTCTAGATGATTTGGTATTGTTAAAAGCTCTCACATCGTGGAATTTAGAACATGCGATAGCACCGGCCGCTGACAACAACAGTAAAAGACAACGTTTCTTTGATACCACCTTTACTTCTGTCTTCCCATTATTCAAACTGAGGCCCATTCTTCCACTTTCTAGGATGTATATGGCATTGTTTGTACCTTTTCCTTCTAAAAATCCACATTTTTCATCCCTGATTTCTGGTTTAATTTTGTTTCTTATTCTTCTCATAATTATTCTCAGTAAAATCTTAGTCATGTGACTTATAAGACTTATTGTGCGATGGTCTTCACGTTTTAAAGTGCCTGGTTTCTTCGGCAGAGCTATAAATATGGATTTTAAAAGGTCATTTGGAATATACCCACTATTATAAATATCATTTAAAAGTTTAGTTATTATTTCAGTTCCAAAATCTCACAGTGCTTCGATCTCTTCCAGTGAGACTTTGTCTGGCCCGGGTGCTTTTCCTTTCTTCATATGATGTATTGCATCCTCAACTTCTGCAGTCATTATTGGTGGGCCATCATTGTTGGTCTGCAGTTCTACATCTAGTCTATTATCATCCTACAATTCCCCTATATGCTGCTAATTAAATTACTATGTCACAATAATATGTCACCATCTTTTGATTTCAAACATCCAGTGCTGTTACGTGTCATCTTTCCTGTTAACATATTTATCTGTTAGTACATGGAATGTGAGTCTTTCCTGTGATTTCCCCCAATCTCTGTACACATTTGATTCAGCCAGGCTTCTTTAGCCACTTTGCATTTGTTCACTATATCTTTTTGTATTCTAGAGTATTCCTCTTTATCATTCTTTTTCTCCCTTCTTTCATCTATCAACTGCAGAATATCGGTTGACATCCATTTGTTTTTTGCAACTCTATGGGCTGGTGGGATTGTTTCTTTTGATGTCTGCTGAATTGACTCAGGCAACATATCCCACCGTTCATCAATAGTATTTTTCAATATCTGTCTCTGAACTATCTGCTGTTGGGGCATAAATCTGTATTAAGTTGATGTCAAACGGTCTGCCGTGAAGTTTTACTAATAGTACTCAATCTAATATTGTCCAAAATCTTTTCACAGTTTTTGAGTTTTTTTTGGATCCAAAATGATACCAACTCCCTTGCTATATTCCTTACCACCTGAGTAAATAATTCTCTGCTGATCTGAATACTTTTCCCCTGCTCCTGGGCCATCGCATTTCACTAATTCCTAGTATTTTGATTATGTTCCTTTTCTTCATTTCCATCTTGATGTTATCCAGCTTTCTGTTTTGTACGAGTGTTCTGACATTCCATGCACCAATGTTCAGGAAGTTTCTACCATTTACTTTTTCTACAGTAGCTGGATGACGGTCGGGTATCACCAGTAGAACATGATGCTCCTTACCGGACGAGGTGATTCCAATGGAATCCCCATTCACGTCGTTATCTGAATTCATAATATTCTGAGGCATGATTGACTAGGGATAGCATACCTTGTCTTTTTCTTAACTTTCCGCCGCGGAGATCTAATTCTATGAGTTGTGTAAAATGTGTTAACTAATTCAACAGAAACAGAGCATCTTTTCATTCTGAGTCAGCTGACCTGCGTGGACATCAATGTAAGAAACACACTGACCTGTATAATAGTGACCATGAAAGTCTCTCTGCCAAAGTCGTACCACTTCTCCCCTTCTGCGGACTCAGCATTGATCAGATCGATAGCCCACCACACGATCAGCGCCACTGCCTCGATGGGAGCAACAAATCTGAAATCCACAACACAATTATCTTAGCAGTCAAACGGCTACTGGTACCATCAGTACTGGAACACTGCACTGGCTGCTGACGATGGGAACGGAGCGCTTATGCCAAGTTCTCCCTGTGCTATCACATTCATTTTTGACGCAACTCGCCTCAAGTCTTTTGATATAATACATTAGTTATCCCACCACTAGTGACACTTATATGCTCCTTGCATTTTCATTCATTTGACCACAAAATCACATCTCTGCTGCTTTAAAATTATTTTCCACTAATCAAATAGGTTTAAAGTATTATTGATAATAATACCCCACGTGTGGGTTCCGCAACCACACTGGGAAGGGGGAGGAATAAACCCACATCCTCTAACAAGAATGTCGTAAAAGGCAATTGATTAGGGGTTTGCTGAAATCGGATTTCATTGGTGGAGAAGCGCACACATTACAGCCTATCTGTAAAACACAACGCACCAATCGTCCCTTTAAAAGCGAAAGATGAAGACGAAAAATACAACAATTATGTTTCAAACATTAATAGTAATACAATTAGTATTTTTCAAACAGTATAACTTACTTAATTACCCATTCCCAGGTTTTTGAGAGCTTCCAGTCATCCAATCCAAAATCATTGACCAACACAGCTCTAAATTTGGCCGTGCCAACATATACAACCATGGAAATGAACATCAATCCGTTGACAACAAGTCCAAATCCCCAAACAAAGTCCTTCGGTGGGAAATGTCAGATGGAAAAAATACAACGAAATTAGAATGAAATGTACATAAAATAGATCAGTAAATTTTGTTATGGACCATAAAGTCTGGTTACAAATCAGTTCTCCTTAAAGTCCATACCGTGTGCGCTGGTAGTCATGTCTATCCCATCCACCACCGGTTCTAGCAGGAGGCTACAAATGATATCGATGATCCTACATACCATAATGCCAAACTGTCCAGGGTCTTCTCACTCGGTCTCTGTCTGCGGTTCTTATCCTCCAACTTTCCAACTGTCACTTTTTCTCATGACATGACCAACTAATGTAGACTGTCTCTTTCTGATGTGGGCAATCCAGGCATGTCGTAAGAGGCGACTAAGGGTGGGGTTGGGCTTGAGGTAGGCTACCTCATTCGGTTAAAAACAATAGCCATAAAAACCAGCCAACCATGGGTAAGTCAAAAAGAAAAGCTAGCTAAACCCAGCCAACCAAGACGAGGGGAGGCTCTTCAAGTAGAAGAAGTATGACACGGAGTGGAGAAAGCCGAAAGGAGCCCAGATCGTCGAAGTACCCCCTCTCACCTAGGAAAACTTCAAGAATTAGCACCTGGGAGTAAAGAAAGGCCTAAAAACACACGGGAAAGGGAGCTGGAGAATGAAATTAGAAAGATGGGAAAGACATGGGAAGAATTGCATGCGGGAGTTAGTTGAGGGCCTATGCCCCATTGGGGGCTAGAAAGGCAGAAAAATAAAGAAAAGAAAATATTGGCAATCAGTTCTCTTCATGAGTTAGTTTCTATCAAGATACACTTTTTTTCCTTCCATGGAACTCCTCTCTAAAACAACATATAGGCAGCTCCCAAATAATTAGTTTCACTCGTTTATCTTCTTCTTCAGCGATCTCTGGTCATGCGCATAATCCACTGTGGGTTATAAACTGGGATGTCTTTTCAAGGTCTCTTAGGTTTCCCCAAAGCTTAGTTGTCAGTTCAACTGGGTGTTGCCATATGTCGCTCCGCAGCTCAGCCAGGAGAGGACAGTCTTGCAGGACATGTTCTGGAGTCTGTTCAGCACGAAGGCATCGGCAGAGAGCTGTTTGGCTCATACCTAATTTATGTGAGTGTTTATTGAGTCTGCAGTGTCCAGTGCGTAAGCGAAAAACTGTGACTTGGTCTGTTCTGTTCAAGTGTTTCAGAAAATCTTTTTTCGTAGTTATAACCAGTGTTGGTTTTCCAATCTGTTTCTGATTTTCTCTTAATGAGAGTTTTGACTTCTGGAAAAGATAGTGGCTGGTAGGTCTGTGGTTTGTTACTGCCTTCCTTGGCTAAAGCATCTGCGCTTTCATTGCCTTTGATGCCACAGTGTGACGGAATCCACTGCAAGTGAATTTCTGCCTTATTTGACAACATAGCAAGTTCATGTGTTAGACTTTGTAGTGTGCTGTCGGTAGGTTTGGACTCAAAGGCCTGTATAGCTGACAGTGAGTCAGTGAGAAAAACTATCCTGCCTGCGGTGATTTGCAGATTGTTCATATACTGTGCTGCCATCAATAGGGCTGAGAGTTCTGCCTTGTAGTTAGAGCAAGTTCGTCCGGTGGGGGCTGCTAGGGACACAGTAGTGGCATCTGGGTGTTTTATGTAAACACCTGCCCCACCATTCGTAGTTGCCTCTTTTGCTGATCCATCCGTGTAGATTCTGGTCCAGCTGTCCTGTGGGAACATGTTGTTGAGGTGTTCCATTGTGAGTGCACTCGTTTATCAACTGTCCATAATTTACTTCTGTATATCGGGATAGGAAGTGTTTAGCTTTTAACTGGATATTTGTTTTTCTGTTGGGGCAAAACGAAAATCCCAAAACAGTTATTACCATGCGGTTTTCAATCTTCAGCTTAAAAGACTCCCTGACTACACTACGAAAGTGGAAATTACAGGTAGCTACGATAAGACCACGACCGGCTCCAGCTGACGTGCCGTGCTGCTAACGTCACTGGGTCAGGCTAAAGATTGGTTAACGCAGCTGTTCTCAAACTGGGTGCCGAGGCACTCTGGAGTGCCTTGAGCTTATGCCAGGGCTGCCGCGGAAAAAATCAAGCAAAGTCGGCTAAAAATGGTAAAATTATTAAGAAAGGTATGTAGATACTTAAAAGATTAAAAATGAAGTTGTCTTCCCTCGCCACTGTCGAAAATAGTTTATTTCTTGTTTAAGAACCGCTGCGTTAACTCATCGTTAGCTCGACCCGGTGACGTCAGTAGCAAGGCCTGTCAGCTGCAGCCGGTCGTGAGAAGACAGTGAGTAGACAAATACATGTACCTGGTTGGTGAGTATATCAATGTTCAACGCAGACATCAGGCCAATGGTAAAAGTGAGAGTAACACAAAGCGGCATTGCGTAGCGACGGCCAACTGTGGACGTAATGGCATTGTGATAATTCTATAACGTTTTTTTTTCGCCCCATCTTATGTCCGTCTGTTCATTGTTCAGACTGTCATTTACCTAGTTTTTTATTTTGATTAAGGGACCTGCGTGGTCTCGAGGTATGGTCTCCGCCTCGAGTGCTAGAGGTCTCAGGTTCAAGCCCCTGGGAGGCTGCGATTTTTTTTCACATGGACTTTTAGTAATTTCCCCCTGGTCTCTGCGTAGGAAGATCGAACGCTCGTGCGTATTGTTGCGCACGTAAATAATCCCTTGGCAGTTCGAAATCTAAAAGAGTAGCCTAACGGCGCTGTCCGCGCAAACTCTTTAGTAAAAAAAATTCTATCCAAAGTATTTTAGGACCCTCGCAGGTGCAACAGAATTTGTGCACTGCGCTGAGATTCTTCAAACTCGGGCTTATGGGATACACCCGTGTGCCATTATGTTGATTCGTTGAATAAACATAAACATCACGTCGTTTGTCTGGTGTCTGTTGTTTTTAACATAAAAGCAAAAGACCCTTTTCCCCTCGCCTTCTAGCGTCTTGAGCATTTAACCCTATACCTATATTTTATAGACCAATCGACATTTGGTGGGTGATATGGTAAACATCACACAAGCCGCTTTTACTTCCGAGGACTTTACCTGATTGTAGATTTCTCTCACACACACACACATTGGTACTATTCATGCTTTTGCTCACATACACATACACACGCATATATTGGTACTACTTACGCATTTGCTCACACACACACATTGGTAGTACCTGCACATTTGTTCTCTCACACACACACATCAGTACTGCTTACGCATTTGCTCACACACACATAATAATTACGCATGTGCTCACACACATATTGGCACTACTTATGCATGTGCTCACACACACACACACACATATTGACACTACTTATGCATGTGCTCACACACACACATATTGGTACTACTTATGCATGTGCTCACACACACACATATTGGTACTACTTATGCATGTGCTTACACACACACACACAAACATATTGGCACTACTTATGCATGTGCTCACACACATATTGGCACTACTTATGCATGTGCTCACACACACACATATTGGTACTACTTATGCATGTGCTCACACACACATATTGGTACTACTTATGCATGTGCTCACACACACACACATATTGGTACTACTTATGCATGTGCTCACACACACACATATATTGGCACTACTTATGCATGTGCTCACACACACATATATTGGCACTACTTATGCATGTGCTCACACACACATATTGGTACTAATTATGCATGTGCCCACACACATATTGGTACTACTTATGCATGTGCTCACACACACACATATTGGTACTACTTATGCATGTGCTCACACACTTATTAGCACTACTTATGCATGTGCTCACACACACAAAAAATGGTAATATTTATGCATGTGCTCACATACATATTGGCACTACTTATGCATGTGCTCAAACACACACATACTGGTACTACTTATGCATGTGCTCACACACACATTGGCACTACTTACGTCCGAAGTCGCCCACAGTTTGTGTGAAGAGTTCAACGTTAGAAATGAGAGAAGTCAAGCCAGCGAATGATAGGCACAAGAAGAACAGTGCAGCCAGAACTCTGCCGAATGTTCCTACAGTCTGAAATAACACTGGCAACCTGCAAACAGTTGGGCTAAATTATTTATGTTCTGAATTACTTGTTAAATAAACAAAAAGCAAGGGGAAGTAAAAACAAAACAAAGTGAAGAACCTATCCACTTCTTGTGGCGCCCTGGGCTTGCAATGCAAACCCCACATTGTTTGCATAAAGATTATCATTGATCAGCCTCTTCCTCTTTAGCTGATAAGGACCATAGGGAAGAGGTAATGTTGTGGCGTATCGTTGTCAACCTCTAGTTCTTGACCCCCCCTCGGCCCCCCCCCCAACGGTTTTTAAATGCATATTATGTCTTTTAATGCAGCCAAAGTATTTCAATGGTCTTTTTTTTTTTAAATAAATTTTTTCAGTAATTCTCTTTTCAACAACGACATCAAATGAACATCGCTTTAATAGATAAAGAAAAGGCTTTTGATAGAGTGAACAGAGATTTACCATGGGATGTCCTTGAAAACTATGGTATAAATAGATTGAGTAAGAGCTATTTAAAGAGAAAGTGAGAGAGTTATCAGAACAAGAGCTGGCCTCACAGACTGGTTTCCAGTAACTTTAAGTGTAAGCAAGGGTGTGATTTTTCACCTTTACTTGTTATAATATTCATGGACGATACTTACAACATAGATATTACACCACCACATGTCGATAAACAAGAGGACCTCAATGAGCTACTCTTTACCAACGATCAGTGCAAATTCCACAGTGAAAGTAAACAGCTGCAGGACCACACAAACCAGCTACACGACAGTTGCCTCAAACATAACATAAAGATCAATAAAGAGGGGGAAAAAACATAAGACAATAGAATAAGTAGAGAGCAACAAACCATCGACACAAAGATCAAATACCAAGGTCTGGAACAAGTGTAAGCATTTCAATACTTGAGAAGCATCTTTACACACAGTTGGAAACTAGACAGAGAGATAGAAACGAGAATCCAACATGCCAACAATGTCACGTATCAACTTGCTCCAATTTTAAAACACCCGTCTATCCCAATAGAGACAAAAAGACACATTATAAACACAATATCTATACCGACTTTAGGTTACCAGTTTAAACTTGGACATTGACAAAAGAACGCTCAGTCCACCTGTGAGATAAGATGTTTGAGTATGGCTGTGAATAAAACCAGAAGAGATTGAGTGAGAAACGACGTGATCACAAGAACTGTTGGAACATGAGCAAGGTGAAGAAATGGGAAGCAAATAGAATCCTGGATTATCCATTAGGATATTTGCAAGACAGAATAACTGCAGTACTGTGGGCCCTTTAAGTCTACTGTTTAATACAACATAATCATCGTATAACTACGAGCGAAACCCTAATAACTCCGTCTCCCTTAGCTTCACGTGAGATCTCTGAACTTCGGTTATTGTGTCAACTGTTACTCTTCACCATGATCATTTCTTTTTCAGAGATAACGTGGCTTAGTGTATTGTGCGCTTGCCTGCTAATGTAGCGAATTTGGATTCAATCCTCAGCAATGAAAGAATACCCCCCCCCCCCTTTCCAGGAGTAGCAGCAGCTAATCTATCAGCTGCTTGTTACCTTATACACCTGAATTTTCTGGACGATATTCTACGATAGTCTCCTGATCTAATTCTTATCGAGTTATTGGAACAGGAAGGATGAGAATGATTTTGGAGATGACAAAGATGAAGACTGGAAGAAGAGAAAGTAGTAGTAGTAGTAGTAGTAGTAGTAGTAGTAGTAGTAGTAGTAGTAGTAGTAGTAGTAGTAGTAGTAGTAGTAGAGAAGAAGAATAAGAAGAAGGAGGAGGAGGAGGAAAAGAAAAAGAAGCAAATGATGCATCCAGAAACAAATACATTACCATATGAAAGTCAGTCCAGTACTGCCAGGCCCACTGTCTTTCATGACATTGACAATATCAGACTGCGTGTAGTGCGGTCTTGAGGCGATCAGTGTGGAGAACACCGCGGCAAAAATAGTGATCCCGCAGACCAAGCTACAAAACAAGCGACAAATAATTACCATGCATCAACTGATTGATACTCCCCCCAGAGGCCATGACCTTGTAGTGGTGGGGGAGCTTGAGAGCCTCAATGATCTAGTGAGCTATGCCGGCGGGAACGTATGTTACTGGCAGGGTCACCCAAGCCGGACAGGTCATTGGTGAGGGGCCAGACTAAAGATGGCCTCCCGGTCCTCCAGGCTCGGGGGTTGGGCGCAGTGTTAACAGCTCTGCCCTGTAAAAAATCTACAACGTTACTGAAACTTCAAGAGCTAATAAGTGCTCTAGGCGTCCGGTGGTCTTGGGACAGAGTCCCTCTGTCAGCATGGAGTGCGGCATCTTTGACATGGAAAACTGCACTGAAGATTGCACTGGACAGGAAAGCATGGAAAGTCCTCTCTGAAGCCTCATGTGCCACTAGGCATAACGAGAACTGATGATGATAAACTATTTGTTAGATTTTAATCATTACAAGTAAAAGATAACAAATTTTTTTTTTTTAAAAAGCAAAAGACACTGCACCAGGGCCTGATGGAGTCAGGCATGGTCACATGAAGGCTTTGAGCGACGTAGACCTGGCAGAGATGGCCGACTGTTTTAACCAGAGCATTAAGACCCCTTTGCAGCCTCTGACCCTTGCCTGCAGCCAAAGCTCCATACAAAGGGTGTTCCTGTCTGCAGCTACACTGACTTAGCCTGCAGCACTTTTAGCCTATCTGCAATAGTCGGCAATGCAAGGATGCATCGCATGCACACAATCGGGGTGTTTTCTTGTACAACTCTGAATCAGCCGAATAGCTTGCTTCTGTGTGCGCTCCAGTTTGACTAGCTGACTCTTCGAGACAGTGTGTAACCCCGATCAATAATCAGTCACTGAGATGATTAAGTTCTGGTAAAATGCAATAATCTTTAGTGCATTTTTTTTCCTGGTCGGTCTCCCAAATACCCAGCCTGGCCGCCCGACTACCCGAAGGATATTTACGTCGGTAATCCGGACTGATCATAAGAAGATCAATACTGAAAAGACAGAAGTCATGAGCATAAGTAGAGAGCAACAGACCATCGACATAAAGATTATAGATCACAGCCTAAAACAAGTGCAAGAATTTAAATACTTGGGAAGTATCTTTACATTCAATGGTAAAATAGACAGAGAGATCGAAGCAAGAATCCAACAAGCCAACAATGTTGCATACCAGCTTGCCCCAATTTTAAAACACCCTGCTGTCCCAGCTGAGATAAAAAGACAAATTATAAATACAATCTTTATACCGACGTTAGGTTATCAATGTCAGACTTGGACATTAACAAAAGAACACGAGAGAAGACTAACCACCTGTGAAATGAGATGTTTGAGAATGGCTGCGAATAAAACTAGAAGAGATCGAGTGAGAAACGATGTGATTACAAGAACTATTGGAACCATACCCATCGTTAAATTTATTGAGAAGCAAAGAATGAAATGGTTTGGTCACCTAATGAGAATGGAACCAACGATGCCAGCATCAAGAGCATACAACATGAAAATCGAAACACCAAGAGGCAGGGGAAGACCAAGAAGAATATGGATTGAAGGAGTCACGGACAACTTGAGACTTCATAACATCACGGCATATGAAGCGACTGAGCGCGCCCTGGCTCTGTTGCCGATCATCTGATAGACTGCGACGCCTAGCGGCACTAGCAGATTTTGACAAAAGAAAGAATCCAGACTGAACGGAGAAACCGCCAGGCAGATAATTTGAGATGTAATTCAATTCAATTCAATTCGTAAGAAACAAAAATTCCAAGATTGTGACCTCTTTCAGCTGCCTGACGGCTTGCTATATCGAAGTCGGTTCAATGGTGGTGTGATTTGTATTTATTCCTTGCGGCGATCATTTTCGCCTGAGTTTCCTTTCATTTGTTGCGAATTGTTAGCAGCGTGGGCTTGGCGCGCGGCTTGTAGGTTTAGGGAGTGGACGTGGCTGTCCTGAGAAGGACAGCCACCTGTGCCGGGTGGCCTGGAACGGGATGGGCGGGGTCTGGCTTCTGCTTGTCAGGTTCTGGTGGCGTACTGGCGTCGTTCAGTTGGTGGGATGGTTTTTCCAGAAAGATGGCGGCTCGGTTTTTTGGCTTCTGCTACGTTAGTAGCGTCGTCGTCGCCTTCCTCGGTTGTTTCTCTGGTTGGCAATGGTACTTGGTGAGACCCATTTTTGCTGTTCTGCGTTCCATACTTGGCTGGTCTCTAGTGCGTAGTGATCTTCCATGTCTCTTATGACCTGTTCCATGTCGATGACGTTTCGGGTGGGTTTTTCGGGCGATGCACTGCTGGCAGTCGGAAGCTCCTGCTCTGTTTGTGTGTATTCTTCATCGGATATGATCTCTCCATCTGACTGTTCGGTGCCTGTGATGACTGGGATCTCTTCAGAGTCTTCTTTGTCGGTTTCATCCTGTTCTGGTTCGGTCATTTGCGCCTGATGCTTCGTTGTCAGGTTGTCAGTGGAGACGCTTTTGTCGGCCTTGTTGGTGGTCGGCTTTTTTGTGGCATTTCTTTCTTTCTCCAGCAGGGCTCTTTCTGTCTTAGCTGCTTGTGCTGCTGTTATGGCTTCTGCGGTGGCTTTCTCTAGTTTGGCGGCTTCGTGGCATGCGGCTTCCCGTGCGTTTGTAATCTCGGCCAGCTCCTTCCTTCTCTCCTCTCTCTCTGACTGGCGCGCATTTCTTCTTCTGCTTGGGTTGCTCTGAGGCTGGTGAGTAGCTCTCTGGTTTTTTGAATGTTTTCTGCGTCTTCTGACTGTCTGTTTGTTTGCTGGGTAGCGTATGCCAGCCTTTCTGCCTTTAGGTCCTTGATCTCTCTCCTAGCAATAGGGAAATCAGTTCCAGGGTCTCCGTTCTTTCAGCGGCGGCGGTGGTTCTTTCTTTCTGGAGCGCTGTGATTTGGCTTCTCAGTTCGTCGATTATTTGTGGTATCTCGTTTTGAATGGTGGCGGAGCGTGCCTGATCGTTTCGTTTGTCTCTTTGTATGTTACTTGGTGGTCTTGCCTCCGGCTGTCTGGGCGCCTGGCACGTATCTCTGGATGAGGCGGCTATCATTTCTCTCCTGCACTTCTTGAGGTATGGGCACCCCAGGTACCTCGCACTGTGTGAACCTGAGCAGTTGCTGCATTTTCCGCTTCTTGTTAGGCTTTTTGAAGTCGCTATCGAGTTTCGCTAGCGGGCACTCCTTGAAGTCGTGGGCTCCCGAGCAGTACCGACAAATAGGGCCACTGCGACAGGTTGCGGCGGTGTGCCACGCCCTGTTGCAGCGTGAGCACTGCATAATGTCTGTGGTGTGGGCTCCAGGCTGCTGCTTAGGTAAGCGGTTGCTTGTTGGTCCCTGCGCCACGACTGGGGCGGCTTTAGGTTGTGGCTCCACGATAGGGGAGGCTTCAGGTGTCGGCGCCTCGATAGGGGCGGCTTCTGGTGTTGGCGCCACGATGGGGGCGGCTTCAGTTGTTGGCGTAGGTGTGCGAGGCGCCGCGATAGGGGCGCCTGCTGGTGAAGCTGCTGGTACGGCTCTCCTCTTCCTTGGTGTAGGTGCGGCTGTTTGTTGTTTTCCCATGATAGGAAAAACCATGGTGGCAATTGCGATCTGTGGCGAAAGCTAGGTCCCTTCGGAGTCGGCAAGGCTTGTTAGAGTATCCTAAAAAGGACACCCAAGCGTGCTTTCTCCTTAGTTCTCTAGCAATCGTTAAAAATAGACTGGCTGGTCTGACTGGCTCTACAACAATGATGTGCTCCCGGGCCGCCAATAACCCACCCGCAGACGAATAACAATAGTCTAGTCGAGCCAAAACTCAGCCGAATGTCAAGCGAGTTCTGACCAGTATCTAGCTATTGATAATCTGGCTACGAATGGATAGTTGGCAAGCTGACGAGAGACACACGTGGCTTTATCGGGCGGTATCGAGCGAGCGAGAGAGAGCTGTGTGCGACTTGGCTGTCTTGATCTTGAGAAAATGAACAAAAATGTCAAAGTGCGGCGACGCTTAACCGGCTCCTGTCTGAGCGGTGGTTTTTCTGGTCGGCCGTGTTTCTTTGTGGTTTATTCGTTGTCCTTTTGTGTGATGTGTTGCCACATCTGCGTTTCAGTTTTTGTTGCTGTATTCCTTGTTTGCTTCACCTTGGGCTTCAATCTGGCGTGGTTCGGGCGGAAGGATGTCGATTGGCATGGCAGGGAGGGGAGTAACCGCTCTGAAAAGAACGGTTACGTAGCCGGGGTAGGCCATTGTGTGGGGAAATGGGCGGGACTGCTGAGGTACTGGTTTGGCTGGCTCGCTGTGTGTTGGTGGGCTTCGCTAGTTCCACAAAGATGGCGGTCTGGTGCGGTTGGGTTTAGTAGTGGGTGTTGCCTCGTCTACCTCTCTTGCCTTTGGGTGTTCGCCACTGTGCTCTTTCTGCATCCATCTGTGCTTTGGTTTTCTCGAATACCCAGGATTTTGCGCCTGTACTCTCTGTGGCATCTTCGACTTGGTAGAGTTTGAGCTTGTCCCATGTCTCTGATAGCTGTGCCAGTAGGTCTTTGTTTTCTTGGATTTTTTCATCCAGTTGTCGTCTCTCTTCCCTGGTGGTTTCTAGGAGTTTTTGAGTCTCTCTTTGTATGTATTCAATGCTCTCGGGTTCTTCGTCTTGGTCTACTGTTTCTGTATCTTCATCGGAATATATCTGGTCGGTTTCTTGTTCAGATTCGTATTCTGGTTCCGAGCTGATAGTTTCTGTGCCTTGGTTTATGTATTCTGGCGCTTCAGTCATCTGTGCCTGGTGCTTGGTTGTTATCAGTTTGTCAGTGCAGGTATGTTTGTCAGCTCTGCTGATTGCCTTATTTGTGGTGTTTCTTTCCTTTTCTAGTAGGGCACGTTCTGACTTTGCTGCTTGTGTGGCTGCTTCGGCCTCTGCTTTCACTTTTACGAGTTTGGCTACTTCTCGGTATGTTGTTTCACGTGCATTCGTTAGCTCGGCCAGTTCTTTTCTTCTCTCCTCCCCTTCATCCTGTCGGCGCTTTTCGTCTGCTATCTGGGCGGCTTCCAGTCTGGCGAATAGAGCATTGTTGTGCTCTTTGGTTGCTTTCGCTTGGCTAGCGTATTCGATGTTCAGTCTTGTTTGCGCGGACCTCTCCTCTCTCAAGGTTTTAATCTCCCCTAGCAGCAGGGAGATCAAATCATGCGTCTCTGCTCTTTCGGCGGCTGCGGTAACTTTCACCTTCTGCAGTTCTGCCTTCAGGTCGGTGATTGCGCTTATCAGTTCTGGGTCTCTGATGGTGACCTCCTTCCTCTCTGGTGTTTTGTTGAGTGGGCGAACGGGTTGGCTTCTCGCGGTGTCTCTGGTGGCGGTTGCCATTTCCCTCCTGCACTTCTTGAGGTATGGGCACCCTAGGTACCTCGCACTGTGTGCACCTGTGCAGTTGCTGCATTTACGTTTTTTGTTGGGCTTTTTGAAGTCGCTATCGAGTTTCGCTAGCGACTTGGCTGTCGGGCTGGTGTCCAAACTTGAATGGCGTTTCTAGGACATCCGCTAACTTTTCATATATTTAGAACATTAAGAGGTGTAGCAGCCAGAATCTCATTGGTTTGCTTTTTGGCTGTTTTTCCTCATTTCATCCTCTCGATAGTAAAAAGTGACTTTTACGTTGATTTGTATTATTTAATAGCGTTAATTGTTTGTTTACTTTATAATACTAGATAGTTATTGTACTTCTGTTTCATTGGGAGAGGACTTAGGTAAGTCACCTCCTATTTTTATTATTAACCATCATTTCGATAATAACAATGCCTCTCACTAGGAGCCAGACAGCAGGGAGAACATTCGCAGAGGTGGTGCAGGAGATTGTGCCAATGAGGAGAAGGACTAGGAGGACACCTCCCAAGCAACAAGAGATGACAATGGAGCAGCAGAGAACAACAGTTGAGGAGGAGGACCTTAACGTTGCGATCAACCAGAT